>OY735276.1:5502004-5954039 GCA_963457715.1 Argyresthia albistria | reverse complement strand
CACAATACGGTATTGGCCTCATTTTGGAAGCAGTTGTTTAAAATAAATGTTATTACATTTTTAGCGCACTACGCAAGATGTCAGAGACGAGCGTGTGACGTCACTAGAGATAAACATCAGACAGAGCGTTTTCGTCATATTTTCGTTATATTTCGATATAAATTTTAATTCCTGGAATCCGCAAAAATAAACATTTTTACTCTAAAATAATATAATGAAATATAGATTTCTACGCTACTATCTGATAGGATTACCACATTTTGTTGAATATTTTTAATGTTGTCCAATACCGTATTAAAACTAATTAAAAGGGTGTGTTGGAAAATGCAATAAGTCTACCGCACAGGAGAGGGTCGGGTTGTCGGTGTCGGATCGAATGAAGTTTTAGGTTATCTTGCCAGGAAACATCTAGGCTGGAACAAACTGTACACACATAAGACGCTCGCGGTTTTCGCACGATTCCGAAATCGCGCGGTCCCGCCGTCTGAACAAGCGCTTAATGTAATGCAGGTGCTGCAGCTGACCTGTATCCGTGTGGTCTCCTCCAGCAGCATGTTGCAGGCGGCCTGCAGGTCGTTGTCCGCGTCGTGCAGCGCCGAGCACACCTCCTCCTCGGTGCGGCACGTCATCTCCATCAGATCGAGCACCTGCACACCACGTGGTACGGTCAGTGTACGCTCGCTATACATCTTAGGGCTGCGTGGCAGGAATGATTACCGCAGTGAAAGTGTTTCGAGTTCAGATGAAATGAACGATGAAATTGTACATAAGTCACTGATATTTCAATTCAAATACTGTTTCGATGCGTAATTTTTCCTGCTACCTACGCAGGGCTGGGAGTCAGGAATCGCATGGTGGTATACAGGTTGTAACAGAAAGGTGTAGTCATATTTTAGAGGGTTCTTAGGGACTTTCATTGTGAACCAATTTGATCACAGAGATCAGAGCTTTATTTTTCATTGCTTCATACGTTTTACGGTACGGACGGTAGTATCTTGCCAATTAGAAGATTGGCAGCAGATGTAAAACTAGTCCAGTCATAACAGTAGTAGATCAGACTATATATCCAATTGACTGCGCCTGCGGGGGGAATGCGGCTCGCCAAACGTTTGCATACGCAACCTATGTACGATGACGGGCCGCCCCAGACAGTTTCGCAGCGGCTGACCAATCACAGCTCTCTTACCTCGTCCCCGCGCGCCGCCCGTATATTGGTGAGTTGTGTTTAAAAGGAAAATGTATCTATGCGCTCTCCACTGGATAAGTGCTCCCTGCAGTAGATAGACGGAAAGTAAAACGTTACTCACCATGCGACGGACGTCAGAGGCGTCGTCATTTTTGCGATCGATCATGTGAGCCATGCGGAGTTGCTCTGTTGTTGCCTGCACACAAAAAGTAATAAAGATTAAACAACATATTGGGGGCCCAAGACTCGGAAAGGCTTTTCGGCAAGTATCAACCAATATCAATCGATCGAGAGATGTTCGTATGTATGATGTCACTGTCTGTCAGTTAGTCAGACTGACACTGTAGTCAATTTGCGGGCTCTCCCGAAAATATTTTTACCGATTTTTAGGGTTCCGATCCTTAAAAGGAAAAAGAAGGAACCCTCTTTGTTGTCCGTCTGTCCATCCGTCCGTCCGTCCGTGTGTCAAGACCTTTAAATCAAGAACGCATGGACGTATCAAGCTGAAATTCATATAAATATAAGTGATTGAAAAGCGAGTCCTGCTCGCACTTGACCGTTTATTTTTACATCTACAATCTATGCATGCATTGTTATTAATAAGGGGGCGTCCATTAATTACGTGAGGCGTTTAGGGTGGCGAGAGGGTCGAGCCAAATCTCATCTTGTTTTACTTTGGGGAGAGGGGGGGGTCTAGGCGAATATAACGAAAAAAATTTTTTAAAGAAACCGTGATATTGTGATAAAAATGGTATGTAGTAAAATTTTTTGTAATTCTCACTGTGATTCGAGCCTACTTTCGAAGTAATCTTAAAAATACTAGACTAAACTAGTCTTAAAATATATAATTTTTTAATATTATTTTTTAAGAAATCCAACGCCTTTACAGTAGAAAACCACGTTTTTCCAAATCTCACGTGAAATTGGGGGATGGGAGAGGGGTAGAGTAAAATCTCACGAAATCTCACCAAGGGGGGTCAGAAAATCGCCGAAACCCCGCACGTCATTAATGGACGCCCCCTAAACAAAGATGCACCCACGCTTGGCCATTTAAATACAGGTACATACATTGCTTCTGGCCCCACTCTAGGATACCCTGTGTTGTGGGAACCAGAAACATCACAAACATGTAAACCCCAAAGACCTATGTCTATTAGTGATAAGAATGCAGTAAAGTCATCACTGTCCGGTGGCCTAGCCACGCCCCATAACCAATCAAATCGTTTCCAATTATCAAGCCAAGTTCACAGTGACCAGTTGAAGGCAAACTTTCGAACGCGAAGGTTGTTTCCTGTCCTGTGAGTGTGTGTTAACAGATTTAAATTTAATTTCACTGCATTCTTATCACAAATAGACTGTAGGTTTTTTTTCTTCCCCTTATCCAGAATTCGAACCTGAGACCTTGCTTGGGAGGCACAGCCTCGACCGCCGCCACACATTTTGTCAGATAATCAACATGATGGGTTTAATTATCCTTACTTGTCCAATTTTTTTAAACATAAAAACAAAAAACAGACATTTCTAGTGAACACAATTTACATACAGAATAAACTGCTGAGATCTGATAGAATTAAATGAATGTTCAATGATTCAGAATTTTATAAAATTATCTTGAATGTGTTTTTGGTGGTTATCCTCTACAACTCGCAGAAGCACTAAATAGTGTTTGACTTTGACTACCAAGACGTCAATTAATGTCTATTGCAGGGGGATGAGAACTTAATTTCCCCTAATTCTAATGTCATTTTTATTATCTTTTCGGCCAGGAGAATGACAATCTCTCCACTGAAAGGGTTTCTTGTAACTTTTGGACAGGTAAACATAAATGGACTTTAGAAGAGGTCATGTTACGTTAGGCATTCCAAAGTCAGCGATCTCACCTGTGGCTTCACCTTCTCCTTAGGCTGTGGCTTGTCCGTCTTCTTGTCAACACTGTGCTTGCCGTCCCTGGCGGTTGACTTCGCACCACCCTTGGTGGCGCGCGCACCCAAACTCATCTTTATGTGCTATATTTACAGCTTATGTACAAGCAGCTGCGGGAGAACAGAGACAGTTAATGACGATATAAAAGACATTGCATAATGGTCCTCCAAAGACCGAAAGAACCATGCCCAATTTGAGCCCACTGGTTTAGCAACTGGTGATCTATATCATTTGGAAGGTCTTTCGAAATACATAATTTTATTTATAATGGCGGTAACTTCGTATTTTATGGGAGAAAGAAGATATGATCAAATTAAATGTCCATATAAGTCTATGTCAAGTCTAAGTCTATGTCACTAGTTGCTACCCCGGTGGGCCCAAGGTTCATACAATTTTGGTCATTGTTCTTTATTAGTGAAGGGGCAAATAAGATAAGCCTGCCTTTTTAGATGTTTCTTTCATTATGAAGTGTCTGTATTCTGTTTTTGTGCAATAAAGTATAAAGTAGAGTAAGTTTCTTATTAAATAAAAAAGTAAAGTAGGAAGTACATGACTGTACATGTATCGGGAAGCATGGAGACAAATTAATGTTGAAGAAGCAAAAGATGTATGCCAGGATTGTAGCAAGTGGAGGTCTTTAGTCCAAAACCTCATTATGTTAAAGGGCAGCACCACACTTGCTATAATGGCACATCTCTTGCCTACTCTACATTTATAAAAGCCTTTTCATACAAATTAGTATATGAAATCTTGAAAAAGAGAGGAATGGTGGCCAAGGGATGCGCGTAGACCGAGAAGCAGACCACCCGCCTTATGGTTGGATGACTGCCGGGCAACGGTGGATCAGGTTGGCTCAAGACCGCAACAAATGGCGTAATGAAGAGGAGGCCTTTACTGAACAGTGGGTGCTGGAGGCTGGAGCAATCGAAAAAGAGGAAAAAACCTAGCAAGATTTAGATTTATATTGTGTTAATGTTTAGTGCTCCTGTGCTGTGCATCAATATGTTTGTATACTTGTACACAAAACATCCAGATATTTTGTTTCAAATGCATGACTTGAGTGAGTCAATACCAAAAGCATAGTTGCTTAGACAAAAGACAAACAGGAAGAAAGTACAAGACATTTATTGAAGGAACCAAGATAAACCAGTTTTCTTTTAAGTGGAAAGTGACTGCTATTGTTAAAGGGATCAATACACCAAGTTTCTTATTAGATAAGGAGCTTGTTGCCTCGCTATTAACAATCAGGTCATTATGTGCAATAAATGTAAACAATCTGTATTTGAGAGTCTTGCATGCCTTAAACCAGACTAGTAAATAGGTTTGGTAGAATGTAAGACACTAACAGACTTGTTTTGAAGAGCTGGGGCAGATGGGTGCTCATAGGTCTAGGGTTACATGTTGCATGTTGCAGTTGCCAAAATAATTCATAGACCAAGGGAAGGAGACGGAGGCAAGATCAAGGGAAAAATACAACAACTGTGTACTTCACTTGTATGGAATGTAGGAGCCAACTACTCCTATTGTAATATAATTTGAAAACCTATTTTAGAATTGATACAGAATAGTTCACAGCTGATTCCTGCTGATTGTGATGAAACATAGAATGGAAAAGATCATTGATATTAGGATGAGTGATATAAGTTCAAACCTAACTAAGCTAACTATAGACAATGACCCTAAGAAATGGTTGTGAGGTAGAATGAAAAAGTCAGTAATTTTTTGAGTAAAACAACAACAATTTAACTTCGCAGATACATGATAACATGACAAAATAAGATCTACAAGAGAAATGTAGCTCAACTCAACACTAACCAATGGGAAATGGAGCAAAACCCAACACAAGAGGCTATAATTATAAAATGTGTGAGAATATTGACATTCAATGCAAGACCAAGACAACAATGAGATTGCGAAGATAACCGAAGGAAAGTGCGGCGGCGGCGGCGGGGCGTAGCAAAGCGGTAAAATGATAAACAAAGACTCTGGACCAATTCATTACCAAATTACCCGATCTTCCCCAACGCAAAGCAATATAAAACACAGAAATCGACTACCGGCGATCTATTCGATCCGTAAACCACAAAAACAAACTAGTTTTCGCGTTACATTTCAGAAATCGGGACAATGAATCATTGATACTGGCCCGCGAGTCTATTAGACCCAAAACACCGGAAGCGCGAGGGTTCCGGCCGGAAAACCACGGGAAACGGGACGTAGCCACTTTTCCGCAAGGTCCGCGAGCTCACGGAAACAGATTCAGCAGTTCGCGAGACGAAAATGTCTAGCAGGCGGCACATGTGGAGGACGCCATTCTTGAGCTCCTTTCTTGGTGGCCGATTGACAGGCACAATTCTTTGATGAAATAACCATGCACAGCACCGATTTACACCAGGTTTTTCAGCACGAAAACACACTTGATATCGTCGTTTTTGAATTTTTACCCTGAAATTGTGGTTTTATCGTAAAAATAACGCGATTTCTAATAAAATACAATCTCATACCTGCTGAATGCGCTCTCAAAACGCAAGCTGATCACGTGACTTGCTAGTGATGGCTCGCGTGCGTCGGCGACTCGGGGCGTCATAATTTTACCGGTTATTGAAAAAAGGTGGACAACCTAACCACAGAGGGTCAATATTTGAACATAGTGTATATTCTGAAACTTTTTTTTTTTTTTTTTATTTATTTAATTATAAACTCTGAGTTATAAACCATAATATAATACATGTTCATTTGCAAGAACCACAAAAAACCACGTAGGTTTGTGCGTGGTTCGGAGTTACGCAGTAATAATACAAGTAGGTATTTACACTATTAGCAAGTAACTAGCAAGTTGGTAATATTACAATACAACAACTAAGTATTTTTATTTCACACAAAGTTTTATAATTAGGGGTTAAGGATGGAAAGGGACAGCTATGTACACCTATAACCCTATGAGCTATTTTCGTAGAAATAAAATTATAATATACCTACACAAAATCACAAAATTGCTTTAAATTAACGATTTTGCAAGGTGACTGCATAGAGTAAAAATTTTAAACTTTTTGGAAATCTAAACAGGGCAAGAGAGTAAAGATTTTTAATCGTTTATAAAAGCACATACAGAACCCTACGAAAAATTTACGATAAGTTTTCGAAAATCTATGAGTGAGTGAAAACGAACGGCATAAGTGAGTGAATACTCAAGTGACTAGGGTTACGTTCGAGAACTAGGGGAAAATTCACTCGGAGAAAGAAAAGAGATGGATATAATGACTGAAAGAGAAATGAAATACGGTTATCGAATGCTGACGTGAGATTTCCCGATTCCGATCGCGATAAGTTGTCAATGTCAAACCAAATTGACCAAACCTTTAAAATAAAAGCAGAACAAACAGAACTTCTTTGTTGTTCAGAAAGTATTGAAAGAATTTTCCATTTCATGACTTCACGTCTAATTATAGATGGGCAATTGGGAAATCACCCGGAATTATTCCACTTTTTTGAATAATTCTGATATCCTTCCAGAATTATTCCGAATCCTTCCATTTTGATGGGAAAATATGTGTAAATATGGGAAAATTAAGATGTTTTACAAAGATATTGAATTGAAACCTACACAAATCGATGTAGGACTATTATACTCTATTAGACCAACAACTTATGTCATGAGGATTTTTTTCCTTAAGTAAGCGTAACATAAGCGAGATATTTGATATTTTAGATTTCCAAAAGCTCTTTTTTGCAAAATCATTAAATCTTAAGACTTGGTGATAATGTTACTTTACATTGTTGACAGATGTCACTTTGTTGACAGGGGTCACTACTTTTGACCAGTGTTGCCATTTTTACTGGGGTCACTCTAATATCTCGCTTATGTGACACTACTTAATGTATTAATTTATTATTACCTCGCTGTATCGCTTTCGGTTGCAAATTCGTCATATTTCTGCAACTAACTCTGCTTAAAGCAAAATATTGCCTCTCCATTATAATAATACCTCCATGGTGGCCACGGTCTACATGGATGTTTTGGCACGTGGCCAAGGGTCGGAACCAGAGATGGGCAATCACCCGGAATTATTCCACTTTTCCGAATAAATCCGATATCATTCCAGAATTATTCCAAATCCTTCCATTGTGATGGAAAAATATGTGTAAATATGGAAAAATTAAGATGTTTTACAAAGTTATTGAATTAAAACCTGCACAAATCGATGTAGGACTATTAGACCAACAACTTATATCCTGAAGATTTTTTTCCTTAAACGTCACATAAGCGAGATATTTGATATTTTAGATTGCCAAAAGCTTTTTTTTGCAAAATCATTAAATCTTAAGACTTGGTGATAATGTTACTTAAAATTGTTGACAAATGTCACTTTGTTGACAGGGGTCACTACTTTTGACCAGTGTTACCATTTTTTACTGGGGTCACTCTAACATCTCGCTTATGTGACACTTTAGATCGATTTTCATTATGACATAAATTGTTGGTCTAATAGTCTTCTATCGACCTGTGTAAGTTTGAATTCGATATCTTTGTAAAACAACTTTATTTTAGACTATTTACACATATTTTCCCATCAAACTTGTGTAAATATGGGAAAATTAAGGTGCTTTTAAAAGATATCGAAATGAAACCTGCACATGTCGATAGAAGACTATTATACCAACAAATTATGTCATAAGGAAATCTGTCCTAAAGTGTCACATTAGCGAGATATTTGAGTGAATGATTTTGCAAAAATAAACCTTTGACACTCTATGATATCAAATATCTCGCCTAAAGCGTCACTTTAGGAAAAAAATCCTCATGACATAAAATGTTGGCATAGTAGTCTTCTATCGACTTGTGCAGGTTTTAATTCGATATCTTTTCAAAACACCTTAATTTTTCCAATATTTCCACTTATTTTCCCACCAAAATGGAAGGATTCGGAATAATTCCAACTTTTCGTTTTTTTCCTAATTAGGAAAAATTCCCAGCGCCCATCTCTGGTCGGAACTAACGCAATCAATCCAATAATTAAATCGATCAATGTTGCACTGGCGCCCCCCTGTCAGTGTCATATAAGTGCCAAAATATCTTGTTCTGAGAAAATATCCATGTTGGGTGTACTCTAGGGTGATTTCCGCATCACTCGGGGTTATTTTTATCCGTTCTCGAACGTACCCTAGGTGAACGAGTGAGTGAGTCAAATATTTGGTTTGACGTTTGTTTTTGATAGTTTTTTTTGGGTTTCGGTATTATTTCGGAGCTTGGATTTTTATTTTACAGACGTATTTACTGTGATAACGATTGATTCTGTATTGATAATAAGTTATAGATTCTTCACTATTTATTATAATTTACTCGATCAAGTATTATTCAGTTCAGTTTAAAGCCTTCAATTATGCCAAAACTCTGAAACCTATATCGATGCCTACAACCGTTTATTCAAGTGAATATCAGCCTTAATATGGGCGTTACTGTGTAAGTAGTCTCTAATTCGGACAATAATCTCTATCCCTATACTCAAATCTTTAAAATATGTTATTTCTGTCCAGATTACAGCAGTTCCCGGTACCAGAAAATAAGACCGGCACTTACGTTATTGAGCTGCTGACAAAGCGAATTTTGGCGCTAGGGGCTACACAGCAAGGCCACTTCCTGGTAGACTGTGAGAGCTACTTATCACATCCTCAAATGGGTATATCTATTATCATTATTATCATCATCATCAACTGGGTCATATTAGCCATAAATCTGTGGCTGGAATATCTGGTTCTAGTTTCTTACTACAGTCAGCGTCAAAAATATTGCACCCTTTTGAAATTCTACTCTGAACAAGATTGTTCTTCTAGGACATTGAGTTGCCATTGTTATTGGAAAGGTAATCATCACACCTTCCCAAAAGCAGAAAAAAAGTCATCTTCTATTCGTCATATATTTTGTACTTGTACTTTCAATTAGGCTCCTTTGTTATTGCTTGTTAATGTCTTTCCTGCAAAAATCTATGTACATATCTTACCCACAACTATCATTACCTTATGTATATCATACTGCAATACCAAAACAATATCCATAATCTGTTCTTTATTCCAAAACACAGGCTCAGCCAAAACCGTCCACATACTCCACAACTCGGAACAGCCCGCTTCCGTCTTCTCAATCCTCGAGAGCGGCAACAAGAACATACATGTCATCGCGGACGGTCTGTTTGATTTGTTTATGATGAAGCTGGGACAGCACTATACTTCCAAGAAACAGACGAAGATTGAGAGCAAAGGGCCACGGTTCGAGCTCGGAGACTTCTGTGTGAAGATGGGCAGTGTTACGATGAATCAGAGTTTCAAGGGCATACTTATTGAGGTATTTTTTGTGTGATTATGATAAATCAGTAGTTTTTTTTTTCATATTCTTTATTGCACATAATAAAACTAGTTGTGAGAAATTTACCATTTTGTTACTATGGAGAAGAGAATAAGAACATTTTTGCAATTATTAGCTACTGGTTGGTTGTTCTGATGGCAACATAAGTGACATATTAGCAGTCTTCTGTGTTTTAGAAAATAAATCAAACCAAATAATTAATTTTAAACAACACACAGTAGCCTGCTAATGTTGCCATGATATATTTTCTATCATTTCTTGCCACATGACTAAATGGCCAAATGCCTCCCACAGTTGACCTCTGCCACCCCAAATGGGAAAAGGCGTACCGCCATGTTATGTTAAATCATAATTTTCAGGTGGAATACAGACCATCGGTGATGGCTAATGCAGTGTGGGGCCTCATGAGGGAGTTTCTTCAGGGTTTCCTGGGCCCCTCGGTGCCCATCCAGCCGTCACAGCACCTCCTCAGCCGGATGAACGAGATATACACCCCCATAGACTCAATATACCAGTATCTAGAACATTTCAGTGCTTATAGGAAAGTGACTGGGCTTAGGAGTGCTTGAGGAGAGTAATTAATTATGAATAAGTTTTTTAATATAAGCTTCGTAATTTCGTAATTTGGTAATTTCTTTATTGTACTCACATGACAGTAAAAATAGCTTAAAACATAGAAAAAAACATGTACAAATGCGAGCTTATCTCTAATAAGAGATTTCTTCCAGCAAACCATGTTGGGTAGGAGACGGAGATGAAGATTTTTATTTCTTCTTGTTCATACCATAGAGTAACATATATGTATACAAGGTGTAAATGAATTAACGCAAAATGAGAAACTACTTTTTTAGCAGAAATACTGTAATATTATTTTTAGGGACATCATTTCATTATGAAACTGATTTGATCAGAGCTATTTTATTTTTCACTTCTCCATACAAAACAGCTGACCCACTCAGGCCAAAATGTACTGGGATAAACTCGGCAAGTTTTCCGACCGAATCTTCCGTCTCGCTCTGGCGAGTACAATGTAGATAGCGCCGAAAATACCAGAGCGCACAGTGGAAATTATTTTTAAGTTCATAGATTAACACATGTCTCTCTTTGTTCTTCAGCATTTTTTCGTCCACTGCTGGACATATGCCTCCCCAATCAAGCGGAAAACTGAAAGCTGAAACCCAGATGGCGCTTTGGTGACTGTACCTTGTTACGTCATTGTCAAGAACATGGTTTCGTTTCGATTTTTGTGCCTTTATTGCGATAAAGAACCATAAAATGTATTCTCTGAATGACTGTGTGTGAGCTTCCAACTGAGATTCGAAGGAGAGATGCGACAGTAGCTGGAAAAAAACTCATTTGGTAGAAAGGTAAACATGCAAAGAATTCGACGTTATGTTACGCTAGCGGTTTATAATAGTAATAAATGTATGTGTATGCCCTACTTTTACATTTGAAAGCACTGCATTCAGGTTGGAAAATTGCAACTTTGTTTACAAAAAACTACATACAATTCCCCGTGTCATACTAAGGTCAACTTCTATAATTTAATTTTGTTTACATGCAAAAACTTAGCCAATAAAAATACTACCTATGTACCTACTTTAGGATTAGGGAATAAGGAGAGGAGGTGACAGATGTTAATTGGAGCAGGGATATCTAGGGAGGGGATTGAGGGGTATAGGGGATCCATGCCATAAATAGGACAGTTAAGGAAGATGTGATCCACAGTCCCATCTTCCACACCACAATCACAAGTCGGGTCGACTCTGATTCCAATTTTGTTAAGGAATACAGGTGTACAGCAATGACCTAAACGTAATCTACATAATATTTGGATGTGGCAACTATGCCGTTGACGACAATTCTGCCAATGTCATGAAATCAGTCTTTTAGACCTGAGTTTTAGACACAACAAAGCTGAGCAACAAAGCGTTGTCACGTCATGTTGACGCGGTTGACGTTTTGTTGCCGCCAAAACCCAGCATATCACAGCGCATGCGCGGACCATGCCAATAGGGCCACAGTATCAAACCTCAGATCAATGAACCTCTTTGTTTAAATCTTCCAAGTAGGTACTTATCAAACACTGAGTGGCTGTTTGGTCGTCAACTATAGTAAAAAAACCTTTCCAACGATACAGACTATTAAACGAGCTATTAAACACCTTGGCTGTACAGTTTCAGGACCCTTGACTTTCCCACAAAAATTAGAACTGTATCGTTATGGAAAAAAAGTTTAATAATAACATTAGTTTTGTTCGAGAAGTAGTGTTATTATTAAATGTTTTAATTTGATTACTGTATTGCGTTTATAAAGTACGTTTCGATTTCAAGTATGCAATTCGTACTTTATGACATGAGAGTAGATAAAAGTATTTAGCTACCGCCTTTTTAACGTTGCAGTCTCCGTATTTACATTTTCTGTAGTATTTAACTGCAAATAAATAGATCTATCTATATATATAAAAATGAATTGCTGTTCGTTAGTCTCACTAAAACTCGAGAACGGCTGAACGGATTTATCTTATCTTAGTCTTGAAATGTTCGTGGAGGTCTAGGGAAGGTTTAAAAGGCGAGAAAAAATCGAATAATTTCCGGGAAAACCCTAAAAACGGCCCTTTTGTATTTCCCATACAAACGTTTTCTAGAGTCAATCGTTTTCTAGAGTCAATTTGAACTTTATTGCTATTCAATAAAGTTCATATTAAATTGAGGCAGTACGAAGTCTGCCGGGTCAGCTAGTTTTAAAATAATTATAGCACATTTTAGGAATTTACCGTTTATTCTATATTTTTACACTGGCATTCACACTGCGTGAAAATACACGTTTTATATGCAAACTAATCCTAGGAAAATATTTACAACGTAGTATTTGGTTTCAATATCAGTACATACATGAGTTTGATTTTTGCATCATTTATAGTTTGTAGAACGTAGCTTGATCTCTGTGACAGATGTCATAAAAAACGCCTATCAAGTACCGTATTTTGCGACGGTGAAATGTATAAACAAATATAATATAATACTTTATTTGCAAAAAGTGATGTCTTACACTTATCGTACAAGACAAGTTATCGATCTTGACTAAAAAAATAATTTAATAATGTGAGAAGAAGCTCCAGTGAGTCCGAATCAGACTTTGATGATAATTTCGGTTGTGAACCATTTTAACAACGTGAACGTGTTACAACCTCCTTTTGTTTGATTTGTTTGAAACATTCAGTAACTAAAGACGATCGACCTATCCCCAGCTCGCGCATTTGATATAAGATATCTACACCTATATCGAGTGATTTTGTAGCGGAATCTGTCAATATAGGTCTCGATATCCGTATATCGAAGGCGCGAGAATCGTGCTCCAGGTCTAGAGCATGATTCTCGCGCATTCGATATACGATATCTACACCTATATCGAGTGATTTCGTATGGGAATCTGTCAATATAGGTCTCGATATCCGTATATCGAAGGCGCGAGAATCGACCCGTTAGTCATAGAAAAGTGACAGCTGTCGCAGAGATCAAGCTGTGTTTTAAACAAACAATAGAGTTACTTGTGTGTGCCACATCACAGATACTATAATATTATACTAATACAGATGGACCACCTACAACAAAATATGACACCGACGTAAACTGAGATGCTACGGAAGCTTCTTTAGTTCGAGGCCATTATTGCTTGGTGCATCGAAAAATTGCAAATACCACGAGATGGCGCTAAGATAATTATATAGGATTTATTCTAAGATTAGCGCCACCTAGAAGTATGTTAACTGAAACCATGGCGTTTAAAGTACAAATCTTACTCCTCACGCCATCTCTTTTTTACGAAGGGTTACTAATTCTAATTTGTATGGGATGAGCACCCTGTGGCCACATTCACTAAACCCGGTAAGCCCGACAAACAGAACGATATTCATGGATTTGATATAGTTAATCCGAGAATATTGCTAATACGCGTTCTATTTGTAAACGCCTATTAGCAATATTCTAGCATCCTAAATCGATTAAGCAGCTGTTGAAACGTATGAACGATGAATGTAATCGGTGTTGTCTCATAAGGACATAGGCCGAACAAACTAACAATGGAGAACAAATAGACGTGGGATTAAATCATTCTAACACACTACTACAGTGGTTTTAACAAATGTACCACTAATGCCTCAGCCAATCGCGTGCCTCTGATATTCAAAATAGCGACACGTGATTGGCCGAAACTGATTTAACCAAATCGGCGCCCAGTAAACCAGTGGTTAACAAAACGAGTAGGTCACCCTTGACCAAAATGAGATGGATGTTCACATTCCGCCGAAACTGACTTTTAGAAGTGGCAGCATGCTAACAATCTTTCTGAATAGGCTTGCGGCCAAGGTAATCCAATAAATCAAGGAACAAGTCTTAAGTTGAAGCATTATGTACAAAGTGGCTTGACATTCTCAGAATTGTATATTTCCCGCAGATATATTTCATAAAGTCAATTTTGTGCAAAAAAAGACAGCATTTCATGGCACTTTTACATGACGTCATGCTGTTGTTATTTCATAGAACTCGGGAACAAAAGTTCCGTTTTGACAGCTCATAAAAAGTATCTATTTTGACTTGACAGGCCACAAGCCTATTATACCTCTATCACAGCAGAAATAGGGCTCCAATTTGACCCGAATAGCAGCTGGATAAGAGTTGTTTACCATAGCCATACGTTTACTTATACATATTTTTATGCTATTCTATGGGGCAAGATTTAATATTGATAATACCCATTTGGATCCGATTCCACAGGTTAGTCAAAATAGTTACTTTTTGTGAAGTCAACAACGTTGTACGTAGTTCGTGACTTCTGAGTGTTGGATTAATTGAGTTGGTCTTATTTACATAATAAATAACAATAAGTCTAGTACATACAAGGTAAAAATGAATTAACGCAAAATGAGAAACTACTTTGTCAGGGACATCCTTCTGAGCAACTTTAATTAAGAAACTGATTTGATCAGAGCATCTTTATTTTTCACTTCTACATACAAATCAGCTTAGACCAAAATGTACTGTGTGAAAAATAAAGTTGCTCTGATCAAATCGGTTTCCCTAACAAAGTAGTTTCTCATTTTGCTTTAATTCATTTACACGTTGTATTAGTAGCGAAAACGCCACGAGCAAAATTACCGTATCGATCGACAGTTCAAAAAGTAACAATTTTGACTGTCCAGTTTCGGCTGTAACATAATAATAACCGGCCAAGTGCGAGTCGGGCTCGCGCACGAAGGGTTCCGTACCATTATCTATAAAAAAACCGCAAAAAAAATCACGTAAGTTGTATGGGAGCCCCCCTTAACATTAGGTTTATTTTGTTTTTTAGTATTTGCTGTTATAGCGGCAACAGAAATACATCATCTGTGAAAATTTCAACTGTCTAGCTACCACGGTTCATGAGATACAGCCTGGTGACAGATAGACAGACGGACAGCGAAGTCTCAGTAATAGGGTCCCGTTGGCACCCTTTGGGTACGGAACCCTAACTATGGGCTTCACTGGTGTATCTCAGGCACTAGTGATGCGAAAAACGACGTGAAAATCATCCACGTGACCGCCAACAGCGACTGGTGGTTACCCGCGTCGACGTGGTCCGGGGGCCCTTCGGGCGCGGGTGCGGGCGCCTCCGGTTGCGGGTCCGTGCCGTGCGGCTCTTGCGGGTTGGCTGGGTTGGGCAGGTTGGGCGGGTTGGGCGGGTTGGCCGGCGCGGCGTTGAGGCCGAGCTCACGGAAGAAGCCGACTTGGTGACTGGAAGGACGAATTGGTTGTTAAGACTTATTCTGGAGGTATAGACCAGTTTTCTTACAAAAGATTGTCATAACTGGCAAGTAGAGTAATAAATAAAATTAGTTACGAGAGACAATCGGAGAGGCGTGAGCTGGCCCTGATATTTCACAACACGTGGCTAGCATGTCTAGTTTCACAACACGTGGCTAGCATGTCTAGTTTCACAACACGTGGCTAGCATGTCTAGTTTCACAACACGTGGCTAGCATGTCTAGTTTCACAACACATGGCTAGCATGTCTAGTTTCACAACACGTGGCTAGCATGTCTAGTATCACTAACGGAGCAAGACGCCTATGAAATTCGGCGAAGTAGAAAGAGTATTGCGACACTCCCAGTGGCGGTCCGAGGTGTTATCTTGGGGGTCATGACCCCTCCCAAAATGATTTGCGTCAACTTGATAAATCTCCTAAATCGTGACGGTTTATAAAAATTGCTGGGTGGCTGACGCCGCCCATGAATATTCCTACGAGTTACTCGTTTTGCTAATATGTGACATTCGCTTTCGCCGCCCATGAGTTCTTGTCAGGGACTCGTACTTGACTTAGCTATGTTTAAATTCCGGCCCCCCTAAACGATAACTTTTTATTTAAGCGATTTGACATTTGGCTTCGCTAAGGTGACGTCACGTATCGATTCCAAATGTCAAATCGCATACATAAAAAGTTATCGTTTCGTTTCGCTATCCTTAGCGTTTAACATTGTCTACAGGGACGGAGCGGCTACCGCCGCCCATGATTTCTTCCGAGAGGCTCGTTTCGTTACTCGACTTACTAAGTTCTTGTCAGGGACTTTATACATATACGTATTATTGACCGATTTTTTCAAACAGCTCCATAGGCTAGAAACTCCAGATGAGAAGGTACGAAGGTTAAATACGAGGCGCAAAGATATCCGCATCAATACTGTGACCCCCTCTCTGAAAGTTGTTGAACATAGTGCTCGCTACCAAGCTGTTAGATTCTACAATGCGTTGCCTCTAAGTCTGAAGATCGAATCGAATCTACTAGTATTTTTAAAACTGATCTCAGGAAATACTTGCTTAAGAAATGTCTGTATATACTTGATGACTTTTTTCTTCATTAATGCCTTAGTTTTAAGTTAATTTGTAAGATATAGTTTTCTAATACAATGTACATTGTTTAAAGAAATAAACTGAACTGAACTGAACTGAACTGAACTGACTCGTTACTTGACTTTCTAACTATGTGATTTCTTCAGACAGCTCCGTTGTTCTATTTGCTAGCCATGTGAGTTTTTGGGACGGCTAACGCCGCTCATGAGTTCTTGTTGTTTGTTCACGCCATCTAGTGACGTGACCACACATTCAGATGCCGAGCAGCATCTCCGAACTATGAGAGATGCGTGCGCAACGTCATCTGATCTGACCCCCATTGCGTCGGAGACTCGATCGGAGCATGCACGCGCGCGTCGGCTCTTGAGTTCCCGCCCATCGCACACGCTACGTAACCCACGTGTTTCATATCCGCTCATTGAAGCCCCGTCAGCTCATTGTCGCACAACCCAAAGGCAGAATAGCTGGCCCCCGTCGCGTTCGCGAGTGATAGTGCACGCTTCAGAACATTCAGTCCATGTTTCCTGCTCATCGTCACGCTGGTGCCCAGGACCCAGGCGAGGGTCTGCCCGTGACCTCTACGTGCCATCCAGCCCAGCTACAGCCGACGACGATTGTCACGCAGGAGCTCCACCCAAGAAGCCACCAGGTACCCATTTCTCCGACATTCGTAACCTTCAATCCCACTTCCTCCTGTCTCCTCATTCCTCATTCAGCACATCAGCCCTACACGCGTGGACTGCGTCCACATTGTTTGCTTGTGGACTTTGAGCGACTCTGGGGGGTCAATTCGCTGACCATTCAATGATCCGTAATGGTAGTCCAGTCACGTTAAGCTTAAAAATAGGGGTGTCCTTGCATAAGTTCCAAGAGTTTCAGCTTCCTGAGAATTTATGCAAACCCCTATTTATAAGCCTAATTTGACCGGACTATATGTTGACAGTAGACATCTTTGTATGATCAATGAATTGTAATGTAAATAACAGAATGACGGACGGCCTGTTGAAATTAATGTCTTCAACTGTACTAGAGCTATGATGACCCCAAGTCTTGAGCTGCGACCGCGCCTGTCACTGTGTGTGTGTGTGTGTGTGTGAGGGTGTGTGTGTGTGTGTGTGTGAGGGTGTGTGTGTGTGTGTGTGTGAGGGTATGTACGTGCGTGCGCACTCACAGGTAGCCCGCCGCCGCCAGCATCACGACCAGCAGCAGCCGGAACGGCGACGAGTAGAGATAGACGAGGCAGAAGAGCACGGCGAGGCGCGAGCCGGCGTACACGTGCTCCAGCCAGTCGCGGCGCTCCTCCGGCTCGTCGGCGGCCGCGGCCGGCGGCTCTGCGGGCTGACGAAGGGTTGCGGGTTAAGACGGCGCCCTAGGCAGTAATGTAACGAGAAAGCAACAGGACGGGCGGCCTATTGGTAAATCCGGGGCTGACAGAAATAGATGCGGATTACACGAGCATGCATCAGCACCAGACCTAAGTGGAGGGGGGGGGGGGGGGACCGCAACCTTCTTAGACAGTTCTCGTTACAGGGCATAGGAAATTTCGTTCCTTATGAGTTCCTGAGAAGTTCTCGTTACTCGCCATAGCAAATTTCGCTTGCTCGCCACGAGTTCTTTTCTTACACAGTTATCGTTACTCGCCATATGTAACAGCTTGTAAAGTTCTCGTTACCCGAATAGCCATGGCAAATTTTCGAGATATAAAACGGTTTTACAGTTTGACAAATAGATAGTAAAGATAGATAAATCATTTATTCAAAGGACATGGTACACACACATAAATTACTAACAACAAAAAACAATTTAAATAAACAGCACGCACCATGCAATTAACAGTAGGTACCTACAGCGGTGTGGTTATGTGACTGCACCACGGCAATGAAATGGCCCTGACTCAGCAATGTCACAGTCTGTGACGCTGGTATTCTGCCAGTTTAAAAAAATCAACCAGTATGTCTGAAATGCGAGGTGGGCGCCACTACCAAGTTTTTGCCCCGGTTCGAAAACATCGTAGGCATGAATCTAATCCGTTGAAAAGATTATGTTATGACAAGAATTCGGAATGACTTTACGTAGAGGTGGAATTGTTCGTCAAAAATATTATTTGTTTACCTGCTGAGGAACTTCAGTGTTTGCCATCGGTTGCGCGCCGGGCATAGTGTGGCCGTTCGCTTGCCACCTGCAGACGATACACATTCATTCATATTCGTAAAGTATTCATTAGCTAGATCCACACCAAGGATACAGCTATTTAGCTATCAATCCCCAGTAACAAATTAAGTTAATGAAATATAATACGTGTTAAATAATAATAAAACTAGCCAATTAATTCCCCCACGGAGGGGCACGGGCCATACGTGTTTTATTTACCAAATCTTATTATTTTACATGGACCTTGGACCTAGGTCTTTGGACTCAGACGACGAAGAGACGTGGAGGCTAAAGATAAAAGATAAATAATCATTTATTCAGGAACATAGGTAAGCAGATCCTAGTCAATAGCATTGTATGATAGGTCTCTATGTTCTGCCATGGGAGGGAATATGAATATTTATATTATGATAGGAGAGAACTATCCTAACTGTACTGACCAAATAAAGCCTGTATTTCTAATAAAGTATGTAGTATAGGTATAATAATTATTCTAATCAAATTATAATTTGACCATCCGTCTGTAATCTAATCTACTAATCTACTTTGCGATCTTTTATTCTGCAAAGACTATTACCGGACAAAGGGTGTGAAAGAGTGGTCGAGCGCGGTTATTAAAAACAACATAATCTTTATCTGAATGCCGGAGTGACTGCAGTGACAATGTTGATATTACGATTCGCTTTTGTGTAGTCAAAAAGATCTTAGTGAAGATTACAGACGGGCAAATTATTTGTCCTGCACTATACCTGGGCTTTAAACATGTTTTTTTTTAGGGTTCCGTACCCGAAGGGTGCCAAACGGGACCCTATTACTAAGACTTCGCTGTCCGTCCGTCCGTCCGTCCGTCTGTCTGTCTGTCTGTCACCAGGCTGTATCTCATGAACCGTGGTAGCTAGACAGTTGAAATTTTCACAGATGATGTATTTATACATAATGGTACGGAACCCTTCGTGCGCGAGTCCGACTCGCACTTGGCCGGTGTTTTTATTTTATATTTCTGTGCAATAAAGAATATGAATATGAAACCAGTATTTTGCGCCCCCGCTATTGCTATTGCCATGCGATCCTGTACGCGATTCACGGCCCCGGTTTTATACCATTTTATTAGAAATACATTTACTACCGATAACAAAGATTGCAAGCTACAACGAAGTTTGCAAAAAATAACTCTGTTACACTGAAATACCTACCCCTTTTACAACACAATTGTCTTGATTAAATTTATGATATAAGTTTTAAGAGGATATTCTAGCCTGCTTAACATCTGTTAATACTTATGAACTAGCTATAACCTAGGATTAAATCTACACTGGGTTGTATCATTTGATGTCTCAAGTAAATAAAGTTCTTTAAAAACAACAACAAACATTAGAAATACAGGCTTTATTTGGTCAGTGCAGTTAAGATATTTGTCTCTCCTCTACGTCTCTTTGTTGTCGTCAGAGTCAAGTCTGTCATGTCAAGTCCAAATCGGTCTAAGACTAAGGGCCACTTGTTCCAAACTTTTGACTTCCGCTGAATGGAGTTTAAGCGCCGCCGTTTATGTACAACACGGTCAAGTTACGTAGTCAAATACGGCAAAGCCTGTCGGTCAGGTCCTACTCAAAATGGCAGCATTGTATTTAAAAAAACTCCATTTTGTTTAATTTAAAGTCTGGAACTATCTTTCAAACACTCACATATTGGCATACTGCTGCATATACTGCATGTAGGCGTGCTGCATCATCATCATATGACCCTGCATAGCCGCCGGGTCTCCCACGTGGGCCGGCATGTAGCCCGCCGGGTCGCCTCCCACGTGGGCCGGCATGTAGCCCGCCGGGTTTCCTCCCACGTGGGCCGGCATGTAGCCCGTCGGGTGCGGGGGGACCCGCCCGTAGTTGCTGGCCAGGCTACTCATGTAGCGGTGCATCTCTGCGGTGTGGTTCTGGTCGTTTTGTTGTGTCTCTGGTCGGGGCGGCTCGGTCCTTGGCGGCGGATCTGGAAGTTGAATCAATATAATAAGTACAGACCTACCGAGTTATCTGAGAAATGACAGAATTCAGAACTACGACCGCCATCTTTGAAACGCCATTCTGTGCTTGGACGGAATTCCCAAAATATGGCAATACTAGAAAGCCCTAGCGAAACCCGTAATTTCACAGTTAAGTTAGCGGGTCTGTACATCGTCGAACCCGGATCTTCATCACAGTTAAATTAGCGGGTCTGTACATCTTCGAACCCGGATCTTCATCACAGTTAAGTTAGCGGGTCTGTACATCGTCGAACCCGGATCTTCATGACAGGTTTCCTTGTTTTTGAGAGATGTCATTATTTTTAACGGGTGTCATTATTTTTGTAGGTGTCATTATCTTTCACAGGCGTCATTAGTTTTGAAAAGAATAATTACTTTTGACAGATTTTCCCGTTTTTGACAGGTTTTATTACTATTGACAGGTGTTATTTATCATTGACACGTATCTATCATTATATTTGACATGTTTTCTCGTTTTTGACCGGTCTCATTACTTTTGACAGTTTTTATTACTTTTCTCAGATGACACTACTACTTCTGACAGGCGTAACCTCGGTACTATTTACTCACCCGGCCCCGCCTCCTGGCCGGTGCGCCTGCGCAGCCCCTCCGGGCCGGTGCCACCCGGCGCGGGCTTGTGCCGCGGGGTGCACACGAGGTGCATGGTGTGTGCTAGCTGCGCGGAGTAGCTGCGCAACACGTCTCGAAGTACCGCCGAGTCGTCGAGTAGCTGGCCCGAATAGATGATTTTCTGCTCGTCGGTGCTCTGGAATATAACATTAAATATCATTTTAGGGCTCCGTACGCGAAGCCTATGTGCTCGTTCGGAGTGAGCAGCTTGCGCGGTGGCTAGGCGGCCGCGAAATATCGAATATATGAAACAGGCGCTTGCATCCATACAGTAGTGTCTAAATGCCACCGCTTATCGGCGCCGGCCGCACAGGTAGTCGGCGCAGGCAGTCTCTATACTTTGTGCAGAACCAGCGCCGACCAGCGCCGACAAGTGGCGAGCAGCGTCGATACGCGCCGGCCGCGGCCGACCTGGGGCTGCTCTGAGAAACGCACTTATACTGGATCGCTATCGCATCGCAAACACCCAAAATGGCGTCATTTGGTATGCTCCTAAAGAATCGCAAATAGATCGTAATAGATTGCAAGCAAAGCGTATACGATTAAGGGTGTCCCCATCGGATGGCGTGGTAGAGAAGAGGCCAATACCCAGCAAGCAGTGGGTAGGTGTGGGCTGATTGATGATGATGATGATGATGATACAAGAAACGTGCTTTCTTTGTACTTTTTCTTGTACGATGATGCAGAACTATTTGTCTTCTGTTTGTTTTTGTAATGTAACTTGTCTTGTTTGTAACCCCTGAATAAATAAATAAATGAATAAATAAATAAATAATAAATAACCCTTCGTATGAGAGTCTGATTTACGCTTGACCGATTTTATTTTAATTCATTTATGGGGGTCTCAATCTTACACATCCGGGTAAAGGCCCGTACGTGCCCCTCTGAAGGAATATTAACAAGGGCTACATTTACTCTTTACTAACACAGCGTCACGTCTATTTCCATACGGGGTGGCAGGGGCACAAAATGCCCACTT
This sequence comes from Argyresthia albistria, assembly GCA_963457715.1. Lineage (NCBI taxonomy): Eukaryota > Metazoa > Arthropoda > Insecta > Lepidoptera > Argyresthiidae > Argyresthia > Argyresthia albistria. The sequence continues at coordinate 5,931,908 of OY735276.1, read as the reverse complement.
TTAGCCAGTTATTCAGTACTCCATTGCCGACAGCCGGAATTCTTCAAATTCGGAATTCCGAAACGGGATTCAATCCCATACGAATCCGCGAAAATTCCGAACGGAAAACTTCCGTATGTATGTGGTAGATCCATAGATTTGTATGAGTTTACTGCGTTCGGGATAATTCCGTTGTATGTGGCCGGCCTAGATTTAAAATGAGGCTGACTTGTTTTCAATATTTGTTGTAGTATGATTTTTATACAATTTGCAGTTTTTATGTGATCAAAAATTACTCGGTATTAAATAAGCTACACAAAATAAAAGGCCCGTTTTGACAGTTCACGCCCATGAAGTTTTATCTTCCCTCCTGCGTAGGTAGTAAAAGCCAACTGTTGCGTACAAGCAAAGCGTACAAGTTGCACCTAGAAACCGCTTCTATTACCTACGCGTTAGGAGTTAAAACTTCATGGGCGTGAACTGTCAAAACGGGCCTTTTATTTTGTGAAGACTGTAACATTTTGGCAGTGCTTGAACCATTGAACTACTATTACGTAGTAATGGTAGCTCAATGGCTTGAACAGTTTTTTTTTATAAATAGGCAAAAATTTAGGTACCTATTTCGCCTATTAGTTTTATCGTTGTTATGTTATCGTTAACATGGTGTAGGTATGAACAATGCTATTAAATTAGCACACTCTACATGAAAATTAATTGCTTTCTAGTTTTATGCACATTGTATACCATAAAGATTAAATAGGTTCAGAACAGAATAAGGAAAAAGCAAAAATTTATGAAAGTTACTGATTGTGACAAGCTGCTTTGGCTTAAAAATTATTTATTTATGTAGTTATCAACTAATATAATTTTTTGTCCCCACTCTACGTTGGAACACTGTAGGAAAAAGGAGGGCAAGGAATCTTTTTTAGGGTTCCGTACTGGAATAAATATTAAAGGGGGCTCCCATACAACAAACATGTTTTTTTTCCGTTTTAATAGAGAAAGATAATAGTACGGACGGAACCCTTCGTGCGCGAGTCCGACTCGCACTTGGCCGCGGTTTTTATTTATAGATATTTGAGTGAGTCAGTGAGCATCACTCTTTTACCTTGCGAGAAAGAGAGGTCACTTACTCAGAGCAAATTCATCTTAGCGCGGGCTGTACTACATGCATGACTAGTATCTACCTGTAGTATTTTTTTAATTTTTATTTAGCCTGCATAGTATCCCACTGCTGGGCAAAGGCCTCCCCTATCTCAGACCATTCCTCCCTGTGCTGTGTCTCCACCCAGTCCGGCAAATACCTGTCCAGGTCATCCCGCCATCAACGTCTCAGCCTGCCTCTATTTCGATGACCATCAGTAGGCACCCATTCAGTGGTCAGTTTGGCCCATTTATGGAGGTGCATGCGGCACACATGTCCAACCCAGTCCCACTTCAGCCTAGCGTTCTTTGCGCCAACATCAGCAATCCCAGTGATGGAGCGCAGTGTCGTGTTTCTAATATGGTTGGTCAGCCTGACACCGGTTATAATAGCAATAATAGCTATCAGTTATTTTGTGCTATGATGTAGAAGCTCTTAGAAACTAACAAACTTAGGCCCGAATACACAACTGACGAACCCTTTGATGGTCAAACAGAGCAGACTTTTGTATGTAATGTATATTGAACTGATTAACATAAGACAATGATAAGCCATGGCATTAAATAATGATTACAATGTTACATTTACAAACACAAACACATTACAAACTACTACTGGAGCTAATTGTGGTCAATTGTCATAGCACAAATGAAAATTAAGTTCAATAGGCCATTTAAACCTTGATTGAATTTTAAGAATGCTATTTTGACTTTGTTTACAGCATCCATATTACTTTATTTGGCATGAATTACCTAAAATTATAGTTCCTACACCACAAGTTTATCTAATATAATTTCTTTGTTGACATTTTTGCCAGAAAATAAGTGATTCAGGAAGAGTTCAGTGGATTATTTATGCAGTCTGCACCAAGTTTGGCCCCGCGTGAGGGTAAGGTGGGATAACCAGTCTTTCTCACATAGAGTGAAAGTGAGGCAAAATTTAGTACAGTACAGTACAGACTGAACCTAGTCTGATAGGTTTCTAAAAAATATTCATGAATCATTTAGTGGTTTGAAATTACACTCAGATTACAATCTTTGTTCATGATCTCTATTCATCAGCTACCTACATCTCAATATTTGTACTGTACACCTTCATGACATCATCAACAGTAAAGTGCAAAGTTTTTTTTTATAAAGATGACTGTTGAAGCAAGGGTGGCATTCCGTGACATCTCAGTCAGCACAATAATCAATTACAGTGTCTACAATGCCATCGTTTTGTAACACCAAAACTGACTCGGAATGGCTTTGTAGACGATGTAATTGATTGTGGTGTGACTCGGAACTGGGGGAAGGCCATGTGAGACTTGCTTGATAAACATGATCATTGATCAAGATTGGTGAATATTAAAATCATCATCATCACAATTATTTTTATTAACTCCTTAATCTTCATGATAAGGATCTAACAAATTGTTCTAGCAAAATAGCATGCTAGCCTCATACATAACTCATACATATTTGTGAGAGACGGACAACAGAATATTTAATAAATAATTAAGTGTCTAATAAAATAACTAATAAAACTGTGACGTAAATTTGCTTAGTTTTGTTATAGTTGTAGTTGAGGGTTGAAATGTTTATAAAGTTGCTGTTTGTTTAATTCGATTGGTTCAGAGTGTCGATAAGGGGGCGGAAGCGCATCACCAGCGAAACTAAGTACCTACCTAGGTAGGTATGTACTCTATTATCTTATTGCCGACGCAAACACGTCAGTCCAAAGAGTATAGCGTTAGTCAGTTCTTTAGCTCTGAGTTACTCACAGGTTTGTTAGGGTAGACTTCCGAAAGGTGTCCTTTGAGCTCTCTGACGGTCCATGACGACAAGCACTCCACATTCTGGTCATCAATTTGCTGATTAGGAGCCTTGACAATCAACGTAACATTATCCGGTATCATTGTTGCGACATAAAATTTGGTTCACCGAAATAAATCACTGAGGTAAATCGCGAAACTGCAGCAGCGCCCAGGCGAACGAGAACGTAAATACCTACTGGTAAGAAAACCTTAGCCAGTTGATATCGATATCGAATACCTATATCCACACTCTAACGGATAGAAAGCGTTTAATTTTGCTGAATTTTTCGAGGTAAATAAATAAATTACGCCATAAAAATACGCACGACACTTGACAATTTGCCTAAAACATTTGTCGGAATCTGATTGGTCCACATTTCGTGTGAAGTCAGGGCTGGTTTTCAATTCAGAAAATTATCATATCTGATTGGCCAACAGTACTTTATCGTTGCACTGATTGGCTGATGACATCAGACTCCAATCAAATCAATCAATTTTAAAGCAACAGGAAACAGTTGCGTTTCATTCCACTTTCATGTAGAATGCGTTTCACCGAATAGTTCCTCCTTTGTCAACCGACTTCAAATAATTGAAACAAAAAGTAAACTTTAGAAAAAAACGACTTCCACAAACCCTATTTGATTAGATTGAGTTTAATACTAAATGTAACCCCTTATACCCCCCCCCCTTGGGGTATTAATTTTGTCAAATCCTATATCAGTGCTACCCCACGCGACTATTTTGTTCGATACTACCTATTTACTCTCATGACTTGGTTGATTGGTTGAAAAAGAGAATAAAAGTAAAAACGCGCGTTCGTAAATTCATAGAGCATTGGATGGGTTAAGTAGGTACCTACTGAATATATTTTTTACCATGCCTATACCCTATACAGTTTCCCACTGCTGGGCAAAAGCCTTCAGTTCGAGTATAAAGTAAACATACTAAATTAATAAACTTTATTATTCTGTTTCATAGTCACAATCAGACTCAAATAATTCAAAACCCGTATTTAAGCCACCTGGAAACAAATATGAGTAATTGCAATCAACCACATTTGAATAAATGTATAATACCCAAAAGAACAGATTAGTAACTGAAATTAAAGAATAATAATAAATAGTCAAGTAAAGTATCAAAATGTTGTAAGCCAAGTATATGCAAAGTAACAATTCGTTTGAAGGGGTCTTGGCGGGAACTCGAAATAGCGCGGTTGTGAAAATTTTTCAATAACTTTTATTTCTTGTTTAACTCAAGTTTTTCAGGTTAAAACTGCAATAAAACAGCTTGCAGTGATAAGGATTACCTATTAAATGGATGGAAACGAGCGGGGCGGCGATGGGCCGCCCCACTCCAACAAGCGCCCTCGGGTTGAGGGCGAAGGCGTCGTCGGTACGGACAGCAGCGGTAGCGGCGGCGGTGAGCGTAGTGACTCTAATAATTCAATGTACTCTCCATATTTCAAACCTAATTACAAAAGACTTTATCCAGAGAACTCTACCAATAGTGTGTTTAAAGTGTTTGTTGAGCACTTAGACCGTAAGGACAGATTAGGGAACAAAAGTCCCATATATCTGAATCATATATTTACCACAGAAGTTAAGGGTGTGACGGCAATACAACGACTAAATGGAAATAAAATCGCAGTACAGTTTAAGCAATACAACACAGCAAATAATTTCCTGAACAACTCTAGTTTCCTGGAGAAGCATAATATGAAAGCATACATACCGGCTGCACAAATAGAAAAGACAGGAATCATCCGATTTGTTCCAGTCAATATCTCAACCAAGGAACTTTACTCGAAGCTGACGTCCCACTATGAAATAATAGCAATAAGACGCTTTACAAAAAAAGTAGATCATGAACGTGTCCCACTACAGACGGTTAGCATAACTTTTCTGTCAAATGAATTACCGGATAATGTACAATATGACTTATTCTCGTATAGAGTATTTGATTACATCCCACCATTACAGCAATGCTTTAAATGCTTTAAATTTAACCACTCGGCTAAGATATGCAATGGCAAACAACGGTGTTCAATCTGCTCAGGTGAACATTTATTCAAAGACTGTGACAAACCAAATGAGATCTGTTGTGTTAATTGCAATGGACCTCATCTGGCCATATCCAAAGTATGTCCAATTAAGATAAAGAAAATTTCAGAAAAGAAAAGTAAAATTACCTATTCAACCGTAGCACAAAGTGTTAAAAAACCCGAACTAGACTTCCCACCATTACCGTTGCCGAGACCACACCCTGTACACATTGTAAATAAACCTGTAAATAAGCTTGTAAATAAGATTGTAAATAGTAAGCCTGTATCACAGGCCCCGCACAAGGATGTCCGTCCTGCAGACATCAAAGCCCAGATCATCTCCAATAATGATGTACTTATGGCCCTAGTACAGACATTGGTAGATTTGGGCAATAAGGGGGATTCAGCTCCAATAACTTCAACAACAATTAAAGATATGTTGGTTAAAAATTTGTCTCCATAATGGCTTTAAATATCCCTAGATCAACTCAATTACGAATTGCGCAGTTTAATATTCAAAGTGCCAATAGCAAAAGACCCCTGTTAATTAAATTCCTACAAGAACAGAATATTGATATTTGTCTCCTTAATGAAACTTGGTTCAAAGAACACCACAATTTTAGAATTCCTGGTTATAATCTCTACAGGAAAAATTCCAACAATGCTCATAATGGTGTAGCAATACTGATTAAACCAGAGTTAAAGTATAAAACTTTAAATACTACTTTTTATGAAGATATTCAAACTGTAGCTGTATCATTATCAACTGTAAATGGAAACTTATCCATACTATGTGTCTATTGTCCTCCTTCCAGTGGCCACATACGAATGAATAGACTGCGTAATGTAATTCGAGATCTCCCTAAGCCTATTTTTGTGAGTGGTGACTTTAATGCACACCACATTGCGTTTGGATGTTATTCAACAAAAGGTCGAGGTCAAGATTTGTATGATGTCATAGATGACTGTGATTTATGCATTTTAAACGATGGAAGCTTTACAACTGTCCAACGTCCTAGAAATAATCCCTCTGCTATCGATGTGAGCTTTGCTAGTCCATGCCTGACCCCATTATGTAAATGGTCTGTACATGACGACCCTATGGGTAGTTACCATTATCCCACTATAACAGAAATATCCCTTTCCATTGACAAATATCAAATTAATCCTCCTGTTGAAAAGTTTTTGTACAATAGAGCTGACTGGGGAAAGTATCGTGAACTCTCGCAGACTGTATTTAATGACATCAAAGTTGATAACGAAGATCCACTTGCTTCGTATACAGAATTTTGTGGTTGCCTTGATGCCCTTAAGCAAAAGGTTGTTCCAAAGTTTACTAAATCTAGCCACTTTGCAAGCAGGCCTCCAGCACCTTGGTGGAACGAGACCTGTAAGCAAAGTGTAATCACATCCTATGATGCATTGAAATTGTACAGAGATGATCCTACTATTGATAATTACATTAATTATAAAAGACTTGACGCTCTAAAAAAGAGAACAATTGCAGAACAAAAGAAAACCGGGTGGACTAAGTTATGTGACACTTTTAACAGAACTACTCCTATAAGTAAAATTTGGAATATGATTAAAAGGTTTAAGGGCATTAAGACTGTTAATAAATCTTACAGAGATGAGTTCATCCCAGAGTTTTTAGACAAGTTATCAGACAATAGCAATTTGATAGAAACAAGTAATTTGGTAAATTATTTTAATATTAATAATAATAATGACAACTCAAAGTTTTTATTGGAACCATTTACATGGAATGAATTCTTAATAACTTTACAATCAAGGCGTAACACAACTCCTGGCTTAGATGATATTCCCTATATTGCTATTAAAAAATTGCACATTTCTGTTCAGAAACTGTTTCTTGACATTCTTAATGCTTTATGGCGCGAACAAATAATTCCTGACTCATGGAAAACACAGTGTGTCATTCCAATTCTCAAATCAGATAAACCACCGGAACAAGCAAGTTCATACCGTCCCATATCTTTATCTTCATGTCTTGGCAAGTTATTTGAAAACATGATTAAAGTCCGATTAGACTGGTACGTGGAGGCTAATGGTATCATTCCCAATGTGCAATACGGCTTTCGTCGAGGGCGTAGCTGCGCTGACAGTTTCTTATCTTTGATCTCAGACCTGAAAAATGCAAAGAATTTAAAGTCAAACACTGTATGTGTATTTTTGGATGTACAGGGAGCTTTCGATAATGTTGATCCTGGCATCTTGGTCAAGGTTATGTCCGATGTAGGTATACCGGGACAGCTATGTAAGTGGGTTTATAACTTTTTGAATAGTAGAACTCTGTATATTAAATATAATAACATTTTACATGGCCCAAAAGTAGCATCTAAGGGCACAATGCAAGGTGCTACACTCTCGCCATTGTTATATAATTTATATACTTGTGAGATATGTAAATATGTAAATGTCAGTGGTGTAAATATTTTGCAGTTCGCAGATGACCTTGTTTTGTATAGCAGTAACAGAAATTCCCAAGTTGCCATAAATAATATCAATAGAGCTTTAAATCAGTTATCTCATTACTATAGAGACAAACTACACTTAAAGATTAATGCTTCCAAAAGTAGTGCCATGTTTTTTGGGGAACATGACCCAATTGATGATGTTGTATATTGTGATGAAGCTTTAAATAGAGTTCACTCAAAGAAATTCTTAGGTGTCATAATTGATCAGAGACTGTCATTTGAGGAGCATGTTAAATATATCTCAAAGAATGCTTTGAAAGCAATAAACATACTTAGATGTCTTACTGGGGTATCCTGGGGAGCAGACCCTAAAATTTTATCTATTTTATACAAAGCCATAGTAAGAAGCCATTTTGATTATAGTGCCATAGCATACATAAACAGTTCCTACGCAAAAAAGCTAGATGTTTTGCAGAACAGGGCTTTGCGAATTATTTCTGGTGCTATGTGCTCGACTCCCATAAGGGCCATGGAAGTTGAGACAAAAGTAATGCCACTGATTTTGAGACGCCTCATGCTGGCTAAAAGATACTGCCTAAGATTATTATACTCAAATAATACAGAAATTATTAAAAGAATTTTACCTTATCAAATTATTATGTCTGGTCCTTTGACAGCTGGTGAGTCTCTGTTGATAGGTAAATCGCCAATGTTGTTGAACATTTACTCTGAAATTGAAAAGAAATATCAGAAAATTAGAAAACATCATATATGGCCGTGCCATGCCTCATCTTTCAAAAGCATCTTACACCCAATTACAGTACTGCCTAATTCAGTCACAAATAATTCAGAAATGTTAAAATTTATATCAGAAAATGCGTATTATAATATTTACACAGATGGAAGTAAAGGTGAGGCTCATGTGCGCTCTGCTGTATATGACCCTCAAACAAATTTTTCTCAAAGTTTTGTTCTGCAAAATGTATGTTCTATTTTTACTGCAGAAGCATATGCAGTATATCAGGCTCTGTTGCGAATAAACATTGTAAATAATTGTAAATGTTTCCTAATTATTACAGACTCATTAAGTCTTATTCAGAACTTGGGTAATTTACAATTTCATTATAAAAATAATTTTATTTTGTACATTATCAAACAAATAATATATAAATATTATCTGAAAGGTATAGACATTTCCTTCATGTGGGTGCCTTCTCATATGGGTATTACTGGAAATGAGATGGCAGATAAAGCTGCATATGAAGGAATAAATGCACTTGACGTTTCCAATGCTATGAATGTTCCTATGACTGATTACCTGCATAATATCAAGTTAGATATAAGTACTTTATGGGAAGAACTGTGGAAGAAGGATCAAGAGACGAAAGGACGATGGTATGGGAGCATTCAAGAAAGCTTACCTGCAAGGCCATGGTATGATAAGCTACAAGATGCCAGCCGTGACTATATCACCACTATAAACAGACTGCGTTTTGGTCATAATACTGCACCGTCACACCTAGCAAGACTTGGAATTATTCAAAGTAGTGCATGCACTTTCTGCGGATTTGATGAAGCAAACGTTGAACATTAGTCTTGTGTCGGTCATGTACGAAGAACGATTAGGAAACGTTACCGTCAATGAACGAAAAGAAACGTTTCCCTACGCTAGTCGCTAATCGGACATTCGTTCTATTAGGACATGACCGACCGACCGACCGAGCGAGATTCTCGCTCGGTCGGTCGGTCGGTCATGTCCTAATAGAACGAATGTCCGATTAGCGACTAGCGTAACATTCGTTCTATTAGGACATGACCGACCGACCGACCGAGCGAGACTCGCTCGGTCGGTCGGTCGGTCATGTCCTAATAGAACGAATGTCCGATTAGCGACTAGCGTAGGGAAACGTTTCAGCGAGAAGGAGAATCATTCATTACATTACATTATTATTATACTTTAATAGAAGTGACAAGTAGTCAAGAGACTAGAATGACAGTCCTAAGCCTGTTTAGGTATGAAGGAAAATCTAATATTATTTAACTTTTTATTTCTGCAATGCAAACTGACACGTACAATTGTATAAATATGTGAATACAGAGTATAATATTCCTGAAGTTTCTGCTCTGCACGACAAGAAAGGTTAATCTAATAGCCCATTTTTTATTCATCCAATCCAACGTCCTAATTAGTACTAATAAAGCTGTTAGAGCTTACTGGTACACCGACTGAAATGTCCTAGTACGGAGCGCTCTCTGAGGACCGAGCAGGCATATTGTTTTATTCATAAGATCCAATGTCCTAATAGTACTAATAGAACTGTTAGAGTGTACTAGTACACTGACTGGAATGTACTAGTACGGAGCGCTCTCTCTGATGACCGAGCAGGCACAAGACTATTGAACATCTTATTTTCAAATGTCAAAACTTTCTTATTGACAGACTAGTGCTTGCAAGTGATCTCAGTGAAGTGTTGCAAAATTACGGTAATTTTTCTTCCCGCCCGCCGCCGCTTGAACAATTGTTGAAGGACATAAACACATATAAACCGCTATACAAATACATAAAAAACACAGTGCAAAAAATATAACACTATTGAATATTAACTTTCTACAAACTAAAAATATTTAATGAAGACGTGGCTCAAAGGTCTTTGCAACCAGGCCATAAAATACACAAAAAAAAAAAAAAAAAACAATTCGTTTGACAAGTAAATAATGTTGCCATCATCAAAGTTTGAAAACTACCAAAGGACAGGATTCGCTGGCCAGACTCTACGAAAATGCCTTGATCCAAAGAAACTATTTGGTCAAACGCAGTTTACAACTTACGACGAAGTTCCATTGGTTCGTCGGTTCTTCCGTATAACGAACTATATTAGCTATAATATTATATGTATTATGTATTATACCTTGGACGAACTAGTATTGTACCTACTTTATTTTGATCACAGCACAGACGCACAGACTTTATAGGGATACTAGCGATACTAACGTATATTTTGATTTTGCAGAAAATTATGTCATTCTATTCTCTCTCTGCAATGCAAAGACATTATAGGTACTGATCTTTTTTGAGAGCAAGTAAAGTGACAGACTTATTTCAGCATTTAGGTGCCTAGGTAGGTGGCGCATAGGTACAATACCTATCATGGAGTTGGAGGACTACAGAACATTGATCCCGCAGTCCCCGGGCTTAACACTGGAACGATTAAACGAAGCCCTCTGCGAGTGGTTCAAAGAAGATGTCACTTTCACACACTGGGAGGCAAGTTGATCCTAATATTATTATTAATATCTGGGGACCGAGCTTTGCTCGGCGGCGGCGGTTGCTGGTACAAACACAAATTATTATAATTAATATTTATCAGGCTGCATTATCATCAATCAATATGCTGCATGCTGCTGCTCTGTTTTTAAACAGCCTATGCAAACTATAACTCTGTCCATTCTTTTAGTGGTTTTTTGACAGGTCTCTGCTAGAGAGTTAATTCAACGACGTAAGAACGATTTTAGAATGCCAGCTAATTACACACTCGTCACACAGATTCAAATTCTGAATAATAGTACATTACTGCCGCGGTCTGTGTATAATATAACTGTTTGAGACACGCGAAGTAGGTACATTTGCTGCGAACTATACAGATTTAATGGTCTGTGGATATGACTATCAAAATAAAACTGTAAATTATTTAGCGACATTTGTCGTCTTTATTGATGTCTACCTATTAACAAAGAATATTGATTCACACCACCCTCAGTTCTAGTGCGATATAGGTACTTTGGTACCTATATCCTATCTATCTAAAAAATTGGTCAATGTTGTGCTCATCTATAATAGGCACTCATATAAGAACTTTACTGTAGAATTTTTACTGTAATTATAATATGTGTGCTGTTGATGTGCCTTAATAAATAAATAAATAAATAAATAAATATCTTAGTGCAAATTATCTGTGTCTGTATGTTTTATATGTTGTTTTATTGATGCAAATAAATAGATAAAATACAAATACAAATACAAATTTAATAAAAGACAAGATTTTTTATGGGATACCTACGATTGAAATTCCCTAAAATTACGTTTTTCACGTACACCTATAAAACATAATAATATCTCCATCGATAGAAAACTCATCATATACCATCTTTCTGGCTTGCCTTTTTAAAAGTACGTTCGGACGTCGAGGCATTTTTGCTCAAGTGTATTGGGCAGCGACGAGACGTGAACTCAAAGCGGGAAACGATGGTTGACTGATCTACCAAGTACCAATAGCGTGGTGCTGGTGGCTTGGTTGGAGCGCTCGATGCGATGCTCCTTCCGCACGCCGGGACCCGAACCACAGATTACTATATAGTTACTACGTAAGAGATACTTCACTCAGTAGGAAATTTCCAATACCTACTGCTATAATAGCCTACTCCGTCGCTTCAGCAACCGCAGGCAGGGCTGCCTCGCATCGCAGATACTGGTACGATACGAACACAGTTCAAAACGTGCGTGCGTTTGGCTTGCGACAACCATACTGACTCTCGGGCGCCGGGCCATAGCCTAGCCGGGCGCCCAGAGCTCGGGCGCGGGCGGTAGGTAATTATAGCGCGCGAGTAAATTCAGTGACGGAGGCCTGCCCGCACCCCATACCGCGGTGCCCAATATCGGTTTCTGCGCATGCAAGGTCATTTGTTCAAGTTGTTTGGCGTCTATTATACATAGCGTGTGCGATACGCGGGAGTTCAGGCGCCGTCGCGCGCGTGGCCGCTCTGTTCGAGTCTTCGACGCAATGTGGTGAGTGGATTGAACGAGGCGCTCCGCGCTCGCGTCGTTCGTTCTTTTGTCACTAGACGGCGTGAACATCAGGTTGTCAAAATAATGAGCACATTACTCGCTTTGTTTGAGCAAACATATAGGTACATTATGTTCCTACAGTGCAAGTTAATAATTGGAACAAAAAGTAAACTTTAGAAAAAACCGACTTCCACAAACGCTATTTGATTAGATTGAGTTTAATACAAACTGTAACCCCTTATCCCCCCCCCCCCTTGGGGAATTCATTTTGTCAAATCCCATATCAGTGCTACCCCACGCTATTATGGAACCCCTGTACAAAGTTTCATGGCTCTAGGTCCACCGGTTTAGGCTATGCGTTGCCTGCCCGTCAGCCACGCATTGTATTTGTACCTAGTATTGAGCAGATCTGGTGGCCATATGTGGTCTTCATCAGCAGTTTCGCATCACAATATTATGCTTACCATGTGCATTTGCACGAGTTATTATGAAAAACACAAAAATCACTATAGGTCTGCCTATAATATTTGAAGAGTTCCTCCGATTTCTCCAGGATCCCATCATCAGATCCTGACTTGGTGTCAATGGGACCAATGGGAAGGTAAACCCTTTCAAACAAAAAAATAATTTTCCAAATCGGTCCACCCGTTTAGGCGCTATCGGAGCACATACATAAAAAAATAAATAAAAAAAACAAACATCCGGACGAATTGTAAACCTCCTCCTATTTGGGAAGTCGGTTAAAAACACCGCATCAAAATCCGATACAGATAGCGGGAAGCGACTATGATTAAACTATGTAGTGATGATGATTACTTGAGTAATTAAGGCACTGCTGTGCCTCTGTTACACCACATGGGTAAAAGATTTCAGGAGACCTATACCAACTCTTATAAAGCTTTAAGCAGGGGCCTAATGCTGCTCTGAGAATTTCACTTATATTTCATTACTATTCCATTGCAAACACCCAAAATGGCGTCATTTGGTATTCTCCTAAATTATTATCCTACTTGATTGGGTGTTTACAATGGAATAGTAATGAAATAGTAATGAAATATAAGTGAAATTCTCAGAGCAGCATTAGGGCCCAGGACCTACACATACACAGTACTGCATGGGGGCCCGGGGGGTAGGGGCAATTCTGGCGATATCGAGATCATCTCCATGGTCGAAATTTAGATTCGAGGTACCGAATATCTCCATCGAAAACAGAAAAAAACGGCCAAGTGCGAGTCGGACTCGCGCATGAAGGGTTCCGTACCATTATCTATAAAATCTTCGCTAATTAATACGAGTATACGAATAATTAATACGAGTATGGCGCCCTCTGACTGGAGGGAATAAAGTGGACGATGCATGGATGGAGAAAATTTTCTGAACATAATGTCTTTATTTTAGTACGTGGGCGAACCTGGCAAAGGAGATTGCTACCTGAGCGAACTTATACGCATACGAATCTTCGGGCAAGACCAAAAGGGCCAAGTCAAACATGTTCAAGTGGTCCTCAAGACCATCCCAAAGAACGTCTGCCGCAGACTGACCTTTAGAAGCGACGACTTCTTCAAAAACGAGATTAATTTCTATAACGAAGTATTGTCATCATTACTCAAGTTCCAAGCAACGAAAAACCTAAAAGAACCGTTCGATAACTACGCCAAAGTATTCTTCACCTACATTGATGGCGTCAATGACTGTATTATCTTGGAGGATGCTAATCTTCAGGGGTTTGGCTCTGCCATCAGGCAAGAAGGTATCGACATGGACCACTGCAAAGTGACCCTTCGAACCTTCGCCAAATTCCACGCAATCTCATTCGCCATGAAGGACCAGGATCCCAAAGAGTTTGAGAGGATAAGACAGCACTTAATCGAGACTTACTACCAAGAAAGTTTGTGGCCCTGGTACCGGCGTTATTGGAAACGAATCTGCAGCATAGCAATAGACGCCGTCGAAAGAGAATATCCCAACTCCATATATGTCGAGAAGGTCAAAGAATTTGCAGTTCCCGAACGGTATAAAGATATGTGTGACGCTGCATGTAATACTTTAGAGACTGGTGTCATAAGTCACGGGGATTCGTGGACTAATAACTTCCTATTCAAGTATAAGGATAATGTGCTTGAGAATGCAAAAATGATAGATTTTCAGCTAACCAGGTGTGCTTCGCCAGTGCTGGATATAGCGTTCTTCATATACGCGTGCACAACTCAAGATATGAGGATAGAGCATTACGAAGATTTAATGAAGTATTACTATGATACTTTGGCAAATCAGATACAGGAGATGGGAACAGATCCTAGCAAGGTGTATTCATGGGAGAAGTTTAGAGAGGAATTGAAGAAGTATTCGTTCTTCGGTCTGGGCTTCAGTTTTGAGTCGACGCCGACGATCATTTTAGACGTTGAAGATGTTCCTGATATGTCATCATTCACGGTAAGTTAACAGTATTTCCCAGGATTTTTACCCAGACAGACGAGGAATAGGCGTGGACTACGACCTCCACTTGTCACGAATCCACGATTAACTATTTACTTCTACTGTTTGTTGTTTGAGACAATCCGATGCTGGTGAATGTGTATATGTCGCAGGGAAATGATAGTTTGGGGATTCGGTAGTAGGAGTAAAAGAATAATTGTGTATTGAAGACGATATATTTCGCTTTTTGTGTGTGAGGGGATAAAAAAATCTTTTTAAAGATGCCCGGGAGTCAGACCTCCCTGCTATGTCCGATTCTCCACAATGAGGTCCGGATGAGGTCTCCACCGTGAGGCGGAGACTACATTGAGCGGAACACTCGTATGTGGCATACGGACTAAAAAAACCCCTGTGTGCTGTTGTTGCGTGCAGTTGCGCGTATGCATCACTGTTTCCATGGCCTCGGTTAGACGCAGAGGGCGTTCTACCTACAAGTTATATATAAGTTTCGATAATATATATGGGAGGGGTCTGCCTGCTTTCCCCAGTGACTGTGGCATATATTTCGCGTTCCACTATTCCTAACTATATACAATATTTAGCTATCCTACGAGTAGCAGCCGGCGCGATTATGCACGATTTCATCGCCGTGTCTCAAAACCGATACGTCGTAAGTCGCGAGCGTAAATACATCGCTGCGCCTTCGCAGAGCTTCAGTATCCCACCGGCAGCCGTGCCGTGTGGGTGTCTTTCTGCCTGCGGCGACTGCTACATAGCTCTTCTCCAGCGAAGCGTACCGGTGGTTTGGATGATCTTCCTGAACGTGTGATATAATGACTCTTCGCTTGTATGACGCTGTTATGATTTTCAGCTTCTTCATCATGTAGCAGGAATGCCGGTTTAAGTCTGTCGACAGATATTCTTGCTATTCTCTTGTCCAATTGCACGGTGTAGACTTTCCCGTCTCGCTGTAAAACTTTGAATGGCCCGTCGTAGGTAGGAGTCAACGGCTTGCGGTATGCGTCATTGCGTATAAATACGTGCGAGCATGAATGTAGCTCGTCGTGTATGAATATTGCTTGATGCTTGTGGCTTCTTTTCGCAGCTTGCATTCTTTGCATAGCTTTCGTTATTGTGTCCTCGAAGTGGGTTGTTATAGTTCCAGGTGGTGTTTCGCCGTGGAACTCCCCGGGTAACCTCATTGCCTTTCCATACAAGGCTTCTGATGGTGATGCTGATTCACCGTTGTCCTTGATTGCCGCGCGTAGGCCGAATAACACCGTTGGTAATTCTTCCGTCCAGTTGGAGTTTTGAAGTCTTGCGGTGAGGGCTGCTTTTAGCGTTCTGTGCCATCTTTCGATCATGCCGTTTGCTTGTGGGTGATAAGCGGTTGTTCTTGATTTTTCGATTCCCATCCTCTTCATTAAGTTTTTAAATAAGTTGGCTTCGAATTGTTTTCCTTGATCACTGGTCAAGCGGGAGCAGCATCCAAAACGTGTTATCCACCCTTCGTAGATTACTTTTGACACTGTTTCAGCGCTGATGTCTGATACTGGGAAAGCTTCTGGCCATTTCGTTGCTCTGTCGATCATTGTTATGCAGTATCTTTTTCCATTCGATATAGGTAGTGGGCCCACGATGTCTACATGAACATGTGATAGGCGTTCTGCGTTTTGATATTCTTCCAGTGGTGAAATTGTATGTCGTTGAACCTTCACTCTTTGACACGCGATGCAACTTTTTGTCCAATTATTGACATCTGTGTTCATGCCCGGCCAGAAGAATCGACGAGTCATAAGTTTTCGGGTTGCTCTGATGCCGGGGTGACTCATCTCGTGTATCGCTAAGTGAGCGATGTGACGTAGTGCCTCCGGTAGGTAGGGTCTGGCGATGCCCGTGGATGTTTCGCATATTTTTTTGCTTGAGTTCGGAGCAGTTACATACTTAAAATCGAGTTTTTGATTTTTCATGACGTCTTCTAACGACGGGTCGGTTTGTTGTCTTTGTGATAATTCTTCGTAGTCAATTGGAGATGGGCTTGTGATGTCCTCTATTCGTGACAGTGCGTCTGCAACTGTATTTTCTTCTCCCACTACATGTTCGATTCTTGATGTGAATTGACTGATGTAGTGCAGGTATCTGGTGCGTAATGGGGTTTCTGTCTTGCTATTTTTTCGTGATAGCGCGAACTTTAGTGGTTTGTGGTCCGTGAAAACCACAATTTCTTTTCCTTCGAACATTTTACGGAAATGTCTGATGGCCAGATATATAGCTAGTAATTCCCGGTCGTATGTGCTATATTTGCGCTGGGCGTCGTTCAATTTCTTTGAGAAAAATCCAAGCGGCTTCCATTGTTCTCCATTGTTTTGTTGTAAAACGGCGCCAACGCAAGTGTTTGAAGCATCGCACATGAGTGAAATCGGTGAAGTTGTAGAGGGGTGCGATAACTTAACAGCGTTCTTGATGCCATTTTTGCATTCTTCAAATGCTTCCTTCTCTTCTTTTGTTAATTGTATTTGCGTCTTGTCGTTCTTCTTCGCGGCGTGTAGGTATTTATATAGTTTTTCTTGGGAGTGGGCGGCATGGCGAATGTTATCTCTGTAGAAATTAATAATCCCCAAAAACCGTCGAAGTTCTTGTATGTTTTTTGGTTCTGGATATGCCATTATGGCAGAAACGCGTTCTTCGATTGGTTCTATGCCGTCTTTTGAGACCATGTATCCCAAAAATTCCAGTTTTTGTTGTCCAAAAACGCACTTCGACACGTTTATTCGCAGCTTATTTTTCTGAAGCGTTGAAAATAGGGTCTCCAGGTGTCTTCTGTGTTCTTCTTCTGTATTTGACGCGATCAGTAAATCGTCGACGAATGGGAACACGAAGTTCATGCCTCTCAGTATGTTGTCGATGTGACGCTGGAAGGTTTGTCCTGCATTACGAAGTCCGAAGCACATTCGTGGAAATTCGAATAATCCGAAAGGTGTGATTACAGCAGTCTTCTCTATATCTTCTTCATTCATTCGTATTTGGTTGTAAGCCTTGCGGAGGTCTATCTTCGAAAATATCTTTTTGCCGGCTAGATTGTATGTGAAATCACGAAGTCGAGGGATTGGGTATCTATCCGGTTTCGTGATCTCGTTCAGTTTTCGGTAATCGCCGCACGGTCTATATTCGCCATTCTTCTTCTTTGCCAAGTGAAGTGGGCTTGCCCATGGAGAGTTTGATGGGCGGCATATTCCTTGATCCATCATTATTTGGAATTCGTTCTTTGCTATTTCGTATTTATGCGGCGGTAGAGGACGGGCTCTGCAGTATACAGGAGGTCCAGTAGTGATGATGTGGTGTTCGACTGCGGTGTCGCTCGGTTTGCTGAAGATTGCTGACGTTATCTCGGTGTATTTATGTAGCAGGTCGTGGTATGGGTCCAGTTTGTTAATAGTGAGTATTCTTGGCGTAGTGGTGTGAGTGATGTCTCCCTCGACTGATAATTCTGTCTTCTTGTCGATGAGTTTTCCAGCCCGAAGATCGACTAGAAGGTTGTGATGACGTAAGAAGTCTGCACCTAATATTGGTCTCTGCACGTCTGCTACGATGAAGGTGCACCTGAGTGGTCTTCGTAATCCGAGATTGAGTTCGAGTGTTTTCTCGCCGTACGTCTTGATGCTCGTGCCATTTGCTGCGTACAGGATATCTTTTGTTGGCTTCATTTTTCGTTTAGTAGATGGTAATACCGATATGTTTGCTCCGGTATCGACGAGAAATCGTAAATGATTTTTGCTGTCATTCACGAATAGACGGTATGAAGAAATGCTGTTGACCTCAGGTTCCGTCTCTGCTGAGATCTTCTTTAGTTTTCCGCCGGGCGATAGTTGCATGGTTGTCGGCACTTCCATGCTGTACCTCCGAAACGTGCGTGGAAGTAGCATAGACCGGTACGCGTTGATGATGACGATGACTCATGCTCGCCATTGCTACCGTGTTGCCTCGAGCGCGAGAGTGTGCGTGAGCGAGACCGGTATTGATCTTGTCTTCGTGACGGCGGCGGCGGGGTCCGATTCCATGAGCGCGATTGTCGCATTTTTAACTCGCTGATTTCGTTGGTAAGATCTTCGATCATGTTGCGCAAATCTTGGTAGTTATCTTGCTTTGAAGTTGAAGAGTGACATTCGCAAATGGAGTTGACTTCTTTGTTCTGTTCCTGCATTTTGTCCGCCATAGCTGCTAAAATATCGATGTCGGTTTCGTTGCTGACTGACAAAACAGCTCTTGTTGACGATGGTAGATGTCCACACCACAACATTTGCAGGGTTGGGTCCGGAATCTTGTCTCTTGCTAAGTCTTTCATGCGACGAAGTAGCTGGCTGGGTTTTTGGTCTCCTAGTTCCATTTCATTTAGAAGTTTTTGTAGTTGCTTTGTTTCCGACTCTTCATATACTGATAATAATCTTCTTTTTACTTCGTCGTTTCTCTTGCTGCTCGGGGGAGACATAATGATGTCGCTTATCTGTTCCACGTCCGTTTTTTCTAGGTTTCTCACGACGAGGCTGTACTTTTGTTCGTCGCTAAGTTTCTGACCGAGTAATATGGCCTCAAACTGAGCAAACCATAGCCGGGGTTTATCACGCCAGAACGTAGGAATCCGACTCTGAACGGAGATTGTCTCGATGCGGCTTGCATTTTCTGCCATGTCGATTTCATTATTTTTCTCTTCCATCTTGATCACGTCGGGGTCACCAATTTGGGGATTCGGTAGTAGGAGTAAAAGAAGAATTGTGTATTGAAGACGATATATTTCGCTTTTTTTTTTTTTCGCGTTCCACTATTCCTAACTATATACAATATTTAGCTATCCTACGAGTAGCAGCCGGCGCGATTATGCACGATTTCATCGCCGTGTCTCAAAACCGATACGTCGTAAGTCGCGAGCGTAAATACATCGCTGATCGCTGCGCCTTCGCAGAGCTTCAGTATCCCACCGGCAGCCGTGCCGTGTGGGTGTCTTTCTGCCTGCGGCGACTGCTACAATAGAATCCGGGATTCAGCTAAATGCCTAAGGATTTTACAAAATCCCGGGTAATTATAGAATAAAAACACGATTCTATTCATAATCATAATTTCTTAATAATAAAATATTACATGTCAACTAGGTATACAAATATCTGTAGAATAAATTAATTTCAGGCATAATGATTATAAATAACATGTCGTTTGTATGTTAGATCAAATGTTTATTTAAGTAAGAATTTCAATTATACACGGGGTGTCTAGACACCCTATATGTAATATAACATTAATATCAAAGATAGCTAGCTAGCTAATAGCTCATCGTGTAATTTTCCGAAATGATTATAAGAAGTCTGAAAATAATACAGGCTTTTCGTAGGTCGATGCAAAGACTTTAATCGAAGTTAGTACAGACTATTTAGAACCCAAATCTAAATATGCCTATGGTGAAGTCTTACTGTTTAATTTTGATTGATGAATTAGTTTTTAGCGAAAATTCCTAGATTTTTACAGTTGGTCGATAATGATTGATTGATAATGATTGAAATTGAACAATAATAGTATTATTATTACAATTGATTCTATTACACTACTTACTTGTTATGCATTCTAATAATAGTTGTGCAACTGATACTTCAAACTTGGTTTTAACAGACTTTTAAAGAACAAGATAAATTTCAATCATCGATTAATAGTACATTACTGCCGCGGTCTGTAATGGCGGCGCGCTGCTGGTGGCCGAAAGCGCAGCGTAGCACAGCTCAAGGCCTATACAGCGCGATCAGCATTGAAACCTTTGATGGACAACCTAGAATAAAGGCCGAGACCGAAGGTCGAGGCTTTTATAGCGCGGACATCAAAGGTTGCAATGCTGACCAAGCTTAAAGGCCAAGATCGTAGCTAAGCTAAGCTCGAGGCCATCATAGCGTGGCCAGCAGTGCAGTCATTGCGGACCAAGGCTTGTATAGTGATTTACTCAAACAATGCTAGTAATATGAAAGACAATGCTAATGAAATAAACCCAGCTAAATAAAGCTACTTAATAATAATTTAATAAAAATAACAATTGGTAAATGTACAGTTACTAAAATTCCATTCCGTTTGTGCTTCATCAAAACAAAACCGTGCTAATCAGCATGGATTCAGTATTCCAAACTAGTAGAAGATCTGTCTAGTGAAATGATAGAATCGTGTTTTTATTATATCATTTCCAGGGATTTTGTAAAATCCCTAGGGATTTAGCTGAATCCCGGATTCTATCATTTCTCTGCGACATATACGCATAATATGTGAATATCTGTTGCAGGGCGATGAAAAGCGGGACATTGAAGAGTTCTGGCCATTCGGACCCATCGAGTCTCAGAAGGGCAGACTCCGAGAAGCAAACAATGTTGTACATTGTGTCGACAATGGCTATATATAAAAGTTCCATTCAACTGATTAACGTCATATGGAAGAACAGCATTATGGAAGAACAGCATTATGCAAGAAGACCTATTATTCAGTATTAGAATTTAAGATTTAATTGATACTTTTTATTAATAAAATCATGATATTACGAAAACGAATCTTTAATCTTTATGGTGGCAGCGAAAGCTCTATCTGGGTTTACAGTTCAATAACATACTGGGGCCTGATGCTGCTCTGAGAAACGCACTTATATTGGATCGCTATCGCATCGTAAACACCCAAAATGGCGTCATTTGGTATGCTCCTAAAGAATCGCAAATCGCTCTTCGACTGATCTTCGGCCTCGCCTCTAGCTATGTTGTCGGACCATCTGGCAGGCAGTCTGCTGACTGATCTTTGGCCTCGCCTCTAGCCACCACTTGGTTACCGATTGGTCCATGTGCCGTCTTGTCGCCTTGCATGTCCTGTCCACTTCCACTTACGGCATGCTATGCGTAAGCAAGTCTTGGCAATGTAGCAAGTATTTAGCATCCTCTGCGTTTTTTAACCGACTTCCCAAAGGAGGAGGTTTACAATTCGTCCGGATGTTTGTTTTTTTTTAATTTTTTATATGTGCCCCGATAGCGCCTAAACGGGTGGACCGATTTGGAAAATTATTTTTTTGTTTGAAAGGGTTTACCTTCCCATTGGTCCCATAGACACCAGGTCAGGATCTGATGATGGGATCCTGGAGAAATCGAGGGAACTCTTCAAATATTATAGGCAGACCTAAAGTGATTTTTGTGTTTTTCATAATAACTCGTGCAAATGGACATGGTAAGCATAATATTGTGATGCGGAACTGCTGATGAAGACCACATATGGCCACCAGATCTGCTCAATACTAGGTACAAATACAATGCGTGGCTGACAGTCAGGCAACGCATAGCCTAAACCGGTGGACCTAGAGCCATGAAACTTTGTACAGGGGTTCCTTAGTAGCGTGGGGTAGCACTGAGATGGGATTTGACAAAATTAAGTCCCCAAGGGGGGGGGGGATAAGGGGTACAGTTTGTATTAAACTCAATCTAATCAAATAGGGTTTGTGGAAGTCGGTTTTTTCTAAAGTTTACTTTTTGTTTCAATTATATTCCAAAGTCAAACTGTCGGGAGATTGACGATGGTGTTTTCTGAAAAGGTATGTCAGCAGGGTGTATGCGGGTGTGTTTATCGAAATCTCCTTTTATGAGACATGCTTTTGAACAACAATCGCACTGATAAGCTCATTCTCCTGTGTGAGTTCTCAAATGATTACGTAAGTGACCCTTTTGAGAAAATGCCTCTGGACAGTAACTGCACTGATGCGGTTTCTCGCCTGTGTGATGCCTCAGAAAATGTTTCTGGAGGCGATTTTTTCTAGGAAACGCCTTTGGGCACTGATTGCACTGAAAACATTTCTTTTCTGATATCTTTTCGCCAGAGTGTGATTTAATGTGTATGTTTAAATACGTTTTTCGTGTAAATGTCTTGGTACACTGGTCACAGCTGTAAGGCCGTTCGCCGGAATGAATTCTCATGTGCATATGTTGATGTACTCTTTGTGAAAATGACTTTAGACAGACGGTACATTCATAAGGCTTTTCACCAGTATGAACTCTTATGTGTTTGATTAGATATGATTTGCAACTAAACGCTTTGGGACACTGTCTACACTGGTAATTATTTTCATTAAGTTTTACGTCTTCATTTAAAGACAGTTCATAGTTAAAGCAGTCTGTCTCACAAAATGGAGTTGTGAAGGACTCGCTAGGTCGGTGTCTGCTATTTGTTATATATTGCATTAGATTTGCTCTTTGAGGTAGAGGTATTTCGCCAGTATGAGTGCGGGCGTGTTTGTTAAGATGTCCTTTAACATGAAATGCTTTTGGACAATAAGTGCATTGATAAGGCCGTTCTCCTGTGTGAGTTCTCATATGAATACGCAAGTGTCCCTTCTGAGAAAATGCCTTCGGACAGTAACTACACAGAAATGGTTTCTCGCCTGCGTGCATCCTCATATGTTTCTGAAGACTTTCTTTTCTAGTAAATCCCTTTTTACACTGAACACATTGATACGTTTCATTTCTTGGTTTCTCAGTAGAGTGTGTTTTGATGTGTACATTTAGGTACGCTTTTCGTGTAAATGACATTTCACACAGCTCACACCGGTAAGGTCGTTCGCCAGAATGTGTTCTTATGTGCGTAAGTTGATGTGATTTATGTGCAAAAGTCTTCGGACACTCACTACACCTATAAGGCTTTTCTCCAGTATGAATTCTTATGTGTTGGATAAGATGTGATTTTCTATCAAAAGCTTTGGGACACTGACTACACTGATATTTATTTTTAGTGCTTTTTGCGTCTTCATTTCCAGGTAATTGTTTTATCTGCTCAGAGTTTAAGCCATGTGTTTTCAAGTGTGAATTCAGATTTCCTTTTTGGGTAAATGCCTTTGAACACAAACTGCACTTGTGAGGCTTGTCCCCAGTGTGAATTTTCGTATGTCTCATAACGTCGGCTTTTGCCTTAAATTCTTTCGCACACTGACTGCACTTATAATCTTTAACTCCCGTATGTAGTCGCATGTGTCTAATCAGACTCGCATGTGATTTTAAGTATCTAAAACACTGATTACATTGCACTTTCTCGCTTTGATTTCTTATTTTCGTTTTTCTGACTAGATGTCCGTTCTCTACTTCATCAGCCTCATCTGTGGAAGAGACAAGAAACATTACTCGTAGCTCTCAACTGTCGATGGTGAAAATAATCAGAAAGACCTCCAGACCTACGGCGAAGGTAGTCTGTCACCAAAATAAGAGTTGTGGATGGATGGCTGAACGAGAGCACAACGGGCCCCCAATTCTACAAACGAATCGCATGTCAACTGCTATAGCGAGGGCGCGAAATACCGGTTTGGTCGTAGCCGGGGCGCCGGCGCAGCACGTCTCGGCGCCCCGGCGCCAAGCCTAGACCGGAATTCTGCGCCCACGCTATAGCAGTTGCAAATTGCAATGCAATTCGTTTGAAGAATCCGGGTTCGCGCCAATCCTCGCGGTCTGGTACCAATAGGCTTGTGGCCTGTCAAGTCAAAATAGATACTTTTTATGAACTGTCAAAACGGAACTTTTGTTCCTGAGTTCTATGAAATAACAACAGAATGACGTCATGTAAAAGTGCCATCAAATGCTGTTTTTTTTTGCACAAAATTAACTTTATAAAATACATCTGCTGGAAATATACAATTCTGAGAATGTTAACCCATTTTGTACATAATGCTTCAACTTAAGACTTGTTCCTAGATTTATTGGATTACCTTGGACGCAAGCCTATTGATCTACCGAAAACCAATCGAATTTACATACCTGGTCCTATCGGTGCCGGCTCGGTGAGGTATGTGCGTGCGGTGCCCGCGTGTGTGTGCGTGCGCGGCTGTATGTCGACACACGCGGCGAGGCAGCGGCGCAGGCGCGGGGGGCGACACACAGCTGACAGCAATGAGCTTATGTCCTGAACAGTTTATAATACGCTTCAGTATGGCCATTACATTGTTTCTGTCCTAACACAAGGATACCCTGTGTCGTGGGAACCAGAACATCACAAACATGTAAACATCCAAGACCAGGGTTTTTTTTCTTTACCCCCAGCCAGGAATCGACACCGGGACCTCTTGCATGGTAGGCGAAGCCAAAACCGCTGCGCCACAGTGGTGAGCTATATCTTTCTTTTAGTTCCTTTTATAAACAGTGAGACGGACAGTAGAGGCTTAGTTTAAGGGCATCGTATTGTATAGAATCCTAAAAATTACTAAATAAGAAGACTAAACTCCTAAAAATTACTAATTAAGCAGTTCGTGCAGTTATCTGTAGCGTTATATATAACGTTTAGATAAAAATATAGACACTAGTGATAATGAAACAAATGTTTAACAGACTAAAAAGCAGTTGATGTACCTGTGTGTCCAACATCGACAACGAAGATAGAAGTACTTGATATGAATCTCTCACTTGATCCTCAAACTGAATTGATGCTTTCAAAATCGCTAGGCATTCAAAGCATAGTGTCAGCGTGGCGTAATCACAGGCAACCTGAAAATAACAGTAAATCATTCTGCTGATCATACTGATCGCTACTGCCTCAAGCGTGATAAACTTGTACAAAAGTTGGTGGAATTGTAAAGAACACAAAACTAACTAACAATCTAACTATAATAGGTACCAATTAGTTCTATTTTCAAACATTATGCCTTCTTCATCATCATCATCATCATCATCGACATCACCGCCATAGTCGGCAGGCAGTGGATGCGGGAGGCACAGGACCGGAGCGGATGGCGTGGTAGAGAAGTGGGTAGGTGTGGGCTGATTGATGATGATGTCTTCTTAAGAGCGAATTTTACCAACAAAACAGTAGCTTTTACTTGAGTCTACTTTTTCATAGACACCATCAGATCACCTCATTTTGATCTGTCATTGTCATACAAATTATCCCCGGGATAGTTATTCTCGTATAACTTTTTGTTGGTAAAATCCAGCTTAAGTAGTTCAGTTATCACAACTCTAGCTGGACATCTTTCCAGTTGTTGTTTTACTTAATTACATAATTTTCTTTCACTTTACCTGGTTCCCCTTCAAGATATCCAGGTAATATTGTTTCAGGATAATATTCTTTACATAATGCAGATTTCTGTTCACACACAAACAAGCCATGCATGTGTTTGAATCCTTCATACATTCCATCTCTACTTTAATATCTTGCTTGGCCTCTTCTATATCTGAATCAATCTTTTCTGACTTAATCTTTATCTGACTGACTGACTCAACTGCAGCATCTTTTGTTTCTGATTGAAGAAGATTCTGGGACTCAAGTTTAATTTCTTTTGTTCCTGATTCAAACATATTCTCCAGCTCAACCTTAATCTCTATCTTTGCTGAATCAAAAACCAATTCTGGCGCTACCACAGTCTCTTCTGGCTCAATATTCTGTTTTGACTCAACAGTTTGTTTGATAACTGGTATGATGTACGGTGAATGTGTGTTAATTGGTGATTCATGTACGAATACCGCCTCAAATTTAGTCTGTTGGTTGAGATTTCCATGAGTTTTCTGAGGTTGTATGTCAATGGTATCATTATTGTGAATCTGGTGCCGTGGTGGATATGACACTTCACTACAGTGATCTGCTCTCTCCAGGATGTCAAAACATTCCACTACTTGCTGTCTGAAGTGAACAACTTTTTTCAGCCGTGCTCCACACTCCCAACAGACCTTTGATATTGTATTGCTTTGCTGAGAAATAAAAGTAGTAGGTTATATAGTTATAGTCATCACAGGCTGGGTTTACGCAACGGCGACTGTAAAGAAAGTAAAAGTTCTAATCCAGTGCTGTCCATGATAATATGTAATTTATTACCATAGCAATGAGATGTAATTTATTTTAGGTACAATTGTCAACTCTGGGGAACAGCCACCAAACCTCATATCAATACTACAAAGGTTCCAGTTGAAAACTCTGCGAATGATAGTTAATGCCCCGTGGTACATCACAAATGAGAACATCCACAAAGACTTGAGGATTCCCACAGTGCAGGAAGAAATCATATCCAGCCTAAAAAGATACAAAACTAGATTGGGAGGGCATCCAAACATATTGGCTACAAATCTGATGGCAGAGACACCCAGGATGGGACACTGGTTCCATGCCTACAAGTCTGTCCAGTTTATATACTCTTTGGTCAGTCCATGTCCATATAACAAAACTACTGATAAATGTCCCAGCAGATGACAGATCACAGTAAAAGGACATAAAAAAAAGGTATGTTTTATGAGAAGGCAGGGGGTCACAACAGTCTGATGATCATGATGCTGACAAATTATGGCTGTTTTAGCAGTTTTTATTGAGTTGAGTCTTAGAGTTATTCAAGATGCTTATACCAAATTATTTGATTGAAATTGGCATCAGGAACAGCTTGTATAATTAACAGTATAATGCATAACCCACTCATACTTGAATTATTAAATGTACGGTATGGGGCCTTTGTTTTGGCATGTCGGGTCTCGTCTCGTTAAGTCAAACACCGAGTATCATACTTGTGGCACATCGGAGCCCATCCTGACGTGCCAAAACAAAGGCATGGGGGCCTAACTTACCTGTGAACCTTTCACAATGGTGTTGTACCGCAGCAGAGAGTCATGCCTGAGTGGCTGCAGGTGTTGGTCGGAGCACAAACAGGCCCTGCACAGCAGTTGGTACACAGCATCGTGTTTATTGTCTTCTATCTCCTCTCTCATGTTTCCGATCTTCTTCCACACGATTTTTTCTCAGAACTAATTTGGCATAGTTATATTATACTTGATGTTGATGGACAGCTGTTCTTGCTATAACGAACGGTACACTTCATGCATTTACATTGCTCCATACGTTAGTATCCCTATATAGTCTGTGCATTGCTCACATCTATTCTCAGAACAATTCTGAGCATCTATTTCCAGGTAGAGAGGTAGCCAGAGACTAAAGAACTCCAGTTGCTAAGATCCTGGCAGTTCAGAATTCATCTAAAACTATTCTAAACAAACAAATAATACACAACAAGTTTCTAAACAAATAGGTAAGGTAGGTAGGTACAATCAGTGATCATCAAAACGATTTGGCATGGCAGGTGGCAGGTCGAAGCGAAGTGACACTTAGCGAAATAGTCGTGTTCCGTGACATGCCGTCAGCGCCATAATCGATTACAGTTTACAATACAGGTTGGCAAGAAAGTCTAGAAATTAAATAATGGCAAGGGCAACATAAGTGACATATTAGAGCACTATTGCGTGTTTTGATAGACAATCAAAATATGACATTAAAGAAAACACGCAGTAGTCTGTGAATGTTGCCATCATTTAATTTCTAGACTTTCTTGCCAACCTGTAGAAGCAATCGACGACACGGACGGGGGCGGCGGGGCGCGGCGGCGGCGGTGCGCGGCGCGCCCCGGGTGCATAATTTTTGTGCGCCGCGCCCCGCGCCCGCCGTGATACGTGATAGCCCGTGGGGCGCAAACCAAAAATCAGAAGGTGATAATATGGAACAGGATGAACGATATAAAAGCCAACCCCATGAGACGTCTCGCCTACG
The DNA here is from genome assembly GCA_963457715.1 of Argyresthia albistria. Lineage (NCBI taxonomy): Eukaryota > Metazoa > Arthropoda > Insecta > Lepidoptera > Argyresthiidae > Argyresthia > Argyresthia albistria. The sequence goes on along the minus strand of OY735276.1, from coordinate 5,903,762 downwards.
ACACATCTAGTGACGAATTTGGAAATACTGAAGTTGTTATAAAAAAACGATAAGCGATTTTGGCATAGACGCGTCACGGAACGCGCCTTAGCCCTGTGGTGTGTGTGGTTGTTGCTGTTGCCTGCCCTGCCATAAAAAATAAAATAAAATTGAAGTTGTGGACAGTTGCGGATTAGTTATAAATAATCTTCTGTGTTTATTACTGCCGCCGTACCTATGTAAACCCCTACAAAAAATAAGGTAAAGTTTCTTGTTTGGTTTCATTCGCCAACTGTCCATCAACATCAAGTGAAACTATGCCACAGTGGTTCTGAGTTCTGAGATTAAGCAGTGTGTAAGGATTTAAGGAAGGTCGGCAACATGAAAGAGGAGAGAGAAGACAACAAATGCGATGGTGCGTACCAACTGCTGTGCAGGGCCTGCTTGTGCTCCGACCGACACCTGCAGCCACTCAGGCATGAGTCTCTGCTGCGGTACAACACCATTGTGAAAGGTTCACAGGTAAGTTATAAAAATTGCTTCTTCTTATAGTGCCTCTCAACTATTGGTGGTTAGCGGTCAGCTCTTAAGGTTGGAGTGTAGATAAGGTTGTCTAACGGCGAAAAAAATTCTAAGTTTTTTTACCTTGAAGCCCCCTTATCTACACTCCAATCGGGTCGGAGTGTCGATAAGGAGGCAGAAGCCCCTACTTGTAAAATTTCGAATATTTTCACTTTTTGAGGCCTCCATGGGGTTGTGGTATCGATAAAGGGGCACCAAGGGAAAAAAATTATTTGTCACCCCGTTATCGACACTCTGACCAAACAAGCAATACTGAAACTTTGCTATGGGCATACAGGGTGTATAAACATAAATAAACACCTATTGTAATTGTTTTATAATTTTCTCAGCAGAGCAATACAATCTCAAAGGTCTGTTGGGAGTGTGGAGCACGGCTGAAGAAAGTTGTCCACTTCAGACAGCAAGTAATGCAATGTTTCGACACCCTGGAGAGAGGAGATCACTGTAGCGAAGTGTCATATCCACCACGGCACCAGATTCACAATAATGATACCATTGACATACAGCTGCAAAACACTGGCACAAATATAATTCAAGAGACCAATTTTGAGGCGGTATTCCTACCTGGATCACCAATAAACACTGATATCAAGAAAGAGGTGGACTCTGATATGAATTTATCAACAATGCTGACTCAGAAGATTAAGATTGAGCCAGAGGAGACTGTGGCTGAGCCAGAATTTGTTATTGAATCAGCAACTAAAGAGATTAAAATTGAGTCACAGAATGTCTTTGAAGAGATCAAGATTGAGACAAAGAATCTTTTTGAATCTGAAACAAATAAGACTGAGTCAGGGAGACTATGTGATTCTGCTGAAGAAAAAATAAAGATTAAGTCAGAAAACATTGATTCAGATAAAGAAGAGCCCAAGCAAGATATTAAGATAGAGCTGGAATGTTTGAAGGATTCAAACACATGCATGGCTTGTTTGTGTGTGAACCGAAAACTGCATTATGTAAAGGATATTATCCTGAAGCAATATTATGTGGAGGTCTTGAAGAAGAAACAGGTAAAGTTAAAGTAAAAATATTGATTAAAACAACTGCTTGTCAGGATGATTTTCAAGTTGTGGTAACTGAACTAATAAAAAAGCTTTTGAATAAGACAATCAGTTAGTTTATTGGCCTGTAAAATTCCACAATATTAAATCAATTTTGTGATCAATGTTTGAGGTAGACCATCATCAGAATGTTCACCTGTTATTTTCAGGTTGCCCATGACTATGTCATGCTGAGACTATGCTTTGAATGTCTGTCGATTCTGAAATCGTCGATTCAGTTTGAAGATCAAGTGAGAGATTCATATCAATTACTTCATTCTTCGTTGTTGGACACACAGGTACTTCAACCGCTCTTTAGTCTGTAAAATGTTCGTTTCATTAGTAGCATCTGCATGTGAACCTAAACAGTCATCTGCACCCACTGGCGAAGTCTTCATCTTTAGTTTTTTAAGGTATCCAAATTGCGGAAACTGCGCGGGATCCTTTTAATAAGCCTTCGCTGTCCCTCTGCTCCATTTTATCCATGAACAAGGTAAATAGCTATTCTTGACCGTACTCATTCGTACGTATTGTGAACTGTTCAGGATATAAGCTCGTTGCTGTCAGCTGTGTGTCGCCCCCCGCGCCTGCGCCGCTGCCTCGCCGCGTGTGTCGACATACAGCCGCGCACGCACACACGCGCGGGCACCGCACGCACACACACCACCGAGCCGGAACCGATAGAGCTAGGTAACCATTACATAATTTTTTCAGCATTTAGTCGACGGGATGTCGCCCGCTGGAGGTTGTTGGCACAGGAGGATGGGACTGGATGATGATTGGTGTATAGTGCGACATAAAAGAGGAGAAAATAAATAATGGCAACTTAACAAGCAAGCAACAAGCAAGCAAGAACCACAGAGCAGTGAAACAGAGACACAGAACGCGACTCTGATTGTTTCTCTGCTCTGTGGTTCTTGTTACAAACCACCACCTATTGTTCTCTATGGCATAGACGACGTAAACAAATTGTCAGAACTATTGGAAACTGTGGCAGAAACAAACGAATTCACTTACAAGGTGGTGAATAGGGACCAACTTCGAATCAGCACCATGGACATTGCAGTTTATAAAAAAACTAATAACTCTTGTTCGAGAACATGGCCTCATGGCCTTCAACCAAAAAGATCAGCGATACTACAGGCTGGTCATCAGAAACCTGCATCACACAACACCACTAGACTCTATAAAAGATGCTATAGAAACCAGTGGAAACACTGTTACTGGAGAAATTATTAATGTGAAGTTTGGGCCAGATAAAAAGCCTACCTCTACCTTCTTTGTAAACTTGTCACCTGGGCCGAACAACAAAGCTGCCACGGAGATAAAATATATCTACCACCAAGCAGTTGCTATTGAAGATCCTCGCAAGAAGAAGACACTTGTCCAATGCAGAGATGTCAACAATATGGTTATTCAAAAAACTACTGTATGAGACCATACAGGTGTGTCAAATGTGCACAACCGCATAAGACATCGGAGTGCCTCAAGCGCGATCCCAACACACCGGCCACTTGCCAACCATGCGTCCATCATTAAAATAAAGTAAAGTAGTACTTCTGGAATTATAGTTAACCTCTTTACTCTCAGAAGCACACCGCTCGAACGACCGAACAATGGCGAACTATTGTTATATAAGATTTGTCGGCGAACCAGTTACACCATTTCACAAAGAATGTTTGACTTTGGTTTTTTGGCTAACACAAGCAAAGTCAAACCTTCTTTGTGGTTTAACTCTAATAGTAAGTAGATGCTCTAGTTCAGCCATGGCTCTGGCATGATCTGAATGCTTTCTTTAGGAGGATTCACCATCGACAGTTGAGAGCTACGAGTAATGTTTCTTGTCTCTTCCACAGATGAGGCTGATGAAGTAGAGAATGGACATCTAGTTAGAAGATCGAATCAAAAAGAGGAGCTGCAATGTGATCACTGTTTTAAATACTTTAAATCAAAAGGAAGTATAATGACACACATGGGAGAACACACGGGAGTTAAAACTTACGAGTGCAGTCAAGATGAAAAACGCGTTCAAATGAAATATCTGTGCAATCTTTGTCCCAAAGGATTTACCACTCAATCGAAGCTAAACAGACACAAGAAGAGAATCCATACGGATAAGTTCCCTCATCAGTGTGATGAGTGTTTAAAATCGTTTATAAATAAATCATCTCTAATAAAACACATAAGAGTACATACGGGCGAGCGGCCGTACTGGTGTAACCAGTGCTCAAAGACGTTTACACAAAAAACGTGTCTAAATGTACACCTTAAATCACACTGTGGCGAAACGAAGCAATCAGAAAATGTAACGAAGAAAATTTTTCAGTGTGATCAGTGTTCAAAGGCGTTTTCTAGAAAAGAAATTCTCAAGATTCATCTGAGGATTCATACAGGCGAAAAACCGCATCAGTGCAGTTACTGTCCAAAGACATTTTCTCAAAAGGGACACTTACGTACACATGAAGAGATTCACATGAGAACTCATACAGGAGAACGACCTTATGGATGCACTTATTGTCATAAATCATTTACTTTAAAAGGGCTTCTAAGTAAACACATGCTCACTAAGGCTCACATATCAAAGTCACACTCCGGCAAAACAAAGCAATCAGAAAATGTAACGAAGAAAAATTTTCAGTGTGATCAGTGTTCAAAGGCGTTTTCTAGAAAAGAAAGTCTCAAGAAACATCTGAGAATGCATACAGGCGAAAAACCGTATCAGTGCGGTTACTGTTTAAAGACATTTTCTCAAAAGGGACACTTACGCACACATGAAGAGATTCACATGAGAAGGGGACACCCCAGGTGATAAGACGACAGAATAGACCCTGATCGGTAGCCGAGAGGTGGCCAAGAAAAGGCCAAATATCAATCTGCAGACCAACTACCGATCGTCCGACGACATAGCGAGGATAGCAGGAAAAGACGCGGATCGCATCGCACAGGCAGGATCGAGTTGAATGGTGTCGTGTTAAGGTGGTGTGTGTTGATATTGTGTGTCATACATACGTAAGGCCTCGACTCGACTGTATAACCATCTTTAGCCCCTAACTAATTATATCAAGTTTGTAACTATCCCCTCCTTCCTCATGGTCAAACTATCATGACTTAATTTATTCGAAAATATCAATGAAATCGTCCTAAAATACACAATACCGTATTACTGCCCATGTAAGAATAAGTCTAAGAATGCATGTCCGAGGTAGATACCTAAAACGCTAAATGAGAATCGTCAATATTAATCCATAAAAATGTACATTTTATAATTCAATAAGAAAAGTAAGTCTATTCGTGATAAGAATGCAGTAAAGTCATCACTGTCCGGCGCCGGTGGCCTAGCCACGCCCCGTAATCAATCAAATCGTTTCCAATGGGCTTGTGGCCAAGGTAATCCAATTTTTATAATTCAATTTGAAAAGTAGTGTTTTCTACTAAGTTCGTCATTTGACTAAAGTAAAGCACCATTCGCGCCATTTTGATTCCGACTTGACGTCGATACCTACTTGGTCTTTCCAGTCGTCGTCGTGTGTTTACTATCGGAGTGACGTCACGAGCGAAAGATCATGGCGGCTAGCGTTTCCGCGCGACAATGCACTATCGTAAATTAATTAATGATTTTAAGGTATTTATCGGTTTCCCATACTAATTTATATTATAAAGGCCTCATTTTTAGGGTTCCGTACCCGAAGGGTGCCAAACGGGACCCTATTACTGAGACTTCGCTGTCCATCCGTCCGTCCGTCCGTCCGTCCGTCCGTCCGTCCGTCCGTCTGTCACCGGGTCCGCCTGCACGAACCGTAATAGCTAGAAAGCTGAAATTTTCACAGAATGTGTACATAGTCTGGTCATAAGTTTTGTCACATATGGAAAGTTAAATAAATGACACAATGAGTTACGCACTACAACCATTTATATATCAAATGAAAGGGTACAAAATACAGATTTAAACCACACTAAAATTATTCAAAATGTCCTCCTCTGGCTTCGATACAAGCCTTCAATCTGCTAGGCCAGTCATCAATCCAAGTACGCACGACATTCATGTCAATATCGGCGACTGCTTTAATCAGAGATGCTTTAAGTGACTCCAAATTGCGATGGGGTTTAGCGCAGACCTTCTTCTCTAAGTGCTGCCATATTTTATAATCCACAGGATTCAAGTCTGGACTGGAGGAGGGCCAATCCTCGTGCCTGATAAAGACGATTCCATGGGTCTTGAGCCAGTTTTGGGTACTTTTCGCCTTATGGGCCGGTGCAGAATCCTGCTGGAAAACCCAGTGCCTATTTTTGAACATTGTTTGTGAAAGAGGTTCCACAATGTTTGTTAGGACTGTGTTTTGATATACGAGGGCACTGGTTTTCACTCCTTTTTCACAAAAAAACACCTCTGTTGGACCAAAATAGGAGACCCCGAGCCAAACCATGAATGCCGAAGGGTGATGGCCACGCTGAACACGTGGCACACGTTTGCTCGCTTCTTCACTTGACTGTGCATACACTTTATCATTTTGTTTGTTGTAACTCTCCTCAACATTAAAAATTTTTTCGTCCGAAAAAAGTATTTCGCGGTATTTTTTACCTGCGTACCGTCTTAACAAAACCCGGCATCTTTCGAGTCTGATTTTCGTCAGCCGTGCGTTAAGAAGATGTGCTGTTCTTTTTCTGTAAGCACGCAGTCCTAGGTCTTCATTCAATACTCTTTTAACAGTGGTTCTGCTTAGTCCCATCTGCAGAGCCAACATTTTTTGCTTGCGGACAGGATTTCGTTGGATTCGCGCCTTCACTGCTTTGATGACCGCTGGAGTCCGAACAGTACGAGGTCGACCGCTTCTTTGTTTATCATTTAAACTTGAATCTTCCCTGAATCGTTGGATAGTACGATAAATGAATCTCAGTGGAATTTTCAAATTTTTCAGCAGTTTAAAAATCACTGTTGGTGCGTGGCCGCAACGATGCAATGCAATTATTGCGACTCTGTCTTCTTTGCGCGTCCACTCCATATTGGAAAATGAAGAATATTCCAGAAAACCTATATTTTTATTTTCTTGAAATATTCAAATTTCGAATTCCCATAACTTTTTTTGTGGCCTCTATTCTAAATTCGAAATTTTACCCATGTGACAGAACTTATGGCCCGACTATGTATATCTGTTGCCGCACCAACTACAAATACTGAAATACGAGAGATATTACAAATTGAAAGTGGTCTCGGTACAAGATACGTCTTCACAACACGCTTGAAAAGTTTATACCAAGGCCATTTTGTTTTGGTAGGTAAGCCTTCTTTTAATGAAACTAAATTTAAATGATATGGCAATGTCGTCCCCGGACTTCTACAAAGACTTTAAATATTAATTGATGAATTACGACGTCTCTATTTAGTCTGTAGAACTTTTAGAAAATAATTATAAAATTAATAGTTTTTAATTACTTTTGTTTTCATACAAATCTCAGAGCTCAGAAATTATGTTTTTCCTTTTGGCCACTTCAAGTTTGGCTGCCAGTGATGTTTTAATTAAATACTCTTTGGTGCGTTGAAATGATGTTTTGCAGTCTGCATGACATTGACATAATGAGTGAGTGAACCTCATTGTACGGAAATTGTAGATGGGTGTCTCACGTTTTCCAGTAGGAGTAGGTTGTAGACAGTGCTGCTTACGGCGGCGTTTAGTAGGTACTAAAGGCCCTAAAAGCGCGGCAAGCTTTGAATCAATTCAAATGTTATTTTTCAACTAGCTACAAAGTTATTCTGACATAAGATGATAATTTGAACAAAACTTTTTGGGTATTTCATGAAAAATACAGTTACAGATCACACATATACAGGGTGGAAAAACGAATGGGCCCTGGAGGGAAAGTACCTTAAAATCTCAAGATATCCGTCCGTCCGTCTGTCTGTCACCAGGCCGTATCTCATGAACCGTGGTAGCTAGACAGTTGATATTTTCACAGATGACGTATTTCTGTTCCCGCTATAACAACAAATACTAAAAACAAAATAAATTTAATATAAAGGGGGCTCCCATACAATTAACGTGTTTTTTTGCGGTTTTTTTAACCGACTTCCCAAAGGAGGAGGTTTACAATTCGTCCGGATGTTTGTTTTTTTTAATTTTATTTTTATGTATGTGCCTCGATAGCGCCTAAACGGATGGACCGATTTGGAAAATTAGACCGATTAGACCTATAGTGATTTTTGTGTTTTTCATAATAACTCGTGCAAATGCACATGGTAAGCATAATATTGTGATGCGGAACTGCTGATGAAGACCACATATGGCCACCAGATCTGCTCAATACTAGGTACAAATACAATGCGTGGCTGACGGGCAGGCAACGCATAGCCTAAACCGATGGACCTAGAGCCATGAAACTTTGTACAGGGGTTCCTTAGTAGCGTGGGGTAGCACTGATATGGGATTTGACAAAATTAATTCCCCTGGGGGGGGGGGGGATAAGGGGTTACAGTTTGTATTAAACTCAATCTAATCAAATAGGGTTTGTGGAAGTCGGTTTTTTCTAAAGTTTACTTTTTGTTTCAATTATATAGATAATGGTACGGAACCCTTCGTGCGCGAGTCTGACTCGCACTTGGCCGGTTTTATTTTATTAGGGTTTCGTATCTCAGAAGGGGAAACACTTTCGGGGGCCAAATGAGTTTTTTTTAAAGACTTATTTTGAAAAAGTTGCGCTTAATAATATGACCGATTCGCATGTCATCAAAACCTCTAGGGTACTTCCCGAAGTCCTAAAAATCTCAAATTTGGTATGCAAGCACATGTTTGCACCCATATCCCATAAAAATTCCGAAATCTACAACTTTCGAATTCCGAAAGCCAAACCTGGTCGCCCAAAAACTATTATCATTGCGTAACCGCGCTCACAAGGACCATCTGTCGGCAGCTTTCAGAACTAGTTTTAGCTGTCAGAAAATCCCTTTTTTTGGTAGGTATACCCCTTTAGTTATTGTTCTGAGGTATACCCTATCCTACCCTATCCAACTCTCTGACAGCTGTCAGTGTCAAAACACGCCTATGAAGTATCGTATTTTTCGACGGTAAAATGTATAGAGACAATTAGCATACTTTATTGGCAAATAGTGACGTGCTACACTTATTGTAAGACAAGTTATCGATCTTGTCTCGAAACATAATAGAATATTGAAAGACATCGACAGAACAAGAAAAATTATGGATGAAGATTGGGAGCGTGACGTACGATTCGACCAATCTACACAGGAACTGATTTTTAAATCTACAAGACTGCTCCAGCGAGTCCGAATCAGACTTTGATGATGGTGATTTGGGCTGTGAATCGATTTAATAAGAATAAAAACATGTTACGATATCCTTTTGTTTGATTTGCTTGAAACATTCAGAAACTTTAGTTAGAATATCGATAATTTGTATCGACATTATCCCCATGCCTAGTAAAGTCACAGTGACAAGCCGTCTGTCAGAGATCATCCTATGTTGGATAGGGAATAGGGTATACCTTGGACGAACTACCTAAACAGGATAGAAGACTTTAAATTTTTTGCCAATGTATATTAAACTGTTTGACATTGCAATTAGATAGCTATTCCTTTGCCAACCTGAAGCAGAGAAATCGTGCCGAGCGAGAGCCACTTACTAGAGAATTTTGTCTCGCTCTTAAAGTTGCCATTCAAAATTAAGCTGTCCAATCATGAGAAAATGTTATGGGAAAGATCCGATCGTATCAAACGTGATTACGTGAATAGCAACTTAGTCGATATAAGGGATTATAGAAATTATAATTTTGACTTTTTTGGTGAATTAATACTATTTGAGTGATTCATTGATGAATCTGGTACATCGATTAAATAATAAGTGCATTTTTAATTTGTTTTACTGGTAACCCCGCAGTCAGTCAATATATTGCTTGCACACTCAGACCTCAGATCAGAACAGCCCCGGTTAACTCTCTGACCAAAACGTAAATACCTATCAGGGAAAAGTTTTGAGCTCGCCATAATCACAAATTCAAAGGATGGTAGATTTCAGAGCAGTCATCAAGCGGAAACTTGTCAAAAAGTGTGGTATATGTGTACATTGTTTAGCTAAGATATTATTTTTCTTCTATTATTATAACATTATTTCAGAGTTACTGTGATTTTAATGGATTTATTTCACGTTTTGATAGTGACAGCAGAAAGTGTGGTAGAAAACAACGTCTTGTTTTAATGGTAGCACCAAAACAAGAAACAACATGGCGATTTCTTTCACGTCATCACGTTCATGGTGCCATGATTGTGTTTTGTTTTCGTAGTTTTTCAAAACTTTTTGAGCCTACGACGAGACGACGACGACGACGACGTTGAGTTGAGTTCAAGCTCCTCCGTCTAGTTTTTTCCCACTTCGTGTGAACATTGTGAGATAGTAACTCTATAAAGTGTTTTACGTGCCTACAACGTCGAGTTGCTTCTCCGTCTATTGACTTCATGTTAACTTTGTGAGATAGTGACTCTTTATTGTTTCTCAGTGATACGAGATAGTGACTCTAATACTTGACAATGTCCGAATATGAAGTGAAACGAAAATGCTTCAAGTGCGGCAAATCGCCGGCCGCAAACAACGTCAAACTGTTTCGGTTTCCAAAACCTGGTGTTCGCAATATTTTACGGTACGTCAGTATAATTAACCGGTTTTATTATCTTTGGACCAAGATTCGTGACTTCATTACGGTGCGCGGCGCTCTGTCTGTTTCACACGAAGGCAATAGCAGCAGCAGCAGCGAACAGTAGGGACAGCTATGCTAACTAACTTAACTTCCTTTTCAAAGCGAGACAAGAGGTAGATTGACGTATATCATTAAATCTGACCCTACTGTTTGCTGCTGTACTGCCTCCGTGTGAAACAGACGAAACAGACATAAGGTTATTTATTACGTTTTCCAGCGAGGTCCAGAGATAATGTAACTGTGTTGTACTTTCATTCCTTTTCATTTGCACTTGTCAAAAATTTATGGGATTTGAGCTGTCAAAAGCAAACATAGCAGACAGTTTTCCTAGGGTACATTAATAGTAATAATAATATAGCCTTTTATTCCGAATTAAGGTTCACAATTATTCGAATTAATATAAAAGCAACAAGTTTCTAACACTACCTTAATAAAATTGTTCTTTATTTCCAGTTGTACATTTTGGGCAAAATATATGTTTCCAGTGGAGGAAAATTGCAATTCAGTAGCTTTTTATAAGCAGCTCTTCAGTGAGCACAGGATGCTCTGTCAAGATCATTTCCCCGATGAAGAGTTTACAGATGCTACAAAGAAAAGACTAAGAGTCTCATCAATCCCATCTGATGTAAGTTAAATGTTATAGGTAGAGATAAACTACGATAACATGGTGCTGCCTTAGGTACACTGTCATCCTCACTAGAGTCGAGTAAGCTGGAGGAGGGACATGCCATTATAAACCCTCACTGGAGTCATAAGTAAGCTGGTGGATGGGCATGCCATGATAAAGTAGTTTATCTCTAGCTCTGTTGTGTTATGTATGACATGTTGGATGGATGATACATGTATTTTACACTCTTCACCCCAGTGCCCAAGTAGTTTAAAGCTCGCCTTTGTACATGTTTTTCTTGTAATTACAAGTTATCTATTAAATCTGTTTTAGATGCGGTATAATAGAGAAATACATTTTTTTGCCAATCTCAGGTGGCTTTGACACTAGGGGTTTATTGCACAGATGTTTTGGTCTTCTTTGGATCTTCCCCTAATATCAATACATAACATAGCTTCTGGCTGAAAGTGGGCACGGTTGTGCTTCTGCCCTAATACTACATTTTGATTATTATCTAGCAAGGACCAAGTCTGCTTGTATTTATGCACAATCCCTATATTATTATAGTCTGTGATTTATGCAGCATAAACCTGTCAACAAATGTTAAATCATAGACAATTATTAAATAATAGTTTTAATTATATTTCAGGCTGAACAAGTGTCTATGACATTAACAGCATGTGATGAACCACAGCCAGGTCCATCTCATGGTCTGGCAATTGCATCAGGAAGCAATCGAACACCTATGAAAGAAATTGGTAACATTGAGGACAGACAAATATTGAGATGTGAAAATCCCACTCACAACAAAGAAAGTGCCATTCACAACAAAGAAGGTGCCATTCACAACAAAGAAAATACAAACAATCAAAGTGTGAAAACTGAAAAAGAGAAGCGCGCCTTTACCAAGTGTGTACTTCATTTAAAAAAGGTGTGCCAGCTGAAGCAAAGCATAAAAAAGCTTAAAAATAAGAATATTTTAAAAGAGCTGACCGATAGCAACGCTGTCCAAAAACTCTCCACGAAAATAAGTCCCACATTTTCTTTATTGCTGCAAGCTCAATTAAGAAACTGTAACAAAAAGCTCAATGGGCGGAGGTGGACCAAGGAGGATAAAATCATTGCCCTGAGACTTTATAAACGGTCCCCAACATGTTATCGACTTTTGAGGAGGCTATTTCAGCTGCCATCTCCTGGTACTTTAAAGGTAATATTTTAAATTTATTTCACTCCACAATAATTATAAACTTTTATTTTTTAGCTCACCCTTTCCGATCTCTGCTAATTAGCTATTTCACCGCCAAATAGATTTATTTTAAGAACTGTCGCAACCAAGTTCTATGAAAATACTATGGTGTGAATGTGACTTCTTGTTGTTGGTATTAATTTTATTATCTATCATATTAATTATAGAAATTTTGTTTACTTACATTACAGGTGCTGCTCAACAAAGTGCCTTTTGTTGTTGGTATTACCCAGTCAATATTTCATGTTTTGTCTGACTTCATCAAATCCCAACAGTCATCATCAGACAACACATACATACTCATGTTTGATGAAATGTCATTAAAGAAACATTTTGAGTACAACATGAAGGAAGACCTGATTGAAGGATTTCAGGACCATGGGGTACAGGGAAGGTCCCCCATTGTGGCTGCCTATGCTCTAGTGTTCATGATTGTGGGTATCCGGAAGAAAATCAAACAGCCCATTGCACATTATTTCTCCAGTGGGTTTGTTACTGCTGATAGGCTTGCTGTGCTTATATAAGAGGTGATTAAATTATATTTTTATCTATCCTGTACTGTGAAATCTATGTTGGCCTCTGTGCTCCCAGACTTCTCTATCTTGTCCTTGAATAATCTGTCAGAAATCTATCAAGTTCAAGTTAGACCAGGTTTCCTCAAAATTAAAAATGTGTAATTAAAATAGGACGCCATTAATAAAAAGAAGAAGAAAAATGTGTAATGCTGTGTAATGTGAGTGAGTAATGTGGCAGTTGACTCCACTACGACGGACGGTCAACTTTACACATTCGGTATTGTGATTCGTTATTTGGAATTGGAGAAGAGTCAATCAATATTAGTGTTTCCCAAAACTACTACATTTAACATAACAACGCATAACATAGCGTCACGCCTTTTCCCATACGGGGTGGCACAGGCACAACTGTGCCCACTTTTAGCCAAGGATTCAATACTTCATTCAATATAAAATTAATATGTTTTTTCTAATTTCATCAGGTCATCTATGAATGCATTCAAGCAGGCATACATATAAATGCAACAGTATGCGATATGGACGGAGTTAACAGAAGGGCGTTGTCCATCTTGGGTGCAACTGCAGAACAGCCCTACGTCACAGTGCACGACAAAGAGGTTGTGACACTTTTTGACACGCCACATTTGTTAAAATGTTTTAGAAACCTCTTCTTGAAATATAACATTATGTGCGAAACAAACATTTCCTCTGAGGAGCACATTGGAAAAGGTATGACTTCTACTTTTATTTAATTTCACCTGTCCCGAGCTATGTCTGTCTGTCTGTAACAAAATTATGCGAGTAAAGATTAATCACGGAGCGGTATTTTTGCCGATTTTTTATAGATAATGGTCGGAACCCTTCGTGCCCGACTTCGACTCGCACTTGGCCGATTAATTTTATTTTTTATAGATAATGGTCGGAACCCTTCGTGCCCGACTTCGACTCGCACTTGGCCGATTTATTTTATTTTTTATAGATAATGGTCGGAACCCTTCGTGCCCGACTTCGACTCGCACTTGGCCGATTTATTTTATTTTAATTATCCTATCGGTGTCCCACAGTTCCACTGCTTGCTGGGATACGGCCTCACACCGGTCCGAGCCTATTTATTACCTTACATACATTTTAGTAACTACTTATACGATATATCGTTTGACGACATTTTCGAGTCGACAGGATATCACAAAATGCATTAAACACCAACATTTATTTTCATTACAGGCGTTGCCAAATGGTCTCACATAACCAAATTTTATGAAGAGGACAACCGCAACCCTAACTTTGTTTTCGCCCCTGCTCTTACTAAGGACCATCTAAATCCTAACTGCAAGCAGAAAATGCGAGTCAAGCTGGCGGCACAAGTTTTAAGCCATACTGTGGCAGCAGGATTATATGCCAAAATATCTGTTGGTATGTATGAATTTATGATTATGACGTGATTTCAGATTTTGGCATTAGTTTTTCTTATAGGAAATAATGATAACTACGACATTAGCATTTGTTCCATTTCTGAAAATAATGGAACTTTTGAACTATTTTGATTCATCATGAAACAGTTCCATGCAACTAAAGCGAAGTATTGGATTTCAGTAGATAAGCAGAAACAACAAATTGTATTTCATAAAGAAATACAATTCGTTGTGTTCTGCTTTAAGTAACATAATGCTGCTTGTAATCAATAGTTTATATTAAGTATATGGGTGGATGTATTAAATGCGATGCAAACCATCGTGAGGAAACCCTTATAAAACGTGGGCATAATAATAATTGTGCCTCTGCCACCATATAAAAAAGGCGGGTGACGCTATTCAACGTAGGCGATGTTGATAGTATAATGTTAACCCAGAGAGAATGGAATGCATAGATAGTCAACAAAAGCAGTGCCTCGTAATTGACCAATTTAACTTTTCATTTGCAGGTGCACTGGATGCGGAGGCAATTGTGACAGCAAATGTCATTGCAAATATGGATAAATTGTTCGACGCCCTGAATAGCGACTGTGCAGATTTGCGCCGTGGAAAATGCTACGCAACTAATATGACCGAGAACACTCCACACCTAAAGTTTTTTTCAGAAATGAAAAAATTCTTTTATAACCTGAAGTTTTTGGAGTGTTCTCGGTCGCCTCCATCACAAATAGGATGGATTTGGACAATTAATGGAGTGGAGAAATTATTTAAAAATTTGAAAGATAGTCTAAAAATACGGAGCCTGGCTACAAGGCGGTTACAGCAAGACCCACTCGAAAATTTGTTCGGTTGCATTCGCGGCAATTGTGGGTCAAACACAAACCCCACCACTGCGCAGTTTGTGGCTGCCTGGCTGGGCTTAAAACTGCTGTATTGAGCAGTTTAGCTCATATTGGGACGACTGGGGGAAATTGCGAGATGGACAACAATGTCATTATTAATAATTTTGACAAATTTTTGTCCATCTTGCAAACCACCAGTCAGCCCACAGAGGAGCCCCCTTCCACAGCATGGCCGGAAATATCGGCGGCAGAGGACAGTGCATTGTCCTCTTCAATATCACATAATATTGAAGAGGACAATGCAGAAATACAAGCCTGCGCCTATGTCTGTGGCTATATCTTACGAAAGATGCGTACAGCCACAAACTGCACCCATTGCCGGGAAGTGTTTGTCGCGACTGCCGTGGATGCATCCCACAATTTTGTGGAGTGCAAAGAATATCGCGAATATAAAAAATCACTGCAATATGCGTCGCGAAACTATGTAGATTGTGTGGAGGCCTGTGCGACACTAATCAATGGTTTTTTAAAAGAAAAAGGCCACATTAGAAATTTACAGAAAAAAGCTGTAGAAATTTTAAAACAAAGAATAAATACCGACTTCATGAATGTGTGCATGATGCACAAAGAGCAAAATGTAAAAATAACTTTTCAAAGTGTGTTCATAATATGCGTAAGGAGGTTCTGTGTGATTAAAAATAGAATGTTTGCTGATGAAGCATCTGCGTCAGCTTTGAAGCGTAAGATGACCACTATTTTACATCGATAAAAGCTTCTTGCGACATTTAGGGCGGCTTGCAGAACGTGCTTAATCCTAGATGCTTTTATCGAAATAAAATAATGGTTATCTTACGCATCTTGCTTCATCAGCAAACATTTTATTTTTAGTACTCATTACGCATATTATGAAAACACTGAAAAGTAATTTTTATGTATCTTTGTGCATAATACAGTCAGTATTTATTCTTTGTTAAAAAATTAAAGCTATTTTCTGTAAATTTCTAATGTGAATAAAACCATTGATTAGTGTCGCACCACAGGCCTCCACAGAATCTACATAATTTCTGATTTTAGTGTTCTTTTTTATATTCGCGATAATCTTTGCGCGTTCTGCCAGCTGCCCATAAGTCCATCTGCACCAAAGCACTCGGTTAGCATAATTCTATTTAGCAGCCGTCACCTACTTACTGTACCTGTCACCGCGCTAAGAGGGGTGTCGTGTCGTTGGATAGCTGTACTAAAATACTTAATATGTTATGTTATGGATGTTATGCCTGTGTCCACTAAGCAAAAATCTGATGGATAAGTGTTTTGTTTTTATTGATGAATCATGATAAGTAGATGACAAAACAAAAATATTTTCTATAAGAAATAAGATCATTAGTTTGTAAAGTGACATTAGATGTATACACATAACTAATCTCGTTTTATTTTGATATCTTAGCCAGCAAATTGTACAGGTAAATTCACTTGAAAAACATAATTTGTTCAACTTGAATAAATTCATGTTTTTCAAGTGAATTTGCCTGTCAATAGAAATCTCATAGAAATAATCAAAATGGTAGGATGGAAGCATTTTAAATATGCCGCCAAATAGTTGCTCTGGGAAAATTATAGGTGGCGCTAGTAAATCGGATCAATTTTTTTGTATGAAGTTGACTTTCTTCTCGTCAGAGTAATTGTGTTCTGTGGATCAGAACAGAACAATAACTAACTAACACACACTTGCATGCATGGCGTGGCGGCTGTTCGGAGTTCCGTGTTGTTGTGTTGATGCAAAAGCGCACAATATGGTGAAAGTGTGTTGCCTAAAGGGTTGCAATAGTGAGAGTTACGCCAATTGTGGGATATCTTTTCATAGGTAAGCACCAATTTCTTGTTTTTACAGTAAACAGAAAAAATCCAAAGTAGGGTAACCATCCATGACTGAGAGGGAAATCACAACTTTACTTTAGGTGTCCTTCCTTATTTTTATGGATGATAGTTATTATTATGATAAACCCTATTATGACGTGTCAGACCGCGGAGGGGGCGCCAAGGGAAAAGACTTTCGCTTTCTGGGACTTTGATTTTTTGTTTTATCACCGGTATCACGTAGTGATGCTCTCTGCCATCATTTTAGATCATATACATTTTCATCGTATACCTGACCCTTCTCGAGATAATGCGTCATGTTTTTTTTTATCTCAGTTATTAATAGTCCTGGGCAAAACTTTTTTCTTTTCTATTGTCTAGATTGATCGATTTGATAAATTGTGAATGTTGTGCGCATCTCTAATTGATGCAAACACATGAACTCTGTTAATATTGTTTATTTTAATGTAAGTGTTTGCATTGTTGATGTGCCTTGTTATAAATAAATAAATAATAAATAAAACACACATGGCACACATTGAGTTACATTACTTACGTAATAGAGAAGACAATGCGCACCACTACTGTGGTTGCTCCAAGATAAGCGACCTGGCCGCACGGCACGCCACTCAGTCGCTTGCTAGCTCCCAAGCGTCGTAGACATGTGTAGAGAAATCGAAATAAGGTGCAAACTCCGAGAAAATGCCCTCGTGTGTGTTACGTTACTGCACCAATAATTCAAGCAATACAGGGAGGTGCAAAGGAATATCTTTTCATCGGTGATTATCTCGATAAATCATATAAAAACTTAATTCGAGCAAAATATTTTGCGGAGACACGCGGAGACGGCATGTCGCGGCATTTGTCATAGACTAAAAGTTAAGATGTGTCATCTGTCATGTGTATATGTAACAAGTGCGGGTAGCATCTCAGCTGAGCATCTCAGAGTATTTTGCTTATGGTAGAATTATATGAAGTTTCTGTTTAAAGCGCAAAATAATAATATTACACATACAGGATGTAACAAAAAGGGCCTTGTTAGGGACATCATTCTGAACAACTCTTATTATGGTACCTTACATGGGAACTTTTTAGTTACTGGTCCGATTTGCTTCTAAATTAATATCTGGGGATCCGGTCGGAGTCCAATCATGACTCTGAAGTCAGATTTTGAAAAGGTGTTCGCCATTTTGAACTTTTTAGTTACTGGTCCGATTTGCTTCTAAATTGATAATATCTAGGCTTTCGGTCGGAGTCCAATCATGATTCTGAAGTCAGATTTTGATAAAGTGGCAGCCATTTTGAAATTTTAAGTTACTGGTCCGATTTGATTTATTATGATTGTGTCACCTCTATGATGGTTACATTCCATCTATGACTGATTAGCCGCCCCCCGCGCGCCCCCACTACCGCGCTTGCTTCACATGCATTTGTTCCCGATGTCTGTTCCATAGGTTTATTTCAATGATGGGCGATGGCACATCAAATTATGGCCGCAACGCAAGGCACCCTACACGATGCGCACATATGAAAAAACGTTATTATTACATTATTTAAAAATCATTTTCATTTTAGTTTCCCAAAAGATGAAAACTTGCGTGCGAAATGGTTGAATGCACTGGGAGGTGAAACAACGAGCAAAAATCCAGTTATTTGTAGTCGACACTTCAAAAAAGAAGATTTCCGTCCTACGATATTACCCACCCTAACAAAACAAGCTGTGCCTTTTGTTGTGGTAAGATATTCATTGAATTGCATTGTGTTCATTCCCGGACAGAGATTTATAGCGATAAATACATCAATAAAGTTTTAGTTTTATAAAATAAATTACTAGGTATGTCTGAAGGAGCAAATGTAAATACAGAATTATAATAAACCATTAAGAATGTACAAAGGCCTTTTTATATAGGTACCTTCATCATCATCATCATTATTTGCAGCATACGTCGACCCATTGCTGGGCATAGGCCTCATCTATATAGCGCCTATCTCTCCGATATCTTATTTTTATTTTTATTATATTTTATTTATTTGGGACGAAAAACAACTACACAATACATATGTTAGAGTTTGTGTTTAATATACTTATAGAATTGTAGCATAAATTAAAAAAAAAAATATACGCGTGTAGCACCGTACACGTGTTAGAAGTAAAACTTCTGTAGCTAGATCATTAAGTGGTACCTATACTATACACCTATACCTACCTATACTAAAAGAGATTTAAATTTCCAATTTTGAGATCCAATCTCTGCTTCAAGTTACTTTTAAGTTTCAGACGTCCGATTATTTGAAATTATTTTATACTTGTACTTACTTTTAATACGTCATGTCATTTATTTCCCACCATTCCTTATCTAGAATTTGTCGCGCTCGTGGTGATATACTTAACTCATTCAATAGTGTCACTACTATTTGCATCTCGCTCAGATTATATACCATCTGACGTCACGTCTTTAAGCCGTCTCGCTCAAATGTATGCATTGCTTTGCTTGTTTTAGAAATCCATATCGACCCGTGTGACATTGATGAAACTCTTTTCTTACAAACTGTATGGATCGCATCGCACAGCTGTCAAACATAAGTTCCGGTTCCAACAAAGAGGTTTTTTGTTTGTCCCAGCCAGCGGCGGCGGCGGCGGCACCATCTTGGCCATACCGGAAATCAAGAACTCGTGGAAGAATGCTTAAAATAATTTTTATTTGTTAACGTTTCATCAGGTTTTTCTCTCACTAATTAACATTCTTTATTGTACGAATGTATTATTATCTTATCTGATTAGTTAAAAACCGTATTGAAAATAGGTGCGGTTTTAAAAGTCTTCAGCCGACCCTGACGTCACCGATTCCAATTTCCGTTACATTTCTTAGCCACTCGTGATAGCACCCGGCTAGTATCAATTGAAAAGCAAATATATGAATAACCCACAGTTGAGAGGTTAAATAAATTTTACCCCCGTGCCCCAAGAAGTTTTACTTCAAAAATGTATTTGGAATAAGATATACCAAGCTAAACAGTAATATAAACATCAGTTGCTTAAAGGCGGCAACTGTTAGCGGTAAACAGGTGCTGCCATCTTGTTTTTAAAAAGTATAAAAGAGACTGTTTGGCTTAGTCTCGGTTCAGTCCATGTACGAATTTTGGAGAATAAACAACTATTTATAAAAGTTATGCTGGTTTATTTTGAATGTTACGCCCCTGGTCTTTTATCAGAAGTGGCACGAATAAATTAATCAGTGATAAATAGTGATATCGCTATTGGGTAAACCCCACGACGATGTAACCTAAAGCGCCAACAGTTTCAACTGTGAGTGAAAAATGGATGGAGATTCCAGCACAATACGGATTTTGGAACAAACAATAGCAGGCGAGTACCTATATTTTCTATTCTTACGCATTACACGTTATGTTAACACATTTCTTGCACTGATTAAGATGCAAAACATATCATACTAGGCCAGACTATTATTTCACGTTTATGAGACTTCTCCCTACACGCAGAAACGCGTTTTGTTTGCCTCGATTGTTGTGAAATCGTTGTCCTTGGGTAAAGCCCCTTTAACTGCGTGTAATTGTAAAAATCAAAGCCTATGCGATAAACGTACCGGATCGGGAATCTCGCACACAAGAGGTAACCTATGCCTCAAGAGATACAAAGCAACGAATTACGTAGTCTACCTACCTTGCTACTGACCACAATTACAACCAACGATCTCATAGCAAAAAAAGTGGATAGGCACTGTTCTTCTGACTCTGCGTTTCAGAAAGCTGCTGCCACCATCACATATTAAGAACCTTTGAAGAGGCAGCAGGCCTCTGGAAACTGGTGACGTTGTGACGCGTTGTCCAGTCCCCGCAGCTATCGATAACGAGTACTTTGTGATTTGATACAGGACGGACTGATGGATGGACTGGTAATGTTGTCATAACCCGATGGGTTGGGCATACCGATGGACTGGTATTATTGACACAGAGCCTGACTATTGTCAAAACTGACTATTGTCAAAAACCCGATAGACTGGGTTTAGAGATACAATGTAATGAAACATGATGCACTTACACACATATAAGACATAAGAATCGAATTAATATCTTGTTTTTGCGGAGGTCACAGGTAATTGAGGATTACACTGTTGACTCTGCGTTGCTTATACTGAGATTATGTCTGACTGGAAGTCGTTGAGTGGTCAGCATTGATGAAGTCCAATGGTGCAGCTGGTTGACGGCTGGAAGTCATTGGGTGGTCAGTGTCAGTGGCGAAGCTCTCGGTGCAGTTAGCCATGATGCAATCATTGGGATTTATGTCTGACTGGAAGTCGTTGAGTGGTCAGCATTGATGAAGTCCAATGGTGCAGCTGGTTGACGGCTGGAAGTCATTGGGTGGTCAGTGTCAGTGGCGAAGCTCTCGGTGCAGTTAGCCATGATGCAATCATAGGGATTTATGTCTGTCTGGAAGTCGTTGAGTGGTCAGCATTGATGAAGTCCAATGGTGCAGCTGGTTGACGGCTGGAAGTCATTGGGTGGTCAGTGTCAGTGGCGAAGCTCTCGGTGCAGTTAGCCATGATGCAAACATTGGGATTTATGTCTGACTGGAAGTCGTTGAGTGGTCAGCACTGATGAAGTCCAATGGTGCAGCTGGTTGACGGCTGGAAGTCATTGGGTGGTCAGTGTCAGTGGCGAAGCTCACGGTGCAGTTGGCATACATTTCTATGTGGAGATGTCAATGAAGTCCTTGGTGCAATCAATAGAGATTTATGTCTGACTGGAAGTCGTTGAGTGGTCAGCATTGACGAAGTCCCATGGTGCAGCTCGTTGACGGCTGGAAGTCATTGGGTGGTCAGTGTATTGGCGAAGCTCTCGGTGCAGTTGGCATACGTTTTGAGATTGGAAGTCATGGGTGGTTGGCAATCTCTTGATTAGTTTGATATGGAAAGTAGAATTAAAACAACAGTTACCTAAAGAGCAATATAATGTGTGTGAGTGTTGAAGAGGATCATTTATTTGTGAATGTCAAAACAATTGGAAAATAATACATAATACATAATAATACATGTATAATTATTGCTGATTATGTCACTTTATGACAATTTACAGACTAGATACTTAGTTTGAGGACAAACTCTTGGTCAGGAAGGCCGAATGTTAGAGTTTGTGTTTAATATACTTATAGAATTGTAGCATAAATTAAAAAATGTATTTGGAATAAGATATACCAAGCTAAACAGTAATATAAACATCAGTTGCTTAAAGGCGGCAACTGTTAGCGGTAAACAGGTGCTGCCATCTTGTTTTTAAAAAGTATAAAAGAGACTGTTTGGCTTAGTCTCGGTTCAGTCCATGTACGAATTTTGGAGAATAAACAACTATTTATAAAAGTTATGCTGGTTTATTTTGAATGTTACGCCCCTGGTCTTTTACATAGATGTAACTGACTATTACAAAAACAAAAATGTTTTATTGTGAAGCCCACAGCATCATCCACAGGTCTTATGTCAATCGTTATCTCTCCGATATCTTATGTCAATCGTACCGAGTCTTGTGAGTTGTAAAACAGGAATGGAGTATGCGAATCAACGAATACATATAAAATGTTCCCGATGAAGAGATTGCTTGGGCACCCTACTACTTAAAAAGAGATGCAAACCCTTCTTGGCACAGTATCCCTTGGTCTGATAGATAACCTTGTCGGCACGTTTTTTCATCCCAGTGTGTGTGCTCAGTCCTGTTTTTTAGGTTAGGTAGTTCGTCCAAGGGGTATACCTAGTACTGGCGCCGCGCCGTAAACTCCCCTGTTATGTAAACCCCCCTAAAAAAATAATGTTTTCGACATCAACTTCAACCAACTTCAATTTTAGTGTCATGGCAATCTGTATTCTGTCTTATGCCAGACAAGTTTTGTATCCTGAGTTTGTATCCAAAGAAATGTTTTGTTTCGTTCGTTCGTCAACTGTCGGATCGGTTCGGTCTAAATCATAGAACATTTGCCTATTCTTTCAGTGCAATATTATTTGTCTTGTGTCTGTCCATATTATTATTGTGCTGTCTCAGTGCATGTTTTGGTTGTGGTTAGTGTTTGTTTTGTATGTGAACGATGGAGACGGACGAACTCCCGGATCGTGGTCCGCCTCCGGACGTAAGTAATTCTCTCTCTCCTCCCCTCTTTTCGCAAGGAGATTCACAATTCACAAACGTAAACGTGTAGATGATGTGCCCACTGCTTCAACCGCAAAGAAAACCGCAACGAACCTGACTTGATCTCAGCCGTCGATTCAGACACTATGTGGCCCAAACCTCATCTCAATGTATGACCCTAACGACAGTGACCCATTTGTGGTTCACGTATCCCGAGTGGAAGAGGAAGCCTCTTCTTCAGGTACCTACTGCTCTTAAACCAATCAAGTTCGGTCACTTCCTTTTCCAAAATAAAATTGGTGATATTGCAAAAGACGGTGTTAAAAGTGTAGGGCGTAACAGAATTGAAATCAGATTTTACTTCAGCTGAAGCAGCAAATGCCTTCTCCACGCACCCAGCCTTGGCAAGAGCTAAGTATACAGCATCAATTCCAACTTATAATGAACGCGCATGGGCATCATTCGGGATATCCCAGTTGAATGGAGTATGGAGGACCTGGCAGAGTCATTGCAGCTTCCCCCCAACTGTGGCCCTCTTCTGAAGGCCAGGTGCATTAATAGAAAAACAAAAGATGCAGAAGATAGAGCTATGTATATGTTCCAACTCAATCAGTGGCCAAAATCTCCTAGAAAGAGTATTTTGTTTCTATAACTCACTTCCGGTTGAGCAATATATATTCCCCACCATCCAGTGTTTTCACTGCTGCCGTTTTGGGCATGTGAAATCTCAATGTTGTTCAAAGCCTAGGTTCTTTAGGTGTTCCCAGCCTCACTCAGGGGATTCATGTCAAGTTGCCTCCACCTCCTGCTTGTATTGTTCAGGGCCACATAGGGCCATTGACAAGTGGTGCCCAGAATACCATAGACAAAGTTCAATCAAAATAACCATGGCTCAAGAAAACATCTCTTACAGAGATGCCTCAACATGCCAGCCAAAAACAAGGAAAACCTGCACGGATACTTTAGGGTCCACTCCTATTAATCTCTTATACCCGCCTAACCCAGTGACAAATATGTCCCAATATCAGGATCAGTCCCAGACGGCCCATTCTTCCTCATACCGTAAAATGGTTTTCTCCCAAAGGCGTCCCAGATCTCCTGACAACAGGCATGGGTTTGATCATTCTGCCCATAATCAAATTATTAATATCCCTCCCTCCTCTCTCCCTTATGGGAGTGCTTACCCAGCGAATAATCCTGCCAACTTTTCTCCAAATGGGAACCTTTTGGAACTACTCCTGTCCAAAATTATAAATATGCTGACCATGTTCAGCGACTGCCCCCTACCGCCCAACGTGAGTGAAGGTCTAACCCAGATCTTCAAATTAATGAATTCTTTTAACTCCTTAACGTCAAGATGGCAAGGCTTTCTCTCTTTCGGAGTTTGAATGTGCAACTGAGAACTTAAAAGATTCTTCCCCTCGTCCGGATGGTATCCCATACTCTTTCATTAAAAATGCAGGTTCTTCTTCAAAACTTTTCTTTATTGATCTAATTAACAGTTTTTTTTATCAGGGTCTCCTCCTGAAGCTTGGAAACTGCAAATAATTATTCCTATCCTTAAACCTGGGAAGGACTCTTCTGACCCAATATCCTATAGACAATTTAATTAAAAACCGTCTCGAAAATCCCAGAACATTTAATTAAAAACCGTCTCGAATGGCCTATGGAAAGGAGTGGAGTTCTAGCGAAAAGTCAATATGGTTTCAGAAATATCAGGTCAACCATGGATAGCCTGGCCATATTGACCACTGATATAAGGTTAGCCTTCTCCCTAAATGAGTCAGTGGTAGGAATATTCCTTGATGTTTGCTCCGCCTATGACAATGTTCTACTTCCTGTCCTCAGGCAGAAAATGGTTAATCTGAGGGTTCCAGTGAGGATAGTAAATTTTATCAATAACCTCCTTATATC
This sequence comes from Argyresthia albistria, assembly GCA_963457715.1. Lineage (NCBI taxonomy): Eukaryota > Metazoa > Arthropoda > Insecta > Lepidoptera > Argyresthiidae > Argyresthia > Argyresthia albistria. Next base: position 5,878,939 of record OY735276.1, on the reverse strand, counting down.
AAGATCAGTGCTAATCCGTAATCAGGATACATTCTTATCTCCCCGAATAATTTGGAGGGGTCTCCCTCAAGGGTCGGTTCTTAGCCCACTACTGTATAGTATTTACACATATGACCTGGAGACAGTAGTTGCCTCATTCTGTAATATACTACAATATGCCGATGAACTAGCTTAATATGTTCCATTAGGGTCGATTGAAGAAGCGTGTAACCGCCTAAACTCAGCTCTTTATTATTTATAAGTTTGGCTGAACGACCATGGTCTGTCTTTGTCAGCTCCTAAGAGCAATGTCGTATTCTTCTCCAGAAAGAGAGTAATTCCCAATGTCACCATACAAATTGACAACCAATTGGTTCCTGTTGCAAGCTTTGTAAAATTCCTGGGGGTTATTCTGGACTCTAAAATGACAGGCATTCCCCACTTAAAGTATATAGCCAAAAATGCGAAAAAAATATCAACATGAGCGTGACGCGGGATGGGATCCACCCTCATTTGGCACTTGCTGAAACCCCGCGTCATAGATACATTTGATATGCTCAAGAAGAAACAGCAACGTGCAACAAAAATTACTACTTAAAATTTAATTGAATTGTCAACTGTCCATCAACATCAAGTGAACTATGCCACAGGTTCTGAGTTCTGAGATATTTATAGCCGTGTGGAAGGAAGGTCGGCAACATGAAAGAGGAGAAAAAAGACGACAAATGCGATGTTGTGTCCCAACTGCTGTGCAGGGCCTGTTTGTGCTCCGACCGACACCTGCAGCCACTCAGGCATGACTCTCTGCTGCGGTACAACACCATTGTGAAGGATTCACAGGTGAGTTACAGGGATTACTTCTTCTTATGGTGCCTCTCCACTACTGGGGGTAGGTGGTCAGCTCTTAACCTTTGATACGCCGAAGTGCGCCCAAAACTCGTACCCCTTATGCGAGGAGTTGACGATAATTGTATACTCTAAGTCTTAGCTATAAATAGTCTTAGGCCTGCCAAAGGTCAATATACTCCTCTCTGTTCTTTGCCAAGCACGTGAGCTGGTCTACGCTGGCCACTCCGTCCATTCCTATGCATAACAGATTGCTTACTTGCATTATTTTTGGTTGGGGTGTGTAGTTAACCCTTAATTAGTCGTGTGGGGTGTCGCACACCGCATGTTGTCTGCCAAAACTATGTCACTGAAAACTGGATGTTTTCAAAGTTATTACTATACTTAATTAATACTAAAATAGTTTTTTGATGTAACATAATTGAAACAAAAAGTAAACTTTAGAAAAAACCGACTTCCACAAACGCTATTTGATTAGATTGAGTTTAATACCAACTGTAACCCCTTATCCCCCCCCCCCCTTGGGGAATTAATTTTGTCAAATCCCATATCAGTGCTACCCCACGCTACTAAGGAACCCCTGTACAAAGTTTCATGGCTCTAGGTCCACCGGTTTAGGCTATGCGTTGCCTGCCCGTCAGCCACGCATTGTATTTGTACCTAGTATTGAGCAGATCTGGTGGCCATATGTGGTCTTCATCAGCAGTTCCGCATCACAATATTATGCTTACCATGTGCATTTGCACGAGTTATTATGAAAAACACAAAAATCACTATAGGTCTGCCTATAATATTTGAAGAGTTCCCTCGATTTCTCCAGGATCCCATCATCAGATCCTGACTTGGTGTCAATGGGACCAATGGGAAGGTAAACCCTTTCAAACAAAAAAATAATTTTCCAAATCGGTCCACCCGTTTAGGCGCTACCGGGGCACATACATAAAAAAAATAAATAAAAAAAAAACAAACATCCGGACGAATTGTAAACCTCCTCCTTTGGGAAGTCGGTTAAAAAAGGTTTAGGAGTTGATTAATATATAAGTTTAAAGATACTAATTCTTACAAGTCTGAGTTCGCACGCAAATGATGTATTATTCCTATAAACGTATGGGGTGTAGAACACCTCACGCGACTAGTTATGTAAGTTAGTAAGGGTTAAGGGAACGCCAAGGAAAAAAACTTAGAAAATTTTCGTCCCCTTAACGACTCGACACTCACCTTATTTCTTCATGCTAACTTACCCTCCATAAATAGTAATAGCTGTCATATATCAATTACATAATTCTGGATAACCATTTTTAACACACATTAACACAGTAGACTTATTTTTAGACTTAATGTAATTGATCAACAAACAAATAAATTCAGAAAATACTGGAAAATACATGTGCAAGAACAAGAAATACTGAATCTTTAATATGGACATATAATCATAAATAAATACCTATTGTAATTGTTACATAATTTTCTTGCAGAGCAATACAATCTCAAAGGTCTGTTGGGAGTGTGGAGCACGGCTGAAGAAAGTTGTCCACTTCAGACAGCAAGTAATGCAATGTTTTAACATCCTGGAGAGAGCAGATCACTGTAGCGAAGCGTCATATCCACCACGGCACCAGATTCACAATAATGATACCATTGACATACAGCCACAAAACTCTGGCACAAATATAATTCAAGAAACCATGTTTGAGGCGGTATTCCTACCTGGATCACCAATAAACACCGATATCAAGAAAGAGGTGGACTCTGATATGAATTTAACAACAACGCTGACTCAGAAGATTAAGATTGAGCCAGAGGAGACTGTGGCTGAGCCAGAATTTGTTATTGAATCAGCAACTAAAGAGATTAAGATTGAGTCACAGAATCTCTTTGAAGAGATCAAGATTGAGACACAGAATCTTTTTGAATCTGAAACAAATAAGACTGAGTCAGGGAGACTATGTGATTCTGCTGAAGAAAAACTAAAGATTAAGTCAGAAAACATTGATTCAGATGAAGAAGAGCCCAAGCAAGATATTAAGATAGAGCTGGAATGTTTGATGGATTCAAACACATGCATGGCTTGTTTGTGTGTGAACCGAAAACTGCATTATGTAAAGAATATTATCCTGAAGCAATATTACGTGGAGATCTTGAGAGAGAAACAGGTAAAGTTAAAATATTGAATAAAAAAAAACCGGCCAAGTGCGAGTCGGACTCGCGCACGAAGGGTTCCGTACCATTATCTATAAAAAACCGCAAAAAAAAAAGTATGGGAGCCCCCCCTAAATATTAATTTAATTTTAATTTAATTATTTATTTTTTAAGTAAATAATATACTCAATATATTGTGAACATTTTAAGCGTCTACCTGCTACCATTATCAATATCGAGCAAAAATGAGCAAAAAAAATCACGTTTGTTGTATGGGAGCCCCCTTAATATTACATTTCTTTTGATTTTTAGTATTTGTTGTTAAAGCGGCAACAGAAATACATCATCTGTGAAAATTTCACCTGTCTAGCTACCACGGTTCATGAGATACAGCCTGGTGACAGACAGGTCGGACGGACGGACGGACGGACGGACGGACGGACAGACGGACGGACGGACAGACGGACAGCGAAGTCTCAGTAATAGGGTCCCGTTTGGCACCCTTCGGGTACGGAACCCTAACAACTGCTTGTGAGAATGATTTTCGAGTTGTGGTAACTAAACTAAATAAAACAGCTTTTGAATAAGACAATCAGTCAGTTTATTGGCCTCTAAATTTCCACAATATTAAGTAAATATTTTTTGTGATATGTGATGATGAATGTTTGAGGTAGTAGTGCAACAATCATCATATGATTAACTTTAATTTTCAGGTAGCTCATGACTATGTCACGCTGAGACTATGCTTTGAATGTCTGTCGATTCTGAAAACATCGATTCAGTTTGAGGATCAAGTGAGAGATTCATATCAAGTACTTCTTTCTTCATTGTCAATGTTGGACACACAGGTACATCAACTGCTCTTTAGTCTGTAAAATATTAGTTTCATTAGTAGCAGCTATACACGTATGTGAACCTTAACAGAATCTGCACCCACTGCTAAGTGAATCTGTAATTGTTAGTCATTTTAAGGTATAGTAGACGCCAAACAACTTGAACAAATGACCTTGCATGCGCAGAAACCATCTGATATATGATACTGCGCACCACGGTATGGGGTGCGTGACGCGGCGTGCGGAAGGAGCATCGCATCGAGCGCGCCTAGCCACGCTATTGGTAGATCAGTTTCCCGCTTTGAGTTCACGTCTCGTCGCTGCCCAATACACTTGCGTGCAGTGAAATCACGGATAAAAAATGCCTCGACGTCCGAACGTAGTTTTAAAAAGGCAAGCCAGAAAGATGGTATATGATGAGTTTTCTATCGATGGAGATATTATTATGTTTTATAGGTGTACGTGGAAAAACGTATTTTTAGGGAATTTCAATCGTAGGTATCCCATAAAAAATCTTGTCTTTTGTCAAATCATTATTCTTTGTTAATAGACACCAATAAAGACGACAAATGTCGCTAAATAATTAACAGTTTTATTTTGATAGTCATATCCACAGACCATTAAATCTGTATAGTTCGCAGCAAATGTACCTACTACGCGTGTCTCAAACAGTTATTGTGCACCTGTTACCGCTCAGTCCCTCATGCAAATGGTACAGTATATTTTCTCATTTTCTATCGATTGAACTATATATAGTATTGTGCACTAAGATTCATGCAGTATACTGTAGGTACGATTTGTTTTGAGAATTTTGAGTGCGTCGTTTTTTTGGCACGTAAGTGTACATGCGCAAACTTTCCCCCACCACGTCACATTTTGCTCAAGATGTTTGGCGTCATTTATACAAGGGTGCCGAACAGGACTCATAAAGTCTTTGCTGTCCTTCTGGTCCGTTTCAACCATAAACAAGGTCCATGGCTACTGTTGACCGTACCTGATGCGTCATATAAACTGTTCAGGATATAAGCTCGTTGCTGTCAGCTGTGTGTCGCCCCCCGCGCCTGCGCCGCTGCCTCGCCGCGTGTGTCGACATACAGCCGCGCACGCACACACACGCGGGCACCGCACGCACACACACCACCGAGCCGGCACCGATAGAGCCAGGTAACGATTCATTTCAGCATCTGGTCGACGGGATGTCATGTTGGCACAGGACTGAGGATTGGTGCTGTGGAGAAAACGCCTATACCCAGCTGTGAGTCGATGTAGACTGACATGATGGGTAATCAAAATCTGAGTTTATTACATTGATGGCCAACCATGCGTCTACCGTTATTTTGTTTAATTCCAGAAGTAACATGGAAATAACGTATATTTTCACCAACGACAGTTGAGAGCTATGAGTCTTGAGCATTCTTGTCTCTTTCAGATGAGGCTGATGAAGTAGAGAACGGACATCTAGTCAGAAGATCGAATCAAAAAGAGGAGCTCCAATGTGATCACTGTTTTAAATACTTTAAATCAAAAGAAAGTCTAATGACACACATGGGAGAACACACGGGAGTTAAAACTTACGAGAGCAGTCAAGATAAAAAACGCGTTCAAAATAAATATCAGTGTAATCATTGTCCCAAAGGATTTACCACTCAATCGAATCTAAACAGACACAAGATATTCCATGCGGGTAAGACGCCATATCAATGTAATGAGTGCTTCAAATCGTTTATATATAAATCATCTCTGATAAAACACGTGAGAGTTCATACTGGGGAGAAGCCTTATAAGTGTAATGTGTGTCAAAAGTCATTTTCACAAAGAGTACATCAACGTACGCACATGAGCATTCATTCTAACGAGCGGCCTTACAGGTGTAACCAGTGTCTAAAGACATTTACACGAAAATCGTATCTAAATGTACACCTGAAATCACACTCCGGCCAAACGAGGCATGCAACGAAGAAACGTTTCCAGTGTGATCAGTGTTCTAAGGCGTTTTCTAGAAAAGAAAGCCTCCAGAAACATTTGAGGATGCATACAGGTGAGAAACCGCATCAGTGCAGTTACTGCCCAAAGGCGTTTTCTCAAAAGGGACACTTACGTATTCACATGAGAACTCATACAGGAGAACGACCTTTTGAATGCGCTTACTGTCCAAAATCATTTCCTGTAAAAGGACATTTAAAAAAACACATTCTCCTACATCAAAACATAGCGAATGAAACGATTGATCAATCAAAGATGAAATTGCAATGTGATCACTGTTTGGAATTCTTTAAATCAAGAAGAAGTCTAATGAGACACATGAGAGTACATAAAGGAGTAACTTTCAAGTGCAGTCAGTGTCCGAAAGAGTTTAATTCGGTACGTTATGTTAATAGACACATGAAAATTCACACAGGGGACAAGCCTCACAGATGTAGTCTGTGTTCAAAGGCATTTGTCCAAAAGGGAAATCTGAAATTGCACATGATAACACATGAATCAAGCTCCACTCAATCTAATTTAAGAAGACACAATAGAGTCCATACGGATAAGATGCGTCATCAATGCGATGAGTGCTTAAAATGGTATATAAATAAATCATCTCTAATAAAACACATAAGAGTTCATACGGGCGAGCGGCCGTACTGTTGTAACCAGTGCTCAAAGACGTTTACTCGAAGAACGTATCTAAATGTACACCTTAAATCACACTCTGGCGAAACAAACCAATCAGAAACGAAGAAAAAATTTCCGTGTGATCAGTGCACAAAGTCTTTTTGTAGAAAAGAAAGTCTCAAGAAACATCTGAGGATGCATACAGGCGAAAAACCGTATCAGTGCGGTTATTGTGCAAAGACATTTTCTCAAAACGGACATTTACGTATTCACATGAGAACTCACACAGGAGAACGACCATATGGATGCATTTATTGTCATAAATCATTTACTATAAAAGCGCTTTTAAACAAACACATGCTCACTATTGCTCACACATCAAAGTGTAACGAATGAAAGGATGGTAAAGAGAGAAGGCTATCGACTCTGTGTCACACATGTGTCTCTAGGAGAGTCTAGTAGAACAAGGAGTCCAACGAAAATACATCATCCTACTAGAAACAATATAAAAGGAGTAAACGAATTAACGCAAAATGAGAAACTACTTTGTTAGGGACATCATTCTGAGCAACTTTATTTTTCACTTCACCATACAAATCAGCTGACCCACTCAGACCAAAATGTACTGGCAAGTGAAAAATAAAGTTGCCCTGATCAAATCGATTTCATAGTGAAAGTTGCTCAGAATCAAAACAAAGTAGTTTCTCATTTTGCGTTAATTCATTTACACCTTGTAAAGAAGCTCATCAGAAAAAAAAAATCGGATAGAACACACAAATCATATTATTTTTTCTGATGCGCTTCTACTGACCCTTACTTAACCTGTTCGCTCCATAGTTATGTTTGTAAAGGCTATTGAAATTCGATAAAAATGATAGAAGAGGTATGCACGTCATAGTAAACGTAGCCCAGTAATTAAATTAAATTAAATTGTTTATTTTCCAGACAAGAGTCCAATCAATATAAAAATGTCAAAAGTTAAAAATTAAAAATTATTACAATATTAAAACAATAAGAATTAAAAACAAATAAATAATAAGATTCAAATTAATTAAATTTTAAGATTGAAATAAATAAATAAATTGTTTATAATAATTATAAGTAATTAGTTCTAATCACACGGCACACGCGTAGCACACAGTTTCACACCCCCAGTAATGTCGCCACCGAGGGGCACAGGCCTTTACCCGGATTCGAGTAAGATTGAGCCATACTCCACCACGCTGGCTCAGTGCGGGTTGGTGGAGGGGTTTTACGACTACTACATACTACGAAGTAGTGATAGTAGCCGGGACCTACAGCTAAACGTGCCACCCGAAACACGGAGTGTCCGATAATGTACTTAAGACAAATTAATCATCTCATTCGTTCATGGTCAGCACCGGGATTCGAAGCTGCATCTCCTGCGTGAGAAGCAAGGTGAAACCCACTAGACCACGGAGCACTGTTTGTGCTAAGTCATACTGAGTTTTATTCGTTACACTATTCTGCACTAGAAATCCAACGTTTGGATGATGGCCGCGCGAAAAAAATATATTATTCATAGGATTTTTATCGAATTTCAATAGCCTATAAAAAACATAAATATGGTGCGAACAGGTTAACTTAAGTGTCATAGTAAAAAATAATAGGATTTGTGTGTTCTATCCGAGTTTTAATTTTTTTTTCTGGCCGGCACTTTTACTTTGGCTCATCAATGTATGGACCGTGAATGATCTCCTTTATCAATTCCACATAAATAATATTGAATTAAATGTAATGAATGATTTAAAATTAATAATGAATAGAAATGAACAAAATTAATTTATAAATTCATATTATATTCACAAATAATTACTATATGCATGAAATATATAGAATAATAATGTAATACACTTGTATTGTTAATTGTGTAATTAGTTCACTAATTGGAAATAAATGGCTTTTTAGTTTATTTATTTATTTTATTATAAAAGCGCTTCTAAACAAACACATGCTCACTAATGCTCACATATCAAAGTGTAACGAATGAAAGGATGGTTAATTAAATGAAAGTCGAGGAAAGTGGAACTCTAGCGAAACATGTACCTAAGCATTCAAACGCACTGGTGGGTTCTGTAGTTCTGCCTTTTTCATACAAATTCCGGAGGTCCCGCTTAGAGTTGGTTGGTAAGTAACCAGAGACTATATTTATTTATTTATTTATTTAGGAACAAACAGTCATAAACTAATTTAGTAAGATTAAATTCTTAAATATATATATATATATCAAACTGACTGCGCCTGCGGGGGAATGCGGCTCGCCAAACGTTTGTTGTATTCAACCAACGTACGCATACGCAATCTATGTAGGAAGATGGGCCGCCAGACAGTTTCGCAACGGCTGACCAATCACAGCTCTCTTATCGTCTCCCGCCGGTGAGTTGTGTTTCAAAGGAAAATGTATCTATGCGCTCTCCACTGGATAAGTGCTCCCTGGTAGTAACCCACCTGAAGCCTTACCAGACCAGTAAGGCCAGTGTACAAAGTGAAGAAAACTAAGGTATTAAATCCACCGAAGACTGAATGGTATCGCTTGGTTCAGCACCATCGCAAAATTGAAAATATCACGAGATGGCGCTAAGATATATAGGATTTATTCTAAGATTAGCGCCACCTAGAAGTATGTTAACTGAAACCATGGCGTTCCCTATTGCTCGCAGAAGCACTAAACAGTGCTTGACTTTGACAGTGACTACCAAGACGTCAATTAATGTCTATTGCAAGGGGATGAGAACATAATTTCCCCTAATTTTAATGTCATTTTTTTTCCTTTTCGGCCAGGAGAATGACAATCTCTCGACTGAAAGGGTTTAAACTACAAATCTTACTCCTCACGCCATCTCTTTTTTACGAAGGGTTACTGATTCTAATTTGTATGGGATGAGCGAGCACCCTGTGCCCTGTGCTTGGTACATAGTAAGCAACATTTTCAATGTAGATGAAGATTTAGCTGTCAGAATGAAATTGCTATTCTACTTCTTCTCCCAGACTCCATACTGTGCAGTGCTAGGAGCATAAGAAACGATTTATAAAATATAAACAAATTACTATGTATCAATAAAAACAATATATTTTGGCATAATCATCCTAGCATAGAGGCACATATTGGTATTCAGATCAACAACACCCTACATACAACACAAAAGTTAAATCTTACGCTTACGACTAAGGCCCGGTCTTTCAAGAGACAGATATAGTCTTCCAACGCTCTTTTGACTCGTTAGTGATGTTTACAGGGAGGCGCCAGTTCTAAGCTACTTAACGCAACGAATCTGTCAAAAAGCGTTAGTTCCACCTGCCACCGCAAGCCAAAATATCGTTGAAACGCTGTATCTGATGATGGAAAGATCGGCACTAAAACATACAATACGTATCACATCACGGCATTACTCAGGTCACACCTTTTGGACTGTATTAGGTATTTATTTATTTAGCGTTTGGTCGCTGTCGTCCACGTCACAACTCTTATAGGTGGCAGCTTGAGCAGCCATTCGATAGCCTCTTCGTCTTCAGGTATAATATAATGCTTGTAAAACTATAGGTTTACAATGGTTTGTGACTTATTCTTGAGCGCTCTAAAAAAAATATTATTTTTTGCTCCAGGCTCCTAATGAATATCCACAGCTGAGACGAATGTTACTAACAAATCAAAATATAAATTTAATTTAATTTAAGGCACCTTTTTACAATAGCGCAAGATGAGCGATCACAAGGCCGCAAGTGGCCGCAACGCAAACGGGACAACTGTACATACACACACATACAGGAACCCCTAGCTATAATTTAAGGGGTTGTTAAGGACATCTGATGGCTCAGGAAGTAGTTGTAAATGAAGTGGACTGTATATCAATAGGTTGAAGAAGTATATTAAAATAAAACAATCAGTTCGCATGGGTATCGAACACGTTGGTGGTTTGAGGTGAAGTGGCAGCTGACAGCCCGGAGCGCGGCTGACTCGGCCTTGGTGCAACCGGTCTATCAGGAGCAGGGGGGCGCCCCGCAGGAGTGTAGGCTCCAACATCCTCCCGGCCTTGAAGTCGTCGATCTTCAGGAAATTGGCAAAGGGCAAAGATCTTGATAGGCCCGTCTTATGAAGCCCTTCTTGGTTCTCAGTTCGAACACGCGCGCCACGCCGTCACCGCCGGGGAAGGTCTTGATGACACGCCCAAGTAGCCATAGCAAGGGAGGCTGCGTCCTGTCTTTAATTAGCACCAGGGTTCCCACGTCCATCTCTCCCCTTGAAGAGAGCCACTTGGTTTTTTGCTGTAGCAAAGACACATATTCTATATTAAAGCGTTGCCAGAAGTGTTGTTTGATGTGTTCCACCCTTTGGTATCTCTGTAGTGGGCCAATCTTGGCATCGAGCACCTGGGGATGTGGAACCGACATTAGCGAGCGTCCAATCAGAAAGTGGGAAGGAGTCAATGCGGAACAGTCTAAGGGATCGGTTGAAAGTGGGATGAGGGGACGGGAATTTAATATTGCCTCAATTTGATTTAGAAGAGTATTTAATTCTTCGTAAGTGAAGTTAACTTGTTGAAGCAGTCTTCGAAGATGGTGTTTGGTGGAGCGGACGGCAGCCTCGGCTATACCGTTAAAATGGGGAGAGTAAGGGGGCACAAAGGAAAATTCTATGCCTTCTTGTGCCATAGTTGAGGCTAAATTGCACTCCTGTAAAAAGCGGTTTAACTCATTACAGGCACCGACCAGGTTGGTACCGTTATCCGAGAGAATACTCTGAGGTTTTCCTCGTCGCGCCACGAACCGATTGATGGCGGCCATGTAGGCCTCTTTGGTTAAGTCCGTGACGAGCTCGATGTGAACGGCCTTCACTGCAAGGCAGACAAAAATGCATACATAGGACTTTAGTAGTCTGCACCCTCTCCCCTTACGATCAGCAATGAGTACTGGCCCAGCATAGTCAACACTGCAATGTAAAAAGGGGAACTCGAGATTAGTTCTCGATGTTGGTAATTGTCCCATAATTGGCTGTACAATTTTGCATCGGTACCTAAAACATTTGACGCAAGTCCTTACCACTGACTTGGATAGGTTTCTGCCTCCTAAAGGCCAATAATTTTGTCGTACAGTGGCTAAAAGTAATTGTGGTCCTGCATGTAACAGCCTTTTATGTGACAATTCGAAGATGAGTTTTGTTAAATGATGTTTCCCGCATAGAAGAATAGGATGCTTTGTATTGTAATCATACAGGGAATTATTAAGCCTTCCACCTACGCGAATGATATTGTTATCATCTAAAAAGGGTGATAAAGGTAGCAACCTATTCTTGCTAGGCAGTGTTTGTTTGTTTGTGAGTAACTCGTACTCGTTAGGGAACATCTCCAGCTGCGCATTACGTAATAGGTACGTGAGAGAATATTTTAATTCCTCGTTGGATAGATGTCCCGTGTGTTTATTGGTTTTATTTTTTAAGTTGTATATAAATCTATGTAAATAAGCTACCACTCTTTGTAAATAGTTAATATTTGATGAATTTGTGATTAATGATTGTAGTAAAGATTGTGTTGACTCTGACGTTTTGCTATTATTATTTATGTGAGTGCAAACTACTTCCGGTAACTGTTGCTCGGTTGGTGCGTTAGGCGCTTTAGGCCATTGAGATTGGTCCTCAAGCAAAATGTGGGCCCAGACCACCATAACTGACAATCGCTGATGAGGTCAGCCCTCAGCCCTCGAGAAGCGAGATCTGCGGGGTTGTCTTTTGACGGAACATAGCTCCATGAATGGTTTGCCGTGGTCTCTTGTATTTCATCTACACGGTTCCGTACAAAGGCCTTCAGCTGATTAGGTGGCGTTGCTAACCATCCCAAAACTATTGTTGAATCGCTCCAGAAATAGCACCTATCTATAGCGATGGTAAGTGAGTCGATAACCTTTGTGAACAGTCTTGCACCCAACAACGCGGCACAGAGCTCTAAGCGAGGTATAGTAACAGGCTTGAGTGGTGCGACCCTGTTTTTTGAAATTAATAGGTGAACGCTAATAGTGCCATCATTACATATCGAGCGCACATAAATGCAACTTGCATACGCTCGTTCGCTTGCATCTGAAAAAATGTGCAGTGTGTGGGTGATTGACCTATGGCCTAAGATCCAGCGTGGTATTCTAATGTTGTTTAAACATGGGAGAGTGTTTGCGAATAGTAGCCACTGATCTTTTAAATCATTTGGCACTTCACCGTCCCAGTTGCAATTCCTAGCCCACAATTTTTGCATGACTAGTTTTGCTTCGACGACACATGGACCTACTAGCCCTAAAGGGTCAAATATTTGACTAATTACAGACAAGATGTGGCGTTTCGTAGTTTTTGGTTTGACATCTATGTCAATCGAAAAGCTTAAAGTGTCAGCATCGCATACCCAGTGTAAACCGAGAGTTTTTGAAGACGAGCTGCTATTTTGGGAAAATTTTAAATCATTACTTGAATTTTCGTTAATATCAGTGTGCGAAATTTTCGACAAAATGTATTTATTATTTGATTGCCATTTTCTAATAGAATTTGGCAGAAGAAAGTACGTCATCAACTTCCTTGCAAAGGTTAACAGCGCCCTCTATTGTGTCACTCCCGCTCAAAAAATCGTCGACATAAAAATCATTTTTGATCGCAGCCTTTGCCGCCTCATCCGGTGTGGCGTCAGCCAAGCTAACAAGACACTTTGTTGCTAAGTAAGGCGCGGAAGACGTGCCGTATGTCACAGTGTTCAAACTATACGTTTTTAACGGTTTGTGCGGGTCTGTGCGAAAAATAATTTGTTGCAAGGAACGTTGTGATGGATTTAATGAAATACACCTGTACATTTTCTCCACATCTGAAGACACGACGTATTTATGTTGCCGGAACCGCAATAATATCGACAATAGGTCGTTTTGGACGGTTGGCCCTACCATCTGGAGGTCATTGAGAGACACGCCCGTGGTGGTTGCCGCTGAGGCATCGAAGACCGCCCGTAACTTGGTTGTTGTGCTAGATTCCCGAATGACACCGTGGTGCGGTAGAAAATGATTAACTGTATTTGTATCAGGTGAGTTTTTGTTCTCTGTCATGTGACCTAGATTCTCGTACTCTGACATGAAGTCAACGTAACGTTGTTTAAATTCTGAGTCGCGTTGAAAACGTTTTTCTAATGAAAGAAAACGGCGCTTTGCCATAACAAACGAATCGCCTAAGACAGACGGGTCATTTTTCAATGGCATAGTTACCACAAATCGACCGTTGTTATCGCGAGTTGTGTTTGCGGCAAAACTGGATTCGCAATCGCGCTCCTCCTGTGAAAGTGAGTGTTTGGATGATATGGTATCCAATTCCCAAAACCGTGTTAATTCTGGTTCGTTACTAGGAGTAAGGAAATTACAGTGATGAACCTGTTTATGCGTTGATGATGCACTCTTATGAAGTGCAATAGCACCCGTCAGTATCCAACCAAACTGTGTTTCCCGTAATTTGGGCTGATTTTTCCCTAAATCTATCGAAGCATGTCCTAGTACGCTCCAAAATACTTCAGCGCCTACCAATATGTCCACCACGGAGGGAATGTGAAATGTGGGGTCAGCAAGGCCTATATTTTTCGGTAACGGAATGTTTTCAATATTTATCATCGAGGAGGGTAGAATTTTTGTTATCTCGGACAAAATGTGACAGTCAATGTTTACTGTGTAATCACAGCTGTTAGACTTGATAGTTAGATTGCAAGACTGTTCACTATTACAGGTTTGGCCATTGATACCTGAAACCATGGAGCTATTGTTACGTCGAGGCAACCCCAACCTGTCGCAGAGCGCATGAGTCACGAAGTTCGTGGTGCTACCATTATCGAGCAGCATGCGCGCGGCGAGCCGCTCGCCGCCTGCGCCCACGACGGACACCATCGCTGTGGAAAGCAACGTTTGCATCGGAGTAGTATGCTGTATGGATGACGCAGCAGTAAGTGCCACACTCGGAGAGGCATCAACAGGCAAGGCTACGCGTTCCAAGACTGGCGGCGGCATTGGATCTGGGACTGTGACAGTAGGTGCATCGATATGCAACAAAGTGTTATGTCTGCGCTGGCAGTATTTACATTTCGCTAATTTACAGTGCTTGGTGGCATGTCCCACACGTAAACAATTCATGCAGACCTTGAATTCCCTAGCCTTAACATTTCTGTCGTGTATGGGAAGGTTTTTGAATGCTTCACATGTGTATAGGAGATGTTTTTGTGAACATAGTGGACATGTCGCTCTGTTTTCATATGTATTGTTATTGTTATTATAGCTATGTTTGCTGGCGCTAGGATTAGTCACTATGAAACTGTTCGCCTTTGAAGAACCGCTATCAACCCTTGCCGTTGATTTTGTAGACGGCTGATTGGCCTCTACAGTTTCTAACAGATCAGCTGTTTTAGAAATGAATGTGCAAAACTGCGACAGTTTTGGCATGCCGTCCAGCGTGTTGCGGTGTTCTTCCCAGTGTCTGAGTGTAACAGTATCTAACTTATTAGTCATGATGAACACTATTATGGTGTCCCAATACTGGGTCGGTTCTTTGAGAATTTGAAGCGCCCGTATGTTTTTATTAATGACGTCAACAAGGTGACGTAATGATGCGCACGACTCCTTTGTGAGGGTCGGTGCATTAAATAATGCCTTTAGATGATTATTTATCAAGAGACGACTATTATCATATCGCTCGCACAGCAGGTTCCACGCCATTGAATAGTTACTGCCAATGAAATTTATATTTTTTATTAACTCCTGCGCGCTGCCTCTCAGCGAAGCGCGTAGGTAGTGGAACTTGCCGACGTCATCGATTGAATCGCTCATATTAATTAAAGATTGGAATGTTTCCTTGAACTCAAGCCAGTAGTCATAACTGCCATCGAAATGGGGTAAATCAATCTTGGGTAGACGAACAAAAGACCGTTTGATGCATGTGTCACCTGACTTTCCCATCGAGCTCGCCTCCGAAGTGGTACGCTCCCGGCCACGACTCGCCTCGCCTGACGATGACGTGAGCAGGCCTCGCGCTTGTGCCAGTAGCGTGTGGTACCGCTCCTCAAAGCTGGCACGCTCGTCGAATGCCTCATCAGCATCCGCTGTGATCACCTCGATGGTCGTCTGTAATTCATCGAATTCTGCGTATAAATTTTCAAACTTGCTCAAACGACCCTCCAGATCGATGCGTTGTAGCCTCGGTAAAGATTTGCTATCGTCTAGAGTGGCCAAATAGTTGCTGAAGTTTGTAAGCTTGCCTTTCATTGAAGAACGTTTTTTTATGAGAGCTAATTCGTCTTGCAGCGACATTATAGCAAATTAAGCGGAGCGGTCTAGTTTAGGAAACAATTTAATATATCTATTTTAATTATGTATCTGATAAATACCGGAAAGGATCTATTATGTAATAGTTATAAAAGTGCGTAAGCCAGCTGATCACAATATAAGTTCAATAACCTCGTAAAGCAAGCACAAAGCACAATAAATGAATAGGCACCTGTTGCGGTAATCACCTTATGAAGACCTAGGTATCAATAAGACCGGTTTAGACAGACATACGCGTGTCGCGCAGCGGCGGGCCGGTTAGACGAACAAAGGATGATGGTGATTACTTAATAAATAAGCAATACAGGCAATTTAAATTGTATATCGTTGCTAGGCGCACTTAAGAACTTTAGAAGAGAACTAACGTAATATCGAAGACTGACAGAACGTCTAATACCAAATCGTGGCAATAGTAATTAAAGAAACAGAGGATAGGAAATAGAAGGGACATCTGATTGGAACGAACTCACCAAATATCTTTATCCTTATCCTTTGGGTGACTCCACTTTGAAGGGCATATGCCACGCAGCGCTTCTCTTTGTCTGCGGGCGGTCCGAAGTCCAACGGCTCGTGCGGTTACGTAACTGACGTTCCAACTAATTACTCCTCCAAGATTCCTCGGTGAGAAGACCATATGATGGCTCAGGAAGTAGTTGTAAATGAAGTGGACTGTATATCAATAGGTTGAAGAAGTATATTAAAATAAAACAATCAGTTCGCATGGGTATCGAACACGTTGGTGGTTTGAGGTGAAGTGGCAGCTGACAGCCCGGAGCGCGGCTGACTCGGCCTTGGTGCAACCGGTCTATCAGGAGCAGGGGGGCGCCCCGCAGGAGTGTAGGCTCCAACACATCATTCTGAGCAACTTTAACTAAGAAACCGATTTGATCAGAGCAACTTTATTTTCCACTTCCCAGTACACTTTGGCCTAAGTGGGTCAGCTGATTTGTATGGAGAAGTGAAAAATAAAGTTGCTTTGATCAAATCGGTTTATAGTGAAAGTTGCTCAGAATGATGTCCCTAACAACCCCTCAAAATATAGATAGGGGATTCAATCACCCTGTTTAGTCATCACGGGTCATTTAAAGTGCCATAAGATTTACATACAGGCACATACATTGCTTATGGATACCCTGCGTCGTGGAATGGGAACCAGCAACAACGATCAACACACCCTATAACATTACTCAATACACAATAAAAATAATATGGAGCTGCAGAAAGGTCGATTCACACACATCAGTGATCCCGCCGATCCGGCACAGGTCCGTGTCACTGAAAAATATTCATTCATACATTCTCTATGAGAGTATATTTTTCACTGATATAGACCTGTGCCGGATCGGTGGGATCACTGATTGTGTGAATCGACCTTACAGTCTATTCGTGATAAGAATGCAGTGAAATTAAAATTTAAATCTGTCAACACACACTCACAGGACAGGACACAACCGTCGCGTTCGAAAGTTTGCCTTCAACTGGTCACTGTGAACTTGGCTTGATAATTGGAAACGATTTGATTGGTTACGTGGCGTGGCTAAGCCGCCGGACAGTGATGACTCCACTGCATTCTTATCACGAATAGACTATAGTCGTGTTCCGTGACATCGCCGTCAGCGCCATAATCGATTACAGCGTCTACAATGCCATCGTTTTGTATCGCCAAAACTGACTCTGAACGGCTTCGTAGACACTGTAATCGATTTTGACGTGACTCGGAACAGCGGGTTTAACGCGTCATCCGAAATTCGGAACTTTCAATACACAATACCACTAATGAAACACTGAAACTTGACATTCTCTTCCGTATACAGGCTGAGTATCACAAGCTTCTTGTGTATCACACTGCACACGGTCCTACTGTGTGATATCTGGTCAGCGCTGAGGAACATGGACAGTTTTTTCGCGTCGACGCGGCAATGGCACACTTGTGACAAGTCCTCGTTGGTCTGCGTTTCGGAGTCCGAGTCGGAATGCTCGATGGGTCCTGTGAGTAAGCGACTGTTAGCGACTCATGTCAAACGTGAGTTATAAAGGTAATGGAATACGTCTTGAGGAAACCTTTTGTATATGTACAGGGTGTAACAGAAGGGTCTAGCCATATTTTAGGGGGTTAGGGAGACCATTCTGAGCAACTTAAACTATGAAACCGATTTGATTAGAGAAACATTATTTTTCATTGTTCCATACGTTTTGGTCGGGGCGTTCAGCACATACAAATAGAGAAGTGAAAATTAAAGTTGCTCTGATCAAATCGGTTTCATAGTAAAAGTTGCTCAGAATGATATCCCTAACCCCCTAAAATTTGGCGCCAGTCTGACGCCAGCGTACTTCGTTCTACTGTCCAAAACGTACTTACGCTGGCGCCAGTTTGACGCCAGCGTACATCGTTCTACTCTGTTTGACGCCAGCGTAAGTACGTTTTGGACAGTAGAATACGAAGTACGCTGGCTTCAGGCTGGCGCTTGTGAATTGGATTCCGGTTTTAGTACAATACCAAATGCCTCGTACTGAAGTTTGTGCCAGGCTTGTCGTGTGCCTGTGAACAGTAGAATTCGGGTCCTGATGTTTGTTTGTTTATTACGATGATAAATGTAGAGCGTACCGTCGAAGGCGTCAACCGTCAGCCCCTTGAACCTGGTGGAGACCTTCGCCATGTCAGTGCTGATCTGCAGGGTCAGACGACCCTCCGCCGACGCGCGTATCACCACCTGATACAATCCACTCATTAAAATAAGTGGCCAAGTGCGAGTCGGACTCTCGCCCATGAAGGGTTCCGTAGTAGCAAGTAATTATAAGAGTGGATGTTTGTGTTGTAACTTTGTTTTTCATAGTGTTTGTATGAATGACAGAGTTATCTTTACGGTTTTTAATAAATGTTTTATATCTTTTTTCTCTGACGGAACCCTAAAAATGTCAAAGTTTCTGTGTGTGTGTTTGTATCTCTTTCAATCTTGTATGTGTGTTTGTATGTTTGTTTCCCTATCTTTGCCGACCTCTGTGGCGCAGCGGTTGTGGCTGTGCCTACCATGCGGGAGGTCCCGGGTTCGATTCCCGGCTGGGGATAAAGAATAAAACCCCAGGTCTTGGATTTTACAATGCTTGTGATGTCGCTGTTTCCGGTTCCCACGACACAGGGTATCCTAGTGTGGGGCCAGAAGCATTGTATGCCTGTATATTTACTTTACTCTGAAACGGCAGATTTGGATGAAGTTTAACTTATTTAGAGCGAATTTTACCAACGAAGAGTAACTTTTTGCTCGAGAGTACCTTCTACTTTTCCTAAGAATGACCTCATTTTGAACTGCATTGTTATACAAATCATCCCCGGGATAGTTATTGTCGCATAACTTTTTGTTGCGAAAATCCAGCCTTAGTCCATTGAACTACTATTACTAGCGTACGTAGTAAGGGTAGCTCGATGCCTTAGTTGATGAATCCTTACCTCTGAGGCCATACTCCGCATGCGGTCGATGCTGGTGCGGACTGACTTGAGCGGCGGAAACTCTATTGAAATCTGCAACATGAATGATTACAACATTATACATACATAATTCACCAAGTTAAAAAAAAACGACTTCATGACCTTAAACTTGTCCGCGTGAACACGATACACGACACAACGACGACACAAAATTAACAAATATCAGTCCTTACTGCCAGAATTCATTTCAATGACAATGAGACTAAACGCCACAAAGTCACATAAAGGCAAAAATACGTAATTTTGGTTACCTGGATGACAGTCTTTTCACTGTAGAAACCTAAGTACTGAACCGATTCCTGATTTTCAAAAAATGGGACTAACCTGAAGCGTCGCCCTTTTGTACAAAAAAATATTTTTTGAAATCGGTTCATAAATCATAGATACCAGTTTCGAGGTAACACACATAAAAAAAATTATAACACAACCGAATTGATAACCCCTCCTTTTTTGAAGTCGGTTAAAAACAAACAGCCTCCTCGCCCCTCCCGTACGGGGTGACAGAGGCACTGTTGTAGAATGGAATTTAGAAATCGGTTCATAATACCAGTTTAGTGTTAACACACATAAAGAAAAGGTAATTATAGCCCATTAATGTCCCCCACCGAGGGGCACAGGCTTTTACCCGCATACGAGTAAGATTGAGCCATATTCTATCATGCTGGCTCAGTGCGAGTTCATGGAGGGGTTTTTACAACTACTACCAAGTAGCAAAAAACACACACAAAAAAAATATACAGGGTGTAACAGAAAGGGGTGTCAAGCCGAAAGAGGGTTGTTAGCGACATCATTCTAAACAACTTTCACTATGGGATCGAATTGATCAGAGCAACTTTATTTTTCACTCCACCATACAGATCAGCTGAGCGCTAGGCCCGAAATGTACTGAGTTAAAGTTGCTCTGATCACATCGGTTTCATAGTGAAAGTTGCTCAGAATGGTCTCCCTAACAACCCCCTAAAATATGACTACACCCTTCTGTTACACCCTGTATAGTGTACAAAGGCGAGCTAATCTCTATGTTGTGTTGTATCATGAATATGCTCACGTCCGGACTGGGCACCCTCGGCTCCTGGAAGTCAGCCCAGAGCTTGCGCGGCACCACCGCCACCGGGATGTCATGCGTCACGTGGCGCGTCTGCAGCGACGTCGACGACGGCTGGGGACCGACGAGACAGTCTAGTGGTACGCAGTCTAGGGTGGCGCTCTGCCTCATTAAAGGCCGAAATATAATAACCTATCTTCTATCCATAATATGCAGATTTGAGATTGATAGTGTCAATTTTGACATAAATCCAGAGACTTATCCAATTGACTGCGCCTCCAGGGAAATGTGGCTCGCCTATGCAACCTATGTACGATGACGGGCCGCCAGACAGTTTTGCAGCGGCTGACCAATCACAGCTCTCTTACCTCGTCCCCCACCGCCCGTAAATTGGTGAGTTGTGTTTCAAAGGAAAATGAATCTATGCGCTCTCCACTGGATAAGTATAGCGCAACTGTCAAATGTAACGTGTAATCTGCAGATCACGGATTGATAGGTTATTGGGATCGACCATAAAATGCCATCTACATATCCAAGTAGTTATTTATTATAAAGTGTGGCGTTGCCAAACCGTCGCCAAGTTAGTTAGATACCATTTCAATATTAACTGGATAAGTAGCTGGCGACACACGTCACCATGGCGTCTTAATAAGGCAGTACCCCAAAAGTGTTTTAATGTGGAGCTTTTAGTGAGTTTCTCGCTTGGAGCGGCGTACTCACATCACACAACTTTCACACCCTCGATTGACCCTGCAGCAGGTGTGTGAGCCTGCTTTACATGGATGAACTAAGTAAAGAGTTGAAGCAAAGAGTTTCATTCAGTAGGCCATTTGTCCAAGACATGTTGAAGAGAACCAGTGGTAGTTGGTGGACTGGATAAATCATAGGTCTGCTACTGGTTCTCAAAAAAACTTTCACATTTCTGAAGTTATTGAATGAATAGTGTTTGTTAACTTGCATGCAAAATATTCGGACGTAGGCCCGAAATAATATTGAAAAATATTATAATAAATTACCACTTCAATTTCCAAAGTGAGACATGGACATTGTTTCTTGGTGAGTTTGATTTTTAATGACTTTGCCGACTTGAGTGTTGCAAGTGATCTGGATAGTTGAGCTGCAAACAGACAAATATTGAAAATACACAGGAGTTACAGTGCATTCGAGATAAGGATGCAGTGAAATTTAAATCTGTTAACACACACTCACAGGACGGGACACAACCTTCACATTCGAAAGTTTGCCTTCAACTGGTCACTGTGAACTTGGCTTGATAAATGGAAACGATTTGATTGGTTACAGGGCGTGGCTAGGCCGCCGGACAGTGATGACTTTACTGCATTCTTATCACAAATAGACTATAGTAAGAAATGCAAATCTAGTAGAGTGACATTCTGAGAAACCTTCCTATATTGACAGCGGAAATGGGGTAGCCCCTGACTACAAAAATAGGACATGTGGGCATGCCCACCTAGAAAGGTCATTTGTCTTGTCTTGTTCTATTAAATTGTGAAATCAAATAGATACTTTTCTTAGCCACAGTTTTTGTCCACAGGCCAAGCTCCATTTTCACACATCTCTTGTATATGTTTAGAGACTTGCCTGAATTAACCCCCAAATAAATATCCTTGTGCTCCTCATCCAAGCCAACCATTTGGTATTCAGAGAAAAACACAACTTGAGGTATCTCACACCAGAGTATTGGTGGTGCAGGAGCGCTGTTGTCATCGCTGATTATGAAGAACAGCTTATCATCAGACAGCCTTAGCACACATTCCTTGGAAAGCTTTGATATCGTCGTTACAATATCTGGAAACCATGAAAAAAGTATTTTACAAGTTAAACCAGGTTGGGAAGGTTGGTCAGCCAAAAGGTTCTTCTTTACGCTTAGCTCTATTCTATGCTAGGTAGGTTATTTTAGTTTATGGCACTTTGTTGCCTATAGACTTGCGTGGTAATGGAATGGTTCCCCGAACAATTGCATTCAAGAACTAAAAACTTGTAGCTCAGAATGAGTAGGTAGCAGGTTTGTGATAAAACCAAAACATGAACTGGATGGACAGGACTTGTGTTGTGTTGTGAACAGAATCTTACTTGTAAACTCTCGCATTGGAGCCGCATCGATCATTACAGCACGGAACTTCATTGCTTAGGAGCTGGTTCAATAATTCGGGACATAACTGGTGTGCTGTTCATACATCCACGCTAAATAAAAAGGAAATCATTTGCAAAATTGAGTGTTTAGAATTTGTTTGATGATTTCAAGGGCGGCAAAGTCGGGCAAAGCCACGGGCTGGGCAAAGCAAACAACATTTTTTTGATTTGACAGTTTGAAATAGACAAGTAAGCAAACTTTTTTATTCAAATGTTGCTATAACAAAATACTGCAAACAAATTATAATTCTAACGCTCCTTCTCCACATGCGCAAATATGCGTTTTTCCATACGCCGCCGCCCGGCCCGGCAACGGCGGCACCGGCACCGGTTTAGTGAGTAAGTGAGGGACAGAGCTATAGTTCTACCCCTCTCTTACTCACTTAACCGGTGCCGGTGCCGGGCCAGTGTATCGAAAAACGGCTATAGGTCAAATAATCGATTGCTGGTTGAAGAATAGTAGATATGAAATTGTTGCATAATGAGGGATATTAAAACACGAGTGGGTTTTTAATAGTATCCCCACAAGAGTTTTAATACCTAGTTATGTGCAGTTTCATACACTACTTTATCTACTCTCATACTTATGTGTCTCTCTAACAAAAATCAAAGTTAAAACAACAATATTTCCACATAAATCAGTGCTTAGACACAACAACCAACAAAACGTTGTCACGTCACGTTGACGTTTTGTTGCTGCCAAAACCCAGCATATCACAGCGCATACGCGGAGCATGGACCACAGCGGCCACAGTATCAAACCTCAGATCAATGAACCTCTTCGTTTAAATCTTCCTGCCTCCAAGTACTTAACAAACAATGAGTGGCTGTTTGGTTGTCAAATACAGCTAAAAAAACAACTTTACAGACTATTAACACCTTGGCTGTACGGTTTCAAGACCCTTGCCTTTCCCAATAGAAGTATAACTATATCGTTATGGAAATAAAGTTTAATAATAACATTAGTTTTGTTTGGGAAGTAGTTTATTATGTTTTTTTTTTTAATTTGATTACTGTATAGCGTTTATAAAGTAGGTACGTCATTATGAATTCGATTTCAAGTTTGTAATTCGAACTTTATGACATGAGAGTAGATAAAATAATAAATTATATTCATGTGAGTTTCGCAAAGATAAAAAAAAAATGGTTGCCTGTAAAGTCGGTATACGGGCGAAAGTTTTACGTGACAACGACTTTGAGTGGTAAAATAATTTTAATGTGAATATTCATTCGTATAGTAGGAAGAAGGATGAAATAATAGTAACAATTTAAAACATTTATTTATACAAAGAATTATAGTGCTCGAGTGGAAGGGACGCGTGCCTTTCACTTTTTATGCCTGTCTCTCTCGCTCTTAGGCGGGCTAACCATGCCCGAGTGGAAGGGACGCGTGCCTCTCACTCGCTCTCATTGTGAGCGCATAACGTGAGCGGAGCGTAACGCAGTTTCTTGAAGTGTCACCCGGCAAACCAATTTATAAGACGTTGTCACGTCAACATAAAACCATGATAAACAATTGTTGTTAGAGTTAGTATCTACTAGCTTTTTCAAGATAGTCTTATTTGACATAACAGAGGTTCATATTACGAAAAGTCTATATGTCGGCGGCCGATCGTAGAATCGGGCACATCATGATGTTCCGTCATGTTCCCCGCCATTTCATGATATGCCCAAGATATTACTGGGCACATCATGATGTGGCGGGTTTTAACGAAAACATGTCTTTTTAAAAGCATTTTTATTCAGCTCTACGTGATATTTTTTTGTGTTATACATTTTAAACGAACACGAAGACTATTCGGGGGCCCTTTGGTCTTTACCTAAACTACCGCAGTGTTTGCCTTAAGAGATTTTATCATTTCATGATATTTCACGTTTCATGATGTGCCCAATTCTATGATCGGCCGCCGACATATACAAAAAAATGGTGAACGGTTTGGTGACGTCTCACCTTCCGCGAGCCTGCTTTTAGTTGTTCATAGTACGAAAAAGCAGAGCAATATCGTTTCCATTCCAGCAGCCTGCTTTAAGAGTTGATATTAGGCCCCCTGGCATAGATCCTGCTATAAGTGGTCATGATAACCCTAGGTTATAAACATGTTAGGGAGATAAGATAGCGACCGCTCGCTGTTCGGTATGTTCGAATATTTGCTTGCACCATGTTTCGTTTAGCCCTCGTGTGGAAGTAGCGTATGATCACATAAACATGGCAGCCCCAAATAGCCATAGACAAAGTCAAACTTTAATGTCACTCACTCCAGCTAGATGGCGCCACCAACGCATGATTCTATTTACAAAATTGTGTCACTCTTCTATCTCTTTTGTACTTAAGCAATTTTCGCGGTGTTTGAGTGAAACATCCGATTCTCCATTTTGTACGTAACGAATACTAACGAACTGTGCTGATAAGAATTGAAAGTTTTTATTTATTTTACTCGTTTTATTGTGCAATTTATAGAATATCTAATCAATCGTTTATCGTATTTAATACAACAAATTTTAATTTATCCAACGACCCTTGACTGGATGCTCTCAAACAGGAAATATATGGCGCATCATCATGAGACGTCGAGGTATGTGTTCGATCGATATGTCATCCATCATTACGCATAAAATAACCACAAAACACTTTACACTTATTCCTACTTGCTTGCATGTTTATTGATATACTACAAACGTATTTGCTGTACTAACTAATTTATTATCAGGGTTAAGAATAGCGAACAATGTAAACAAACAGCAGGAAGTTGTAATTTTGGCTCAACCTTTTTGGTCGAAGTCGCCGTTAATAGCCGTTTTCCCTTCGAATTCGATCTTCAAATGTTTCAACGGATTCTTATTTTGAAAAGGAGTTTTTTATATTGAGGGTTTGTGAAACAAACCACCAATGATAATGAAATCGTGGAAATCCGTGTCAATTTTTCTAGCTCGCATTTTTCCTCGCTCTGGCTAGAGCGTTCAATGCCGCGCGCTTCGATTATGCAACGCAGTTACGCAGCCATGTTGTGTTTGTTGATAAGGCGAGGAATTTCCAGTGTTTTCCAAAAATAAAGTCTGTCTGACTTTTTGATCCAATGGCTTTATTATTCTCAGGTGTATTAGATCAAAAATGAAGCTTAGTTTTGGCTCTTTGTTTACCATTAGGCCATTAACCTACTATTTATAGATGAAAGCCTCCGTGTCCTCGAAAATTATTGGGGTTCCGTAGGTAACAGATATAAATAGACTTTTGTATTCGTATGTTTGCGTCTGTGACAGGCAGGTAACTTTTAAACCATACTAGGTAGTTATAAGTAGGTACCGGTTGAGAACACCTAATATCGCGCACGTCAGATTTTTTTCACTTTCAACTTCCTATAACATATAAATGGGTTACTTTAGGTGTTAGTTATATTTTTTTGCAGTAGGTAATCTATCTGAGATTACTATGACGTATTGAAATAAAGCGACTTTGGGCTTCGAAGCAATTAATTAATTCAGCCCCAGGGACCCCATTTTCCTAGTACTTCATCGTGCCTAATATCGTTATTTTTTTCCCTTAAATTATATCGCACACACATTTTAAACGTGGAAGAAACTTTATAAGGTAAGTAAATTAATAAGCGTTTTAGTGGTAGGTAAAACGCTTCTAGTATCTGTGGTAGTACGAAACTCTTCGTTTCCGAACCCAACTGATGGCTTTAATTTACCTACCGAATGTGCGGCAGGTGGAAACGAGTGTAATCATTGGAACGGAAAGACTGGACCTCGTTGAAGAAACGATTTTCCTTGGAATCACCATAGACTCGAAACTTCAATGGGGTCCTCATGTTACTAGTCTGGCTCGAAGACTTAGCTCAGCTGCTTATGCTGTCAGGCAAATCAGACACATCACAGATGTAGGAACTGCCAGATTGGTTTACTTTAGTTATTTCCATTGTATTATGTCTTACGGAATACTGCTTCGGCGGAGAGCGGCAGATACAAACACGATATTTGTCTTACAAAAAAGGGCCATTCGGGCTATCTATCAACTAGATGCTAGGCACTCACTAAGGGATGAATTCAAAGATATCAATACTTACTGTAACCTGTCAATACATTTATCAAAATATCGTGTACACCAGAAAAAACATATAAATACATAATACCTATAACATACTTAAGACTTTAGGTCATAATCATAGTATTAGCACTAGAAATAGAAATAAGATTGCTATGCCCGCGTTCAGACTCAGTAAGGTTTTTAATATAATTCTTTTATGGCAGTGTGTGCTAGTTTTTATAATAAAATACCTAACGAAGCAACGGACCTACCAGAAAGGAGGTTCAAAAACTATGTCAAAAACGGTCTATTAAAGAAGTCTTATTACAGTGTAAAGGAATATTTAGATGACAAAACTGCGTGGTCTTTACCATCTCTGCGCACAGAAATCCAAAGAGGGGCGATGGGTCTGACTGAGTCAATACGTCTCTCTTCGGTGTATTTCCTTAGACTTAAGTAGAAATACATAAAATTGTATTTTTAAGGCCCTCACGGGCGGTAGTATACAAAAATATTAATATTATATTGACGTTGACTAAGCAATCTGTATGATTTTATGGTCAATATTATTTTTTTTACTTTGACTTTGACCTACCTACTATAAGTTACTCAAATTAAGTACCTAGCTAATCTGAGAATTTTAAAACCTTTTAAACGATGGCACATAAACGCAAAATAAACATATTCGCCTACCCAGGCACCCACATACAAACAATTCACTCTACAGTAATTAAAAATATTCCTCGCCTTTAAACGTGTACCGTGGAACCCTGTTTGCCTTCTACTACTAGGTACACATTTAAACCATCAATTTAGTTTATCTTATTTATAAGTATAGTAAT
Organism: Argyresthia albistria; assembly: GCA_963457715.1. Lineage (NCBI taxonomy): Eukaryota > Metazoa > Arthropoda > Insecta > Lepidoptera > Argyresthiidae > Argyresthia > Argyresthia albistria. The sequence goes on along the minus strand of OY735276.1, from coordinate 5,851,659 downwards.
TAAATTATCTGGGTTCCCTACAACTACGACTAAGTTGGTAGGTTATATTGATATTGATGATTTAAGTTTTTTTTTTTTTAGAAAATACTGATGAACCAGGCAGGATAGTCCCCTGGTACACCACAATCGAACGCCGCGACCTGAATCGACTTCAAAAGTTTATCCTGAAATACTGATACATAAATAAAGTGAGTTGAAAGCATTTACAGCTTAAGTGCGACTAGCTAGAACGTGGGTTAACGCTAAACTCGAGTTAACTTTGCCAACTCCATACAAATGTATGACAGAATGTAAATTCGGACAGACTGACAACAAAGTGATCCTATAAGGACAAGAGTTCCTCTTCCATAGTTCCGTACCCGAAGGGTGCCAAATGGGACCTTATTTCTAAGCTTCGGATGTCGGTCTCCGTCCGTCTGCAGCCCGTCCCGTTTGACACTCTTCGGGTACAGAACCCTAAAAAAAATGGTGTCCCCATACAATAAACGTGTTATTTTTGTACTTTTTCTTATACGATGGTGCGGAACCCTTCGTGTCAGAGTCCAACTCATACTGTAGATTGTTTTCTCCAAAATCGCCCACCTAACCTTTCATTTTCATTTTCATTTTATCTATGCATGAAACATATTATTTGTATGCGAAATGGCTAAAAATAGTGTACCTACTATTAAACATCAATCTTAACCTAGATTAATACCAACTGATGTAAAAACCTGTTTTCCACAAATAAATTATTTGATTTGATTTGATTTGAAAAACCTAACCTAAATTGACCAAACCAAATAATTTATCTCTACTTAAGTACTTATGTATGTCTTAAAGCGAGCAAACCGATTAACATAACAGTGAATAAATGGATTAATCATTACGAGCCACTGCTGGGCGCCGTCTTCCACTTTATTCGATCTCGAGGTCTCCCTTCACTGGTTATCCCATAGACCCAACTCATCACTCCATCTCTTCCTGGGTCGGCCACGCTTTCTCTTTGCATTTACTGGGAGCCAGTCTGTGGACATCTGCCAACGATTGGGCAGCATTATCTTTTATCTTATCTCGTAATTTCTCGTCATTCTTTATTGTACTCACATGACAGTAAAAATATCTTATCTTATCTTATCTCATCTCGTCTTATCTCATTTAATTTCTCTTCTCATCTCATCATATCTCATCTCATCTTATCTTGCAGCATGGCGGCGGACAACACCAAGTCGTATCTTCAGGTGCAGATGGAGCGCCTTCACGCTCTGAAGGCGAAGATGAAGGACGAGCCGACAGACTACGTCATCAAGGAAGAAGTGGAGGACGAGGAGGAGTGAGTAGACATTCTATTCAGTGTAGGTAGCACGAAGAAATACGCATCGAAAATGCTACATACCTCTATAGTGTGTCAATCAATATAACAGGCAACTTCACAGATGTCAATCTTAGCCTGTTAGTGAGGGGATATTGCTCATAAAAATCGATTCATCAAAATAATCCATACACCCTTTAAACATTAGTGAATCGGAAAGATTTCTAACATTTTATTCTTGATTCTACAGTTACCTACCTTAGATATGGTTTAAAATGAAATAATAATATCTTTAAGTGCTAATAGCAGTGATGGCAATTTAGTTTTAGTTAGTTCAACTGGACAAACAATTTCGATTCTTTCTGATTGTTTTGGTAATATGTTTAAAAAGTGGATTTTAAGAAGGTTTAGGTTAGCTGTCAAGTTGTTTCTAAGCATGGATAGAGTATAGAGGAGAACAGCTGGACATACAAAAGCACTTTCGTCGAAACTGAAACGGCTCGGAGACGCTCGCTCGCTTGCCTTTGACTGGCTCGGTCAACAATGCTAAGCAAGACTTAAAAATATCCGACTTCTATCTGTGCGTCAGAATGGTTGGTAGCTCTGTAATACATAATGGGTGATAGTGGGTCCTTTGAAGCCGCTGATGTGGCCTTACTGGGGTCAGGGTATCCTAGACCTAGATTTTTAAGGGTTGCGTAAATACCTTAAATAGTAAAAAACCGGCCAAGTGCGAGTCGGACTCGCGCACGAAGGGTTCCGTACCATTGCATTAACTATAAAAAACCGCAAAAAATAATAATGTATGGGAGCCCCCTAAATATTCATTGAATTATTAATTTTTTAAGTAAATAATCTACTCAATATATTGTGAACATTTCAAGCGTCTACCTGCTACCATTATCAATATCGAACAAAAATGAGCAAAAAAATCACGTTTGTTGTATGGGAGCCCCTCTTAATATTAAATTTCTTTTGATTTTTAGTATTTGTTGTTATAGCGGCAACAGAAATACATCATCTGTGAAAATTTCAACTGTCTAGCTACCACGGTTCTTGAGATACAGCCTGGTGACAGACAGACAGACGGACGGACGGACGGACGGACAGACAGCGAAGTCTCAGTAATAGGGTCCCGTTTGGCACCCTTCGGGTACGGAACCCTAAAGACGAACCCTTATATTATCTTCACCGCCCCGGTCGGGCTTTTTTACATTGAAACTGTTTTCAATACGCTTTATAACAAATCAGATAAGATAATAAATAATAATACATTCGTACAATAAAGAATGTTAATTAGTGAGAGAAAAACTTAATGAAAGGTTAAACAAATAAATTAATTTTAATAAGTCATGAGTTGACTCATGACAAGAGTCTTGACTTCATGACGTCATGACATGACGCCGCCGCCCCGGGATGGAAGCAAGCAAGCAAAGTTTAGCAAAGCAAACAAAACTGAAAATGAATTTTTTTAGAGGAACGCGTGAATATAATATCAGTTGAAATCATGTTCAAATTAATATCAATTACTCGCTTCCGTGGTCCCTTGAAGCTGTAAAAAAATTCTTCAAGGTCATTGTCAAACAAAGGATACGGCCGTTAATGCGGCTTTCCTGAATTTGCTTGATACTCGTAAAGGAATCAAAAGCAAAACCACTTCCTTATAGCCTAAGGGAGGAAAACGTGAAATCCGTGGACTTCCATCACAAAACAAAATGCGAAACCCTTTGAGCGTGAGACATACTCGCACTTAGCCTTTTTATTTGTTTTGTGATGTGACCGTACAACTAATTTAAGTGCTACTATGGTGCTACATTATAAATAGTAGAATCGATACCCAAAAAAATTAGGGCCAACTTGCCCGTGAACTTGCTCCATAGCTGCGGCGATGGGCTAGCCCCCTGTCACGCAAATTGGAGAATTGAAACACTGGCTAAAAGTGGGCACAGTTGTTTCTCTGCCATGCTCTGGTATGGGAAAAGCCGTGACGCTATGTTACGTTGTTGCCCGTGAACTTGAAATCTTTGCCGACCAACACACGCCTAGCCTCACTCAACTCAAGACCTGTCCCAGAAACAATAAATAGGAATTCCACGGCCATTAAAAAGTGCGCCCCCGAGCGCTGAATGAATTGATTGACGGTCGGAGTCGGACAGGACAGAGAGGTTCCCCAGTTCCCGCGCTTTTATGCCACGAATGTTGCCAGCTTGGGCAGAAAGGTGCTGAAACCTGGCAATGTCCCGTCTCTTTAAGCACTGGATGTTAAATAAATAGGTAATGTAGGCTATTCTTGAGGTGTCAAAACCACTAAACTAGAGGAACTAAAGGCACTAAACTGACAACCTTCAAATCCGACAGCTCTTGCGCGGTGGCCACAGATTCCATTTTCAAACATACCATTTTAATTAGTTTAGTTAGTATAATTCGTGTCGCCTTCGGAATCGCAGGCATTGCCTACATTTAGCTAAGATCAATGTCATATCATACCTACATAACCAACCCAATTGTAAGGAGTCAAGGTCAAGTACCTATGTTTTGATCCGCAACAAACTATAGTCTGTAGAGTACATTCATTTGGACGCTGCCACGAGATCCAGGTATTTTTAGGTAGGTACCAATTGCTAATTTATTTCGTGGACATTTCTTTTCTTACCTTATTGTCATAATTAACTTGCATCCAATGTAGCCTCTACAGTTCACACCACGATCATTTCATGGGATATTACAGCGCTAGAAGTTTTCTATTCCATACCATCTACCTACGCCATTTAGTTATGCACCTATTGGGATTTAAATCAAAGCTTATAATAATAATGATTTTAGTTCACCGTCAAATCCAAAGTTATGTTTTTAGAAAAAGTTTTAAAAATATATTGGCAACATTGCCTTGCCTTCAACTTCTTCCTTCACTTCAGTCAGTCAGTCCGGTTCCGCGCGCGTTCACCGGCGGGCATCTGGCGTCGTCGCTGTTGCCCCGGAAAAAAAAAGACAATTTAAAAACTAAATTGCAGTACCAGTGACCAGTACCTACCTTCGTAAGACGGGATTTCAGAACTTTTTAAGGTTAGGTCAAGTGATTTTTCTCCGATATAATGTTAACGCGAAGTGGAACTGTAAGAAAGGCTGTTCAGTAATAATGTGCACGACAAGGGTGCTCCGTGTTTCGCCGGTACGATCCAGGAATAGTGTTTAAGCGATGCAATATCCAAATAACGATGAGGACGAGTTGCAATACAGGATTTTCGGCGAATCCTTCAACTTTCCCAACGAGGACAGTTCCAACACAAGCCGGCGAAGAAAGTGAGTCTTGTTTTGTTTCACTGTCGATTGTTTCTTGAAAAGCTTTCAGAGGGCCTTTTGTAAAGCTTTTGTACAACAAAGGTAACCTATATGGGAACTTTAGAGGAACATAGAATTTAATTGGAATTAGAATAGCGGATACCGGATACCAAAGATATTGTAGACTACAAAATGCATGCTGCAATAAATTATCATTTTCTCATTTCCGTCACTGTGCCAGTTGCCACCGAATGCCATCTCAGCTGACGAAAGATGTGATGTGAATACCTACTTTGTGCCGAATTCCAAGTTCCATCTACCTGCATTACCTTGTAGCGGTGAATGACGGTGTTTTCCTGTTGGAATGACAGTGGCTTTATTCAGGCATGGCAAATAAGGTGATTCGTCCCCATCTGCCTACTGGACCAGCATGCAAACTACCTACCTACCTGCTTTTAAAACGATTTCCAAATTCAGCCAAGCAAAATCAAATAAAGATGAGTGGGTGGTTCATCTATCTACCTACCAACCTACAATATCTTTAATTTTAGCCCATCATTCTATTGAAGTCTGTGCCATCATTACAATGCCTGTGCCCCTCGGTGGGGACATTAATGGGCTACATCAAGGCTACATTTAATTTACGTTACAAGGTGACAGAAATTACCTATTTCAGACTTGGGCCTTTTTTAATCCCTAACTCCAATCTGTTGAAAAAGTAGATAGTGTCATCTTTCTTATTGGAAGTAGGCACCTAAAGTCTTCTAATAAAAGGTCCGTTTTGTCAGTTCACGCTCATGAAGTTTCAACCCCTGACGCGTAGGTAATAGAAGCAAACTGTTGCGTACAAACACGTACACGCAAAGCGTACAAGTTGCACCTAGGAAAACCGCTTCTATTTATTACCTACGCGTTAGGGGTTAAAACTTCATGGGCGTGAACTGTCAAAACGGGCCTTTTATTTTGTGAGGACCAATAAATATAAAATAATCTGATTTGATTAACATCCCGAAAGAAACACCTGCTGCCTAATTTCCTAAGTTACCCACCGAGTAAATATAAAATAATCTGATTAACATTCCGAAAGCCACACCTACTGCCATAAACATAAGTACCTACACGTGTTTCTTCGAGGAAAAAATAAACCGATTTGAATATATATCTATACTATACGTAACCTATTGAATTTAAATTGCCTTGATGGTCCTTCTACCTTCAATCTGGCCGGATTAGGATGAGTGAGTTCCCGGAGACCTTCGTTCGTAGGAATCGTAGGCTCAAGTAAGGTCTACACTACAAAAATATAAGTACCTACCTACTAGGTATATACTCACGCAAGTCAAGTTTCTTTTTTGGAAAAGTGTCCAAGAGCGAGTCGGACTCGCCCATGAAGGGTTCTGTAGTAGCAAGTAATTATAAGACTGCATGTTTATGTTGTAACTTTGTTTTTCATAGTGTTTGTATGAATGACAAAGTTATTTACAAAGTCATTTTCAAAGACCTATCTATAGACAACCCACACATGTAGGTTTGATGACAAATAATTTTTTTTTTGGTGTCAGTTCCAAATTCCAATACTTCCAATGTAAGTATGGGGAGCCCTTAATATTTTATTTTTTAAATTTTTGTATAAAATCGTAAAGCGTTTCACAGAATACATCTACATACCAAGTTTCAACTGTGTAGTCCTAATAGTTTTGGAACAAAGTTGACATACGGACGGATAGACAGACAGACAGACTTGACGAAACTATAAGGGTTCCTTAACCCTAAAAACGGAACCCTAAAAATGCCGAATCGACCCATGAGTTCAGGCGCGTAGATTCAATACTCCTTTGCGTGACTGCCAGCCAGCCAGGGGCTAGCCCAACGCCGTTTAAAATTATACGAACCCATATCAGCCCTAATGAGTCACTAATTTCTAGGGTACCGTACCCGAAGGGTGCCAAACGGGACCCTATTACTAAGCCCACGCTTTCCGTCCGTCTGTCCGTCTGTCCGTCTGTCTGTCTGTCTGTCCGTCAGCGGGTCCTAGAGCACGAACCGTAATAGCTAGAAAATTGGGGGTCCCATACAAGAGACGTGATTTGATACACCCACGCATTTCAATATGATGGTATATTTCGCGTCAACTCACATCGCTGTGGTGGCGCAGCCGGTATGTTGTAGGCCCTCAATCCGTAGGTCGTGACGTGAGTTCAAATTCTCGTGAGATAAACTTTTTTATTTTGTTTTATTGTTTTAAGTGCTTAAGTTTTGTTGTACGATGGTACGGTACCCTTCTTGTGCGATTCCGACTCGCACTTGACCGATTATTTTAAACCAGTTTAGCCAAGGATCTCTAGTCAACTGGCTGGATGTGAGATCATACTTAATTTTTGTCTTGAAATCCCATTGTCTGCAGTGTCTTCAAGAAGTTGCTTTTGTGAGGCTTCAGGCCCAAGCAGCTTCCTGTATCTGTGGTAGAACTTGAACCGGTTAAACAAATACAATGGTTTATTGATTCGCGTGCGTGGCCTCAAAAATGTCGTCGCTACTTATCCAGTTCTGCAGGATTTCGACTTGGTTACTCGTGTAAAATTTAAATTATTTGTTCTTTCCTTACGATGTAGTCTGGAGTCTGTGGGGCAATTCTGGCGCTAGCGAGATCATGTCCATGGTCGAAATATTGATTTTGAAATACCGAAATCTCTATCAAAAACAAGAAAAGGCTATTTTTACGACTAGCCTTTCGACCAACCGAGATATATCGATCGATATAAATCGAGATCGTTTTCGACGGGTTTAGGAGGGATAAAAACCTATATCTCGACTGGGGAGATGCTCTCAATAGCGCGACAATCGGGGGCCAGGATGTTACTTTAGTTTGGAATTTTTGCAGAAAGCTATTGGAACACGGCTTTATGGTAGCTAGCTATTCGGTTTTCTATAGCACGTTGGTAAATGGTTTCGGAATGACTAACATAGCTCACAAATATATGGCTACAACTTTCTCGTATCCTGGTTTAGGCCCAAATATATGGCTACAACTTTCTCGTATCCTGGTTTAGGCCCGTGCCCCTCGGTGGGGACATAAATGGGCTACATTTACTTTACTTATTACTTCATTACTTACTTCTTCCATATCAAACGACTATTCTGGAAAAACTCCATTAATTGTCTCGCCCATCATACGTCCATCGCAACAATTTTCTTCACCTTTCATTCCCATACATTAAAGGTCTGTCTACCCCCATTCCTTCCCTATAGGTGAACGACCACAGGGGCTGCACCCCCTAGGGTTCATAGCCATAATTGCTTCACGTGCAGCCCGGCAGATGGCCAGCAGGCAAGGTGCGACTGTCTGTAGTGATGTGCTTTGTTTTAGTCGATAAGAGGGTCGATTGGTGGAGGGTGGTTGCCTCATTATTATGTTCATGTTTCATGAGTTAATTCTTTGTTGGATATTAATGAAAGATTATAGAATTCATTAATAGAAATTCGGTGTAACTTAGTTGAATGATATTATAAGTTTCATTTCAAGATTTTGTTGAATAATACAAAACATTATGAGCAATATTTTTGCAATGCCTTTTCTATCTGAAAAGACTGTTTGTTGGGTTTGGAATCACCATTTATCGATAACTCGACGATTCCTTGCACTTGCACCCCATCTATGGTCCTAATGTCGTCTCTATGAATACCAATGCACATAATTGGGGTAAGTGTAGGCCGGGGCTTTCACACGATTGCACAACAGCACCGAGCGATGGCCCTCTCACTTAATGACCATTTTTTATGCATTTGGAACACCGGTGTCTGTAGAACCCACTTTTTACTGCAAATCGAAATAGTTTTCTTACAGTTGACATTTATTGGAATTAATACTCCCTGGATTACAGCAAAGGGTACATAGCTTTAATGATTAATGAGTTAATGTACACATACACTCGTATTTAACCTGACGTTTCTGTCGGGTATCCACAAGTTGAATTAAGTCTGATGGAGTAATAATAAAAGGTAATATTATAACAAGTTCAGACAAGCCGACCTTCCTACCACGTGGCCAATCCGACAACCCCCGAAACTTGAGGATATTTTTCATAAAACATATTGAATAGACCAGCTGGTTTGACACCCGGTAGACTCAAAGAAGCATACACTAACAAAACACAAAAAGGGGAACCCAAGAAATTGAGGGTTCCGCTTTTTTGCTTGACAAAAGTCGGCTATTGGGTTGGGTCTATCTTTTGTTATCGCTGAGACAGATTCGCGAAGGTTGACGTACTTTGTGCCAATCATGAATACGTAACATGGGTCGGGCTTGTCTCAGTGTCAAAGTTCATCAAGATACCTTATTGTGTGTTTTGCGATCGTATAACAGGGAAAATGATTTTTGGCTATATCAACCGGTGTTACCATATTCCTGTATTGGGTAATAATGGTATTCACTCAAGAGAATTCGCACCGACATCAGTAAAAATTAAAGCAGTTCAAAAAATTCCATGAAATCCTGAAACTTATAAAAAACCTTAAACTTTTTCGTTGTATTACGTAGTTGGCCACTAGCGTCACTAGTACCTACGCAATATGGCGTAGTTGGCATTCAATGTGTTAAAAAGCCAAAAACCACAGAATAATTAATGTAAAACCAATAATGGCTTTAATGTGCCATGCTGGTCATCAAAGCTAGTGCTGTTGACGCGGTCGCAAAAAATATTCGATTGTTCGCACAAAAGATGAATGAATCGATTCGACTCAAGTGTAGGAGTCGATGCATCTGCTGCTTATCGCGTGCCGTCGCGTCCTGCGGTTCCGGTCCGAAATTATGCACCACGATGATAGATCTTTGGATTACGCACCGTTTATTCAAATGAGGACTATGCATCTTTTACGTATGGAAATTTTAAATAGGACTTTGAAACCCAAGCAGACACGTTTTTTTTCAGTCTTGAAGATTTGGCTCGTCTTTATTTTAAGAACTAGTTCTGTCTAATAGCTTTTTAGAAATTAAAACAGTTAGTCCTTAGTCCGTGTCTTTTATCCGCCCTCTTACGATTATTTTGTAATATTTATATCCCGGTCAGATAATTTCGTAGTGCAGTAAAACGGTACTTAGCGGTACACCTTTCCACCTTATGGCGTCCATTTGATGCGGGCTCCCTTGTTTTCGTGATAACTTCCAGTGTTATTTTAATTTTATTCCTGTAGGGAGCAACTTTCTCAAGGGGTGAGGCCCTCATGTGTTTTATTTACTGTTTTATGGAAACTTCGACTTGCATGTCCTATTATCATTCTCGTCATGAGGGCTTCGAATTGCTTATCGAGTGACGCTTTTTTCGACTAACACATGTCGTCATCGTTGATCGGTTTTAGGAAATTATTATTATTATTATCATCATCTGTTTCTCTAATTTAGATATGAGGCCTTTCCTATATTTGTTTTTTTATGGAAATGATGTAATATATGGATAGACATATTTTTCGCTTTGTGTTTTATAAACCGATTTAATCGGGGTGTCGGCTTTGTACAAAAACAAACCTTCATCTACAAATTCCTTCATGTTACAGACATACCTACTTTGATCATACATATTTCGTCTGTTTCTGATGCAATTGCATTGCACGGGTAATACACAATGAATCCCCTCCCACTGGGAAGACCTAGCGCCAGGATTCCACTAATACTCCGCTTACTTGACCATGAAAGCATTTCCCTCATTATAACTATCTGCTTACTTTAATTCTTCCCTAATTGGATCGTTTGCACCCGTGACGCCATATTGCACCGAGGCCGAGTCATGCTCTAATACCTTGTGTTGTGATGATGTGTGGGAAGTTTTTTACGAATACCTAATAAGCAAGAGTTTTTGTTTGTTTTTATTTTTTGTGTGATACTTCATCTGGATCGTCTTAGTATTTGACCTACTCGCTGAAAATGTTTCATTCATTTACTTTTGGCTCTCAGATATTATGGCCATCCTGCCTGATCATGAATGTAGTCATACCTCATATTTAATGTCATGTCATGCATGGCATATTGTACTATTAAAATAACTCACAATACAATATAAATATCTGTAACAAAACTCATTCCGACGCAGCATAGAATTACCCAATCAACCGTGAATGGAATCAAAATACTGATTGTAATTTATTGCACTTATAATTAATGTAGGTAAGGGTAGAGAAGTTAATGTACCACCCTTGGGCAGGTAATGTTGTGTTCCCACGATTTAAAAAGCCGGGGGACGAATAAGCCTCGGACAAAGAGGGTTGCGCATTGGTGCATGTCCTCTGAATCTTTTTGTTGTCAAAAAGTCGGCTCCACCGATGACACGGCGCATTTTTGGGAAACTCTTAGTTCCCACAGGAGGTACTTTGACCCCAATATGTAGGTGAATCGGTGAATCTTGATCAATTGATCAATTGATCAGGTGAAGGACCCGCTTGTTACTCTATTGTGTTGTTTCGATGTTTTTAGGGAAAAGCAGATGCGTCGCTGTTTTTGTTTAGATTTGGGTTCATCTGCTGTTTATCCTTTTCAGATAATTTTACCTAATATTCTTGTTTGGTGTTACCAATTTCGGAAACTATATTGTCAACTTTATTTGCATCATTCCCATCCCAATAATAGTATTTATTAGTTTTCATAACTTTAGGTCCTTTTATTCTTGGATGATTTTCTTCTTTTTAACCGACTTCCCAAAGGAGGAGGTTTACAATTCGTGCGGATGTTTTTTTTTATTATTTTTTTATGTATGTGCCCCGATAGCGCCTAGACGGATGGACCGATTTGGAAAATTATTTTTTTGTTTGAAAGGTTTTACCTTCCCATTGGTCCCATTGACACCAGGTCAGGATCTGATGATGGGATTCTGGAGAAATCGAGGGACCTCTTCAAATATTATAGGCAGAACTATAGTGATTTTTTGTTTTTAGTAATAACTCGTGCATTTACTCACGGTAAGCATAATATTGTGATGCGGAACTGCTGATGAAGAGCATATATGGCCACTAGAACTGCTCAATACTAGGTACTAATACAATGCGTGGCTGACGGGCAGGCAACGCATAGCCTAAACCGGTGGACCTAGAGTCATGAAACTTTGTACAGAGGTTCCTTAATAGCGTGGGGTAGCCCTGAGACGAGATTTGATAAAATTAATTCCCCAAGGGAGGGGGGGGGGGATAAGGGGTTACAGTTTGTATTAAACTCAATCTAATCAATTCAATTATATTTGCGTCATTTCTAGTTGATGATTCGAATAGGCAATTCAATTACGAGTAGGTTCTTATAATGTATCATGATTATTCTAAAGAGCTTATTTATAATTATGTAATTAAAAATGCACAATGCATTCTTTCATCTCTGCTTATCTTACAAGGCAACCCTGCAATTTGTATCCTTTATTTAGTAACCTGCTTTCGATATAATATTACCCTTTCCTTAAAGAACAAGAGGGGACATTCATTGTCAAGATTCGCATGCTATTATTCCTGAAGTGCATTGCCCTTTATAAGGCCCTTTGGAACTTCGCGTGGCTTCGACATGCTATAAATAAAATCGAAGGCATCTAGTTTTTCTTGCTCGGCCTCCGTATAAGGTTTGTCATGGGGTTTTAGAACGGAAACTTACAAATTAGATCGTACATTGCTAATTGAAGCTCACACTGTGTTGGTGATGATTTTCTTATACTGAACTCTCGGTAGGTTAGGTATGCTAAATGATGAATTTTAATCCCAGTTAAATGAAGTTAATGGTATTTTCTTAGAATAATACATTCCTTGATCTAGCCTTGAGGAAGAATATAACCAAAATTTGATTCATACTTACATGCTTATTAAGTAATCTGCGAACAGTGGTGTTTGCCTACTGTTTGTTTCGTGCAATCGCACTGGCCCTAATTAAACTCCGCATAGGTCCTCAATGCATTGTATAAGTTAGATAGCCGCATCCCCATAGTAAGCAGCTGCGCGCAATCAACAAGGCTTTGCGCGTGGGGGGCACCAGCGCAGATGTCGTTACACGCTGCATGGAATATCGGCTAAACAGCATATCACACCCGTAAGTTGTATGCAGTAGGATTCAGAATTTACGATTACTGAATTTTTGACAGCATGGCCTGACTCGTATAATATTATAAGCTGTGTGTAGTTGGGTTAAGTTTTGATTGCTATGTACAATTTGGAAGTGCGAAAATCAATATTGAATTACAGTACTGACGCCGCAGTTGGTTTGGTTGATGAAACTGGTGTTAACTTAGTTTTTGTTGTGATTTAATTAACACGGAATGGAAAAGATTGTTTAATGAACATTTTCAACCGTTGTTCTTGTTTTGAGTTTCTAGCTTAAACTGGTTTCCAGGTACTCTTTAATGGACTGGAATATCCGTAGAAACATTTATTTTATACAAAGAGATTAGAGGTACAATATATTTATAAGTAATCATAGCTAAAGTGATCCGCAATTATGTATTGGCTATACATGGGAAAATCCTTAGCCTAATAATGTAACTGCAAAGTCACTGCCCTATTCTATAAATCAATAAGTAGATATTTTATGACGTATTTTATTACACATAAGCTAAACAGAAACATAATCTAAATGTGTTTTTAATCACCCAATACAACAAAAACCCGCTAAGTTAATAAGACCGCAGCCCCAACATACCCGTTACAAGGAATTCACTAAATTCCCGATGTTGCAAAAAAAGCTATAAAGTGGCAATCGGAAATTCGCCGTTCTTTGCGCGTGCCCCGCCAGATGGCGAAATATCGCGGAAAGTATCACCTGCATGCGTTCGAACGGTATCCGATCGGAAAAGGTGAGTTAGATTAGATCGAGTGTTTCTATCGCGAATTCCCATCACTAGTTGGGTCGTTGACCTATGACCTATTTCTATGCAGAAATTAAGATTTAACCTAACCTAACCTTACCCGTATCTACAGAAAATAGTAATCCGAAATATAAAAGTCACTTGACATAAACGGTGCGCGCGCAGGTGTCCACGTGAAGTTGAGTGTAAAAGGGTTCAGGTCACCCTCTCATTCTTCTTCAACTTCTAGCACAGAAGAGATAATAGCTTCTAGTCTAGACTTGAGCATTCGTGACATCATCAGTCTCATCAAAACATTTCCTCCAAGTTAAAGTTACCACAACGGAAATAAAATTATGTACTGTACTTTCGACAATGTAAAGAATAACAAGTACCTATCAACATGTGGCCGAATGAAGTCGCAAATCATATCTAAAACTGTGTTACTTACGGGCAATAGACATGAGTTAACAGACCAATGACCTCATACAAATAACTATCATCATGTAATCATGTCCCGGAGGCCCGGGTGCACCCAATCTCTCGATAGTACCTAGGTACTTATTTTACAAAGTATTGTATGTCATGGTGGCGGGTGACAAACTTTGAGATGTTGCCATGTTGTTTAACTGCCCCAATTTCCCAAATAAGCTATGAAATCTTAGACTATAGTGTCCTAAGTAAGTCCTACCGTCAGTCACTTGGGTCTGATTAGCTTAGCTCATGTCATGTTCATGACTATAGGGGGCGATCGACTGGCGCGAAGGCTGGACGAGAGGGATCTCGTGCAAAGTAGGATTTTTAATTATGCATTCTAGCTTCAGCAACCATTAAATACATAAATACATTGAGGACAAAACCCAAAAGACAATATTCCAATGAATCTCTGAAGCATGAACTGCAAATGTCGATAAAATTATAAACCCTTCTCGGAACAACTTCAAACCTTACAAGGATCTAATTAACCCTAAGCAGGAAAGACCTAAGAATAAACAAACGACCATCTTGCGTCGCTTTCTCTAACCACCTTTACCGGCGCGTGCGCCTATGTAATTGTTGTACGATATTAATGGAAGGAAGACGATAAAAAAGCAGGGCGAAGAAATGTCAGACCATGTGCGTGGGGCCTTTGTACCTCCTTGAGGCATTAATCTTAAGGCATAGGGGAGTATGACCAGCTGAACGGAGCTTCGACCTTTGGATTGGACGGTTTATTACCCCCGTGAAAAGGAGCTGAATAAATATCGACAACTTTTGCGATTGGCATGCGATAAAATTTGGTTGGATTAATCCGCAGTTTGTGTGGGATCTTAGATTTTGGTTCAAGGAAATGTTTTAATTCATATTTTTGGTCCACACAAATCTAGTCATTAATTGAAAGAGCTGATCTAGTGATAGTCTTTCTTGAAATGTTTTAAAGATGCCTCGAAGACAGACTTAAAATTCATGTGAATAGGTCTGTAATGTAAATAAATTAGTATTTTTTTAAAAGCTATCGATCATGTTTGATTGAAGATGCGAGTGCTTGGCATTGCTATAATGCTATAATATTTTACGTAGAGTTTCACCATAGATGTTAATCTGTGCCTACTCGTACTAAGGGGAAGCAGCTGTCATTTCAAAGGCCGTACACCCCACATTATGACGATTCCAGCAACATAGAAGTATTCATTATAAAGGTATCTAATTGCATAGTTTCAATGGCTAAATTCTTTTAATGCAATTATTATTAAGTATTTTTACAACACGCTTTTTAGATGCCCGAAGGACTACATATTAGATGCAACTATTTCTCCAAAAGACATGCATGAGTCATGCATGACATACGGTCGGTGTATGGAGCCTCAGACTAATTTGATTCCTCCAAGTATGGAGCATTTGCATATCACGTGTCAGGCAGGCATATGCGTATGATTCCGTATCTGTGCTTCTGCTACGCCATATTTCATCAAGCATCTGTAAAGAAACCACGCTATCGTTAATTCACTTATATAAAGGAACCAATGTAATGCTTATCAAATAAAGGGAAACAAGAAATTGCGAGGCGTTTTGTTGGCAAACAGCCGGCTTAAATCGCGTTTGTTAACTAGCAAAAAGTTCATATGTGTGCCATCCTCATTGGTGTGTCATCCTGGCAGCATATGGCTGGTCGATTTACTGGAAAAGAAAAAAAGTGGCCAAGTGCGAGTCGGACTCGACCATGAAGGGTTCCGTAGTAGCATCGTATTATAACACACCTGATACACCTAGCCCAAATATCACTATAATTTTTGCTTCACTCAAACCAATTTTCGTTGAAATTGTGTATTGAGTTGAGATACACAACATACCTATATATTAAATCTAATAGGTAATTATAATCTTGTATTTGTATTTGTTTATTAGTATCCAACAGCATATATTTACTTAATCTATCGCAGAGTTAATATTTTACTTAGTATTAATGCCAATTATAGGATATCCTAATATAATCTTTTTAATTTATGCGGTAGTGGAGAACGAAAGAGTGCGAAAGATTTTATTTTTTTTCCTTATACCCCCGGACTGCCCACATCCGCGCGCGCGACGTGGAATACATGGGACGGTGGACAGGGACAGAGCTATGCGGCTAGCAATAGCAGCTATGCGGCTAGCAATAGCATATAATAATCTAAGTATAAATGTAATCGATGGAACCCTATAATTGGCTTTATCTCTTTAAGTTTTTGAAGTAACATTTTTTGTAATGATAAATGGCTTCCTGAATAAATAAATAATTTTATTTTTATTTTTCACTCTAAAAGTTAGAGGGGGGGGGCACAAATTTTTCATTTCATTTATACTTTATTGCACAAAAAGATAAAAAACACGTAACGTTTACAGAAAAATATGTACAAAGGCGAGCTTTCCACATTGGAAGGGTCTGTCTCTTTAACGATTTACTTTGAGCAAAAATGGCTTAAGGAACCTCAACGTCATTTTTAAAGGCCTATCTATAGACACCCCACATATGGGTCTGATAAAAAAAGTATATTTTTGGTTTCAGTTCCATGTATTGGGAGCCCCCAAAAATTTTTTTGTTTATTTTTTTGTATAATAATCGTAAAGCGGTTGCGGTGAAATACGGACGGACAGAAGGACAGACAGAAAGACAGACAGACGAAACTATAAGGGTTCCTTGTTTTGTTTCTCTACGGAACCCTAAAAAGGTACCCAAACATTCCCCCCTCTGAATTTTGAATTCGGAAGTCGCGGAAGTAAATTATCAGGCATTTTTTGTGACACTACTTAGCACCTTAGTAGCGTTTTGTTTGTATCCGCTATAATGGGCATTTTTTGTTTACAATTTACGGAGGAATTATTGCAAAGGATGACTTCCGCTAAATCCAGTTTTGTACGTGCTAAAACCGATCAAACCGATGTACGACTACTAAAATAGGACAGGCAGGTAGGACCCATTAAACAGTCTTGGGAAACTCCATTTGAAACTTTTGTCTGTCAGCACTCAGCAGCAGGTTGCCGAAAAAATCGCAGATAAATCCTCTAATATGTTTAACAGACAGTGTTAGTTTAAAGTTTCTCTAATCCCCCCATATAATGAGTATTATGCAATCTTAATACTTCACATGACCCTGTCCCATTATGCCTGCGTGAGAAATTCTCTAAATAAAAGACTCTGTCCAGAAGATATTCGCATCTATCCCTTTGCCTATTTCTATTGAAATCTGCGGCCCTTCTAAATGTATTCTCATCGGCTATTTGTCTATGAACTTTGGGATAGGAAACCTGTTCTTTTGAATTTGATACCCTTGTTGTTAATGCATGAGTAATCTACCGTGATCTATCATAGTTCAGTTCAGTTCAGTTCAAAATTTTTATTGACCATAAAATCATACATATTACTTAGTCAACGTCAATATAATATTAATATTTTTGTATACTACCGCCCGTTCGGAAGTTGTGGGCTTAGGGATGGAGCAAAGAAGGGCAAGAAACCTCCCCCGTACCTCTTTTAAAATATCAGAGCCTTAAAAATACAATGTTATGTATTTCTACTTAAGTCTAAGGAAATACACCGAGGAGAGACGTACTGACTCAGTCCATCGCCCCTCTTTGGATTTCTGTGCGCTGAGATGGTAAAGACCATGCAGTTTTGTCATCTAAATATTCTTTTACACTGTAATATGACTTCTTCAATAGGCCGTTTTTGACATAGTTTTTGAACCTCCTTTCTGGTAGGTCCGTTGCTTCATTAGGTATTTTATTATAAAAACTAACACATACTCCCATAAAAGAGTGAGCAACCTTACTGAGTCTGAACGCGGGCATAGCAATCTTATTTCTATTTCTAGTGCCAATACTATGATTATGACCTAAAGTCTTAAATAAACCTATGTTTTTTCTGGTATACATGATATTTTCATAAATGTATTGACAGGTAACAGTAAGTATATTGATATTTTTGAATTTGTCCCTTAGTGATTGCCTAGCATCTAGTTGATAGATAGCCCGAATGGCCCTTTTTTGTAAGACAAATATTGTGTTTATATCTGCCGCTCTCCCCCAAAGAAGTATTCCGTAAGACATAATACTATGGAAATAACTAAAGTAAACCAATCTGGCAGTTCCTACATCTGTGATGTGTCTGATTTGCCTGACCGCATAAGCAGCTGAGCTAAGTCTTCGTGAGAGACTAGTTACATGAGGACCCCATTGAAGTTTCGAGTCTATAGTGATTCCAAGGAAAATTGTTTCTTCAACGAGGTCTAGTCTTTCCGTTCCTATGCTTACACTCGTGTCCACCTGCCGCACATTCGGTAAACAGAATTTGATACATTTTGTCTTCTTCGAGTTTAATAAAAGGTTGTTTACATTAAACCAACTTAACACATGAGAGAGCGTACTATTTGCATCGTCTAGAATTTCTTGTTGTCTTTTCACCTTAAAGATAATGGATGTGTCATCAGCAAATAGTACAATCTGAGTCATTTTCTCCACCATATACGGCAGGTCATTCACGTAAACTAAGAAAAGGAACGGACCCAGAATAGAGCCTTGGGGGACACCAATATTCATATGCGTTCCGGTAGACTTATTTCTATTTATATCTACTTTTAGTACTCTGTCTCCAAGATATGATTCCATTAATTTTAAAGCATTGTCTTTAATACCATAGTGTTGCAGTTTGAGCAGAAGGGTTTGATGATCCACACAGTCAAAGGCCTTGGAAAGATCACAGAATACACCAACAGCATCCTGTGATCCCTCCCACGCACTATAGATGTGTTGTACTAGTGCTACTCCGGCGTCAGTTGTTGATCTGCCTTTAGTGAAACCAAATTGTTTTTTGTGGAGTAGCCCTGATGCGTTAAAGTGAGATTGTAGTTGATTTAGTATCACCTTTTCAAACACTTTGCTCAACACTGGCAAAACAGATACAGGTCTGAAGTTCGCAGGGTCTTCCTGGCTACCGGATTTGAAAAGTGGTATTAATCTGCTCATTTTCATGAGGTCAGGAAAAATACCTTCTGCTATACAACTATTGAACATGATTGCCATGTACGGAGCAATCACATCAATTACAGATTTAACTACTTTAACCGACATGCCCCATAGATCTTCAGTCTTTTTAACGTTTAGAAGTTTGAATGTTTTAAATATAGTTAGAGAGTCTATTGGTTTGAAGTTGAAGCCACTCTTGTGTAGGGGAACATTTTCAACCAAGTAATCTAGAGACTTTTCAGAAGAGGATGGTAGTGCTTCTGTTGTTATTATGGGTATAGTACTGAAGAACTTTTCAAATGCGTTAGCAACGTCCTCGTTAGATGAGAGTAATTTACCATTAACTTTTAAATTAAAACTAGATTCACTACACCTGACCTTGCCTGTCTCTTTTTTAATAATGTTCCATATAGTTTTAATTTTGTCACCCGAAACTGTAATTTGATTGTTTAAATATAAGCATTTGGCTTTATGACATTCCTTCCTAAAATTATTAGAACAATTTTTGACAAGGGTGACAAATTCCGGACTGTGGTCATAAGATTTTTGTTCATACAATTCATATAGTTTGGACCTACTCTGTCTTAATTCCTCTGAAGCCCATTCAGAGAATTTTATTTTATTATTATTTCTCACTTCGGTCAGATTAAACACATTTTCGAATTCCGTAGATATAACTTGGAAGAAGTTGGAATATAGTGTGTTCGGATCTTCACAGTAAGGTGTTGAAGGCAGACTTGACACAAGTCTATTTCGAAATTTTTCCATCTTCTTCAAAGTCACTGGTCTACATAAAATTTTAACGGGTTTTTCCGCATTAATTTCCTCAAAAACTACCATCTGACCCGTGTGGTCTGAACTTAATGCGTTAACTATTTGTTTATCGTAGATACTACATTCACAGAAGACGTTATCTATACAGGTAGCGGAGGTAGCCGATATTCGTGTAGGCTCCAGAAAGACATTGCACATATTGAAAGACTTAAATACTGCTAAGGTCCTAGTGCGTATAGAGCGGTTTGCTTGGTCTAATAGATCTACGTTAAAGTCGCCACAAACTATGATGCGTTTGGACTTGTTTCTTGATGCCAGTTGAAGTACTTGTTCCATGACTGTCTCAAAGATTTCAAACTCTCCTTCGCCCCGCCTATACACACTAACAATTATATATTTTTCCATCTCAACACACGAGACTTCAGCATTCATCTCACTAGAGAGACTAACAACATCCTTTCGTTCTTTACACTTAAAACCATCTTTTACTAGTATTAAGGAACCACCTCGAGTTCTAGTCTGTCTATTGAAACAGCTGATTATTTTATAATTTGGTATACTGAACTGCATAGCACACTCTTGCAGCCAGTGTTCTGTCATACATAGTACGTCTATATTACTCTGTTCTAGAAACATTTCTAGTTCTAATTGTTTGCCAGAAAAGCCTTGCATATTTTGGTGCATCAATTTTAAGCCGTGCTTTCCTGTTGTCGGTTGCGGCAGTTTAAATTTGATACAAAAGTATCGTGTGTACATAGTGCCTTGTCAGTGGTGTCATGCATTTTATTAGTACGAGTACTAATCGTTACGGTGTCAACATTACATATTCTTACTTCTGTTATATTGCTTATAACAGATTCTAATATAAAAGAAGCTAATGATTTAGCAATTTCATAAATCATGTCAACATTAGAGTAATAAATGTCAAAGGTGTTATATACATTCGTGTCAAAGTAGCGTATTTTCGTACTTCGTAATGTCATGTTGTACATGTACATATTTAATTTATAGGTGGCTATTTTTTGCCCTCTATTCATTGTATTCTTATATGGGAATGCACACAGTACCACCTTTGTCACTTCCAAAGAAGAAAGGGCGTCGATGAGATTTATCAATGTCTGTTTGCCTACGCCTGAGCAATTTTCTACATAAATGATTATGGATGTGCTCTTTTCAAAATGTCGAGTAATAATTTTATCAGTTATTATTTTAAATGGGGCATCAGGCATACACTCATTGATGACAGATCCCACACGACAGGTTTGAAGTGCGAGTCCCATACCTAAGCCTAGCCGGTCCGAGAACATAATTGTACTGCGAGACTTTTCCCGCGAGACCTCCGGCGCCGGCGGCATCGCCGTGCACGTCGTCTCCGCTCCGCTCTGCTCCCGGCACTGGCTCTGCTGGGGTGGTGGTGGTGGCGGCGGTGGCGGCGGCGGCGGCGCGTATGTGAGCTCGGTGGCGTCACTCGGGGCGAGGTGCTGCTGTAAGGGGGCAGCCTCGGACTCCGCTGGTGACGTGTCACCGGTGTCAGGTGTGATGATGGAGCGCTCTCCGGTGGTAATCTCGAAGGGAGTGGTGTTAGACTCGACCTCAGATATCGGGCAGTTCTCGTGAAGGCATCGGTGCGGTTGTCGCGTAAGCTCGAGAACTCTTTGTAAATTAGTGTTGCTGTCTGCTATTATTTTATCTAGTTCCATTATTACTTTTGCTTCGGATAGCGAGTATTTAGTAGCCATATTTTGAAGTTCTCTCTCAAGTTGCGATATTTTTAGCTCTAGATCAGTGACTATATTCTGATATTCTTCTGTTCTTTCTTGTAGCAATCTTGTTATTTCTGAATCATTAATTTTCTTATTTTTCGGAGTCTGGCAACTGTTAAGCTTCTGCAGCCGGTTTTGGGTCATGACAATAGCTTTATTTATTTTTCTGTTTTTCTTACTGTATTTTCTAGTTTTTAACAGCGGTGTAGATTTCTTATTAGTATTTGTTAGGTCTATTAATATTGGTTTTGGATGTTGAGTTGGAGTCACACATAGACCATGCATTTGTTTTACCTTAGTGGTTTTCTGAGGCAGTTCATAGCTTTAGTTTTGGAATTCAGATCACTCTGTACTCAGAAGATCTGCAACTTCTCAAAATTCGTAGTTTTTGCCATGAATATACAAAAAGTGCAGCCGTATGAATATCCTTCCAGTACTAAATAATCCCAAGTTCTTCTCTGTTACATTCTTGGAAGTTTAAGAAAAACAAAAGATAACAGACCTGTATTGTACACCTATCGTTCGAAAGTAGTCTTTCTGTGCATGCAAATAAGTCGCTGCATAGTTTTAACTTGGTTTTAACTTACTGTTTAGGTACAATAACCGTCCAAGTGCGAGTCTGACTCGCACTTGGCCGCTTTTTAATATAAAACCCTAGGTTCTTATTGTTTCAATCTACACTGGACACAAAGCTTGAACGAATAATAATAGCTACTAAAGTCGGTCTGCTAAAGGATGGGAGTACTTACTTCCAGTCCAATAGATCAGATTATATTTACGGTCTCACAGGCAGTGCTGGTTTAAAGAAAGTCAACGTGTGGGTGAAGTTCTCAACCGGACTCAACCAGAGAAGATCTACATCCTTTGTCACGTTTTGCATTTACATACAGGCAGAAAGTTTTATTGGACGCTCTCTGTCTCCTACCATTTATAGAGGAATAACTTAGTTGTTTTGGCGGCTTGACTTGAGTACCACTTACTTTCCATATGATTATGAGTGATTTAAGATTATTTATTTATTTATCTTTTATTAGAAACAAGCAGTCTCTTACATATATTAATGAATTGTTACAATAATAAAGTAATTATAGACCTACAGTTTCCTAGGTAGAATATGAAAACCAAAAACTTATATAAGTAATAAATTAAACTGGAGATGTAAATTCTAAGTTGTCAAATAGATGCTACGAAGATACCTACTTTTACGATTCAACAAAAATGAGTACTTACATAAAAACAAAAAAAAACACAATTAAAGTTAACTATCTAATTAAAGAATATTAATAGACTTCAAGGTTAGTCGTTTAAAGCTGCAAAACTTTTCATTGAAAATATCCAAATTTTGAAATTTATTATCATACAACCTGCATGCTCTCCAGTCTCTTAAAATTATAGGAGTGGTCAAATGTAACACGATTAATCGAAGAGCAGCAAGTGATTGGCTGAAATGAGTTTCATATGAGATCGACTGCTTGTCGTGTTATCGTGTATGATCATTGTATGATAGACTGATAGTAGTTACAATATAAACATATCAGGTGTTTAGTGAAGGAACTTAATCTAGACACCACCAACCTAGTGGTGATCACATCGCATTCTCCAGATCATGTAACGTAGCGTTAACTAAGGCATTTACACTCGCTCGCCCGTTAGAAACAAGATGCGTATCATTTCTACATAGTGTTATTGAGAGTACCATAGGATGTTTCTATAAACCCTTTGAAATGCTTCATCCCTCTTGTATGCATCACTAACCATTTTACCATGTCCAAAGATGAACATATATTATGAGATACCTAGATTGTAAATTCCATTTTTGTGCTTTTCCCATATGCGTTCCAAGGTCATGCAATATGTTGCTTAAAGCTCTAGCTCTACAGAGATGTTTCGTCGATGTCGTCATCCCTATTTGTTCTCCAGACGAAAACAAAGCAGTTCTCAGAATCCCGAGTAGGATCCTTAGAGGTTACGTTTCGAGTGTTGCATGTAAACATTGTTTTTGATAAGAACTTACTAAGTTGTGAATGGTTAACTTGGCTTGAGAATATGAGTTTTTGTTGTTACTGCCACTGAGAATTGAGTTTTCACATCTAAATGTACACTTTAGAGTAAAATATGTCTAAAGTAAGGAAAGTAACACGGATATCTATCGTACTTATCAAAGTTGACCCTTTTAGTGAATATTGTGTAATATTTCATAATAATTTCATAATTTCTTTATTGCACACAAAAAAAATAGTTAACAAACCATGGTAGGTAATAAAAGTGTACAATGGCGAGCTTATCTCTAAAAAGAGATCTCTTCCAGCAAACCAAGTTTCATTGAGAGAGGTTGATAGCTGAGCGGGGGTAGACCCATGTGTACAACAATAAATTTAAAAGGTTGCATACATAAATATATAATATGCATTCTAAAATTTACTTATACCTAAACATAAAGACAAAAATAAATATATATGATAGATACCTATATAACATTATACTTTTTAAATAAATACAAAAATATATTAATATGTAGCACAAACCTTTATAATTCAAATAATATTTCACGCAGCCACTTATTTTCGACATGTAGGTACACCAATGAGGGTCACTTCACTTCAACATTATTTTATACGCGTAGGTACGTAAAAATGAATGCCCTGGGTACCCCATACTGGTAGAACTACTAACATTCTTTTACAAAGTCCGAGCAGTCCAATAAAGAAAGTGTAACACCAAACCCTAATCGCAATCAGGTCATCCATCCACCACGAACAGGAAATACGCCCCATGCGTGAGTTAACTCACCATTTCCTGAGGGATCCCCGGTATCCTTGTCTTTACGCGTGTGTCCTTCTTTGGTGGTGATGTCATTTGACTTGGAATTTCGAGTGTCACTGTCAGATGGATGAAACTTTTGAACTCCTTGGTCGTAAGCATTTATTTTCTATTTTCTTGGATCATAAACATAGTCCGTCGTAAACTACATTACCGATTATGAGAATCCCAGCCTGTAGCAAATGCATGTAGCTCTAAAATAAATCTAAACAATAGTTTATTTATAGTGTTTGATTTGAATGAAGTCTTGCTTCAAGTCCTCAAACATCTATTTTCAACCGACTTCAAAAAAGGAGGAGGTTCTCAATTCGACCCGTTTTTTTTTTTTCTATGTTTGTTACGCGATAACTCCGCCAATTATGAACCGATTTGAACAAATCTTTTTTCGGCGTATAGGTAATACCTCAAGGGTGGTCCCATTGACACCAGGTCAGGATCTGATGATGGGATCCTGGAGAAATTGAGGGAACTCTTCAAATATTATAGGCAGACCTATAGTGATTTTTGTGTTTTTCATAATAACTCGTGCAAATGCACATGGTAAGCATAATATTGTGATGCGGAACTGCTGATGAAGACCACATATGGCCACCAGATCTGCTCAATACTAGGTACAAATACAATGCGTGGCTGACGGGCAGGCAACGCATAGCCTAAACCGGTGGACCTAGAGCCATGAAACTTTGTACAG
The DNA here is from genome assembly GCA_963457715.1 of Argyresthia albistria. Taxonomy (NCBI): domain Eukaryota; kingdom Metazoa; phylum Arthropoda; class Insecta; order Lepidoptera; family Argyresthiidae; genus Argyresthia; species Argyresthia albistria. The sequence goes on along the minus strand of OY735276.1, from coordinate 5,826,762 downwards.
AGGTTCCTTAGTAGCGTGGGGTAGCACTGAGATGGGATTTGACAAAATTAATTCCCCAAGGGTGGGGGGATAAGGGGTTACAGTTTGTATTAAACTCAATCTAATCAAATAGGGTTTGTGGAAGTCGGTTTTTTCTAAAGTTTACTTTTTGTTTCAATTATTATCGCAACTACTTCTATACTCCCTCTTTAACATAAATAAGTGCTAGTGGACATGACAACATTACACTAGTTGTACATATAATTGAAGCAACGAAGACGGCCATTTCGATGATTATACTATTTAATTCGACTCATGTGACTTGTCGGTCGGTACATACATACTAGTACTTCGTTTCACTGTTGTCATCGTAAGTACGTAACCCCTTTCGATGGAAATCTTTAGATTATTTTAAAGGATGTTGAAATAGGAAATGGGATTGTCCGGCCGTGACATTATAAATGCTCAACCAGTTTTTGTTGTTTCTGAAGAACTTTTTTTATCGTGTTCATCATCCATCAGTCCATCACTCTCCATCACTTCTGATTTGTATTTTTCACTCTCGAAAACTGTCTCATCTGAGTGGTTGTTGGTTGTTATTTCTCAAAATTAGGCAAGTTCAAGGGCTAGGGATTCCTTTGACACGTTCCGATTCTACCGTACCGTACCACATTATAACTCGTTATCAGACATTGCCCTTATTTTACGACATTGATCCGTCACTGATCAATCTTCGATTATTATTTGGTGACAGGAAATATCTATATGAATGTTATATCAAGGTTTTGTTGTAACTCTTGCAAGTCATAAAGACGCATAGGTTTTGTTTGGAGTTCTACGAGTATGTGTATGCTCAGCAATCAAACTTTCTTATCCTGACTTAAATTGGTTTGCTGGAAGAAATTCAGAGATCTATTCATATCAGAATAAGCATTCTTTATCGACTGGAAAGGTTTTTATTTTTAGTTTTTACTACATATATGTCTACGTAGAACGAACCATACATCTGGCATCTATTAGTAAAATCTGAAGATACAGAGAAATTCACACTCACGTGGAATATGCCAAATCCCGTTGGTTTTGGGCTTTTGGCGAAAGTTTTTATATGGGGTTCACATTTTGACTTCCGGTTAAAGCATTTTTGGATTTTAGAGTAGAGATCCCGGCTTTTGCCCAAGCAAGTTTTGGCAACAGATGTCTACAGATAGAAGAAACTTCTGAGTCTTGAATATTTCTTTCGTTATTCTTGGTAATACTTACCTTAATTTAGTACAACTACCAATTTTGCAATATTTTAATCCTATTTATGTTTGTGTTTGATCGCTTACGTTAGAGACTGACCTCATCAACAAAAAGTCATAAAATAGTTTTCCTTAGTTTCCCTTTGTTGCCCCCTTTTACCATCGCTTTACACCTGCTTGCCTTTACGTGTATTGCGTTACTACATTCTCACTTCACGATTTCTCACTTACCTGGTTTTCTGTCCCCTTCCCTCGCACTTGGGAGTATTACTCTGTCCTTTTCTTCGGAACTATGGCGTGGCGTCCCTTACAGTTTTTATGGATACCTTCACCCTTATTATGTCTTGAGTTTTGTGTAGGTGAGTGAATTTGTATAGTGTGGGAACGCGGGTAGAAATATTCTTCAGTGTATTCGTGACTTCTGGGCGGAGCGGTGTAAAATCCGGGCATCATGGCAATATGACGTGATATTTGGCGGGAAGAGTATAACCTCAAAAAAATGTGTCTTTCAAAGTGGTTAGTTGAATAAATGTTATGATTTATGTGTTTGTGATAGTGCTGTGTGATGAATGATGATGGAGAACATTGGATTGAATTTCGTCCTTATTATTTCAGGCTAAGCAGTCGTGATGTTATATGAGTAAGTTATTGTCCAAGGAGGTTTGGGCCTCGACTCGGACGATTGTTTTTTTTTTATAAAACTGGTTGAGGCTTGGACTTTCAAGATCACAGCCTCAAGCCGCATGTTGAATGGGAGCAAAAACGGGTTTTCGCTATCAGCTGATGGGTGGTATTAAAACTTGCCGGCGGTATGCATAAATTACGCTGTTTTTATTTCCATTCTTACCTCATCGAAAGTTTAATGCTTTGCTGACCCGGTTCTGATATTATTAGCACTTTCAACATTGGTCAGTGCCTTACACATGTCACTTGAATAAAAATGTCAAAAATTACATTCATGGTCCATTCTGCGGTGAAACGGGTTCATCGAGTTCTACTTGTTTGTAAAATTAATGTTAAAGCAGTATTTAGTACTTTCCCTTAATAATTGAGAAAACATGTTATAATTTTTCAAATATCATCATTATCATTGGGCACAATATTGGCAATTCCTATAAATATGTGTTTCTAAATGTGGGACGGGACTATTATGGTATAGTGTGGTTCGATTTCTGGCTTAACTCGTTTAGATGTTTATCACTGGTACCCAGGGGACATGTGCAGTATGAGAACATCTCAATAGGCCCCAGTGCTTAAATCACCAAACCCAAGGTCCTTAAAAATTCCACAACTCATTTGGCTTATGTAACGCTTAGAAACATGCCGACAATATCAAAGTCGGACATGATCTCAAGGTTCACATATGTTTTATTGATGAATCTGCTCAGATATTTATGTACCCTTCCATGTACATTTATATTTGATGCCTTGGCATTGCTCATATGGAAGGGTCCATGTACATTTATAGTTGAAGCCTTGGTTTTGCTCATATTATATTAATGAACTCGACTTTACTACATAACCTCTAATGTGTTTTATTTATGATATCCCTGGAACGTGCCTCGAAATTTTAACCATGTTCTACTGCCTTTTTGGGCCTCCCAAAATCTTTTTTTATAAAGACTGGAAGACATGTAGTGTAGAATATAGTAGTTGTTAACCTTGCTTCAGTCGTGAGTATTATAAAAATAGAGACCTATATGGGTTTTTTGTTCCACAAAGCCAGATAGATGGATAGATTATGCGTTATAGGATCCTGACTGATCGTTCCAGTGTGTTATGAATAGGCATCTCGTATTAAATCTTAAACAAAATAAGCTGTCGAGTAAAGAACATGAGTATTTACAAATTTCCTTCGCGAGTTTGCAGCAAGTCTGTGACTGTAAACCTATCGTACAGAAATATCCGGAACTCAAGCTTAAGTTGCAAACCGCTCATAAAATGTCTATATTTGGCAAAAGGGCCAAGCTTAGCAATGCTCTCTTACGGCGAAGAAGTTAGTGTTGTTATAAGCGCTGGTTTCCAGTTTCTAACCAAGATCGTTCGATTCCTGTCCGCGTCTTCGGCCGAGTCAGACGATGAATTGTCAATATGAGCGCTGAAAAACGTGTGGCACAACGCTCGCGTTGCGCTCTACCACTCTGGCTTTTCGAGAGCGAGCGGTTCAAAATTCTGAAATGCCCGTAAAACAACGCGGCCCAGCGGGCTTTGCAGAAGACGCTTCCCGTCCGGGGGACTAAATATTTCCCCTGTCCTGAATGTTTCTGTTGTGAACTTGTGACACGTCACTGTATCTGGTTGCCGCGACACTGTATCCTGGAGGCCTAATACCAAAGGCGCCCCATGAATAAATTAGGGGTGCTTTTTTCATGTGTATTTCAGAAAAAACTCGGCAAATCGTAATCAATTTCTGGTATATGTAATTTGACTATATAATCCAGGATCTGGGTGCACGGCAGTGCACCACCAAGTCGAGCAAGCACAGCCGTACCATCCTTTTCTCGAAGCAATTCAGGCCATATTCGACCCCCCTAAAACTTCGTTGTGGATAAAACAAGAAGCCTGATTTTTCTGTTACTAATTAGGCCTTATATCAACACGATATATTAAATTTTTTATTCAATTTGAACCAGTAGTTTAAGAATTGTAACATGTCAAAGTTTCCTCATTTTGTCACTGACTGACTGACCGATCATCAAAACTCCCAGGCACTTCTAGCAGACATAGAACCTTCAAATTTGGGATATAAATAGTAATTAGTATTCTTATCAAGGGAAAACTTAAACATTTCAAGCTTATGTTATAGTTTCCCAGAAAACCCATCTGCATCAATTACTTTGTAATCTTATATAAAATGTATAGGATTACAAAGTTACATTTGCAGTTTATGAATCATTGAATGCCCCTAGGAAAATATGCCTTTACAAACAAGATTCTATAAACATATTATGTAATACATACATAATATCACGCCTGTTTCCTAGAAGAGGGATACGTACATCCACCAGGGACCACCACTTACCACGGTCCAGGCATACATCCCTCGTTTCCTTTGGTTACCATTATGCTTAAATTATATATTACTAGCTGACCCGGCAAACGCTGTTTTGCCATATAAATAATTATAACACTTAGGGGTATGAAAAATGGATGTTAGCCGATTCTCAGACTACGAAGACAAACACTGTGACACGAGAATTTTATATACAGGGTGTAACAAAAAGGGTTTAACTCCCGAATGTATGTGGTTACTATGGGACCAACTTGATCAGAGCAACTTGATTTTTCACTTCTCCATATAAATCAGCCGAGCGCCCAGACCGAAATGTATGGGGAAGTGAAAAATCAAGTTGCTCTAATCAAGTTGGTCCCATAGTAAAAGTTGCTCAGAATGATGTCCCAAACCACATACATCCGGGAGTTAAACCCTTTTTGTTACACCCTGTATATATGTATGATGTACATTCCCGACAAAATGCTTCAAATATAATAAAACTATTCAATCAATAGAACAAATTGCGTTCTAATGCGACGGGAGTGGTAGCAGATTAATCCAATTGCTCGATAGATGGCGCTGCCTGTATTTTAACTCACGCTATGGTTTGAAACCGTCGCTAGCTTAAGTAGCGGAGTTGCTCGCCAGCGATTTCAACTAGTTGTTGATAATTTTTGTATCTGCATTAATTATTATATTTACTAACTATTTGGATTTGTTCATCTAGCACATTTGCCAGAACTTTCTAGTAGTCGCAATGGATTCGGAAATAGTGTATGTGAATGACCAACCATGCCCACACCGGATTGTACGGATACCTGGCGATGGGTCGTGTTTGTTTCATTCTTTGTCATTCTCTATGTATGAGAATATTGAGTCGTCGTATGAGATTAGACTTGCTATAGTCGAGTATGTGGTAGCACATTGGGAAGAGTTCCAAGTTTATACTTGTGACGAGCACGGAGACCCCTACATTAACGCTATGTTTTTTATTGTTATTGTAAAAGTACCAAAGGTACCAAATTTTAAAAAGTAGAACTTTACAAAAAGAAGTGAGATCCCATCAAAAACATCCTGTAAAAAATACCAAGTCTCGCAGCTCTGTGATTCTACCGTAAAAAGTTGTGAGATCCATGTTATACCAAGTCGGTTAACTGATTTAGTCCCTACTTAAGGGGCCTTCTGTCTTAAGTTAATACGTAAGATATTTTCATATCTATATTCAAATCTTTTACTTTTTAAATAAAAATATCGACTTGGCCATCGCATGAAGGCACAATGTATCTTCGAAATCATATCTACATTATATTAGGTTGTTTAGAGTATAATTGCGTTCTACACGATTAAAACTTGGTTCCAAAACTAATATATGTATACCTTTAACAAGCGGCAACAATAGAAAATGGAAGACTAGTGCAACAAATTTACTAATGCTCTAGTTATTTTCAGTCCATTAAATTCCAGTACCTTTCACTTCTTTATGCATTCGGAAGGAATTTGATGAAAAACCAGGTTTCTGGCTCTTAGTTCTGTGTGATAGATAACGTATTTGTATATATTTATTACACGATACATGACAGGACATAAAAACAGAAATAACATGTACCAAGGTCAGCTTATCTCTAAATAGAGATTTCTTCCAGCAGACCCTGGTTGTAAAGGACTAAACAAACTAAGCATGCGATGGCCAAGTCGATATTTTTATTTAAAAAGTAAAAGATTTGAATATAGATATGAAAATATCTTACGTATTAACTTAAGACAGAAGGCCCCTTAAGTAGGGACTAAATCAGTTAACCGACTTGGTATAACATGGATCTCACAACTTTTTACGGTAGAATCACAGAGCTGCGAGACTTGGTATTTTTTACAGGATGTTTTTGATGGGATTTTCATTTTCATGAAGGAAAACGTGTTTGGATAAAATTTTCTCGATAGAAAATTTATCTATTATATTCACTTCTCACTCGCAATCTTCGTTGACCTTGGTTTGTAATTATTCATACCTCGCCTTAAAGCAGGACCTAAACAGTACGTCCCTGCTTTTTCGTAAACGTTTAGTACGGTCCTGTAACAGGACCGTTGTGCACCTAAACAATACTGGACCTGGTGTGGGGCAAGCAATGTTAGTGTGTGTCTGTCTGTACTTATATGTATTATGTGCTTGCCCGCAGAACCAACGGCTATGAGAGCGAGAGCAGCGAATACTCCGAGGCGGAGGACGAGACCGTCTGCGACGATGTGCCGACTGCAGCCAAAAGCTCTGGGCCGCGGAAGAATATCAACAGGGGGCGCTGGACCAAGGAGGAGGTTAGCATCGTTGGGGAAACTTCTTGGGATCTTAGAAACAAGCAAACTTATTAGGGATTGACCAAACAGACTCGTTCAGCTCGCGTTCGCTTTTGAACCTTGTGCAGTGCAAGTTCGTACAAAACAACTGATCGCCACCGTGCTGCCACCGCGGACGCGAACTGAACGCGTTGGTTTGGTCAAGCCTTTAGAATACCTCCCGCTTCTGGCCGATAATGTCTTTAGTTTCTCTATCCACTCGTCGACTCTAACCCATATGGGTAGTTATTGCTATGCTCGCTATCTCACTTATTAATGGGCTCTACTCACGATGAAATCTGTCTCGCGATTTGTTGCTGCAACTTGTATTTCTCTGTCCATCTTCCTGTTTTGTCCTTCTTTAGCGGTTGCAAGGCAACCTGTCTTCTATGAGGTGTAGCGACAGATTGCAAGCCAGGTTGCATCGTGAGTAATTTAATTCCGTTCGCTATCTCGCGTACTTACTGACTTGTACCTTAAGGGCTGGTCAACCAACACTGTAAAATGGGTCCTGGCAGAATTACCAGCGTTGCAGTTATCTGCAACACATGCTGAGCCAGGGCCTATTCACTGTGGAATATGCACATGTATAGTTTCTTTCTATATTTTTTTAAAGTTTTGTAAGGATCATTATTGTATTTGTGTGTATTCTTACAGTGAATAAATGGATTATCTATCTATCTATCAACACGATGCTGTAAGGGGGCGGGGGACATACATAATTCTAGCCCGTAGTCGTGATACCCCGCGTTTGCCTCATAGTATTAGTGTAATATTATGGTGTCTGTTGTATAGTTGGGTGGAGCTGGGATATGTGCCGGGTTCGGAAGCGCGCCCGCGCTGTTTTGTCAGTGTGGCGGCCATTTTACCATGCATTTGTCAACAACAACCGCCCCGCTCACGTCCCGATGATGTGCTGAAGCCTTTATATTCTGGCCGCTGACAGAATGCGAGCCTGACACATGTATATGTCCCTGTCTGTCCCGCGCTACTTTTCACTCTATCTCACTCCCACAAGTGAGTTAGTCATCAACTCATCATCAATTCTCTCAGCGGACAAAGTATAGTCATCAACTCATCTTCAATTCTCTCAGCGGCCAGAGTATAGTCATCAACTCATCATCAATTCTCTCAGCAGCCAGAGTATAGTCATCAACTCATCATCAATTCTCTCAGCGGCCAGAGTATAGTCATCAATTCATCATCAATTCTCTCAGCGGCCAGAGTATAGTCATCAACTCATCATCAATTCTCTCAGCGGCCAGAGTATAGTCATCAACTCATCATCAATTCTCTCAGCAGCCAGAGTATAATCATCAACTCATCATCAATTCTCTCAGCGGCCAGAGTATAGTCATCAACTCATCATCAATTCTCTCAGCGGCCAGAGTATAGTCATCAACTCATCATCAATTCTCTCAGCGGCCAGAGTATAGTCATCAACATCGTTAATCTAGTTAATTCTTGTTGATCTACCCATCTCACCCCCTCCTCCCCACAGGACAAGAAGCTCAAACTCTTCGTCCGGACGTACAACGAGAACTGGGAGCTGATCGGAAACCAGTTCTCCGACCGATCGGACGTGCAGTGCCAACAGCGCTGGACCAAGGTGGTCAACCCCGAACTAGTCAAAGGGCCCTGGACCAAGGAAGTGAGTAGTCTGTCCTTCATTCACGCGTCCGTTTTCAAAAACCTATCTATCCTTAATCTGCAGATAGATGGGGTCGGATTTGACAAAAGTCCATAGCTCAACATGTCAAATAACTCTAGTACAGTCTTCTAAAGATTTGAAGCGTGAGTAACGTTTACAGGGGGGCGCCACTACTACGCAGCTTAATGCAACAAACCTGTCAAAAAGCGTTAGCTCCACCTGTCACCGCAAGCCAAATGATCGTCGAAAGCTAAATATGAAAATCGTGGAGAAATAAATGTACAAAACGTAGTCTAAGTCTAAGAGCGAATTTTACCAACAAAGAGTAACTTTTTACTCGAGAGTATCTTCTACTTTTTCATAGAATGACCTCATTTTGAACTGTCATTGTCATACAAAATCCCCGGGATAGTTATTTTCGCATAACTTTTTGTTAGTAAAATCCAGTCTAAGTCGCCTGGACCACTAACTACACCAAAGATATATTCGGAAGGTCCAAGAAAATTGGAAAAAGTACTTTCTATTGTCTCATTTTGTCTGCCATTGAGGAAATCCCGAGTTATTTCTCATACGGAGAATCAACATGACTCATTCGGTCATTCATAGTGCAGTTCGTTGCACGCATGCGCACGATGTATGAATTCCTAGCATTAATTAACTGCGGGTGTTGTGCATAGTTGGGCGTCTCCGCTAATGAACTGAACGAAAGGATTCATGATTAATTTATTGCACTTAAATAATTAGACAACTAGAAGTAAGTACATTAATACAACTTCCGGAATGTAACTTGGCTAGCGTTTGCTGTGTGTGTCTCGCTCTCTCACAAAGTCTGTGTCGCTCTCTCACAAAGTCTGTCTCGCTCTCTCACAAATTCTGTCTCGCTCTCTCACAAAGTCTGTCTCGCTCTCTCACAAAGTCTGTCTCGCTCTCTCACAAAGCCTGTCTCGCTCTCTCACAAAGTCTGTCTCGCTCTCTCACAAAGCCTGTGCCTGAGAGAGCGCGACACACAGCAAACGATGCCCAGTTACATTCCGGGAGTGACATATCTACTATCGTCCATTTCCACTATGCTATCTATCCATGGTTTTCACATAACTTGAGTTAGATGTGACATTTGCGCTATGGAACTTATGTCAAATTTGACCCTATCTATCTGCAGACTGCGGATAGATAGGTTATTGAAAACGGCCGTAAGACAGAAGTATTTATACGTCGTTGTTACTTTCGAAAGAGGAATTTAGTCCATTCATACGAGTATGATACAGAAGAAAGTAAAATGGTACCTAATGTACAACATGGAGGGTAAAGAAAGCAAATTAGCTGGACTTTTCGCTCGATTTAAATTGGAAGTTTGGAAGTTGTATGTTTGTAAGACTAAACCAAAACTATCGTTATATTTCGATGAATGACTACATTTAATATGGTCACTATAGCTTATCTTTTAGGTCTTACGCCATATTTCATACCCACTAAGGACAAAAATCTACAACGATGCAACTTACGACAAACGAGGCCCGTACTAAAGAATGTTTGAATGGCTCGTGCTTAGTATACTAACACTATAGTCATTCATGTTCATCCACTGATAAGGTGGTCACACAAATGTGATAAAAATATCAATTTGCACGAGTTTGCAATACCTATCCTATAAGATAGGTAATGATGATAGATTTTAAAGAAATATTTTTGTCGTATAGATTGTTTTATTTTGAAGTATTGATTGCCATATAGTAATAACTAATTATAAAAAGTTTGTGAAAATAATAAACGTGCCTATTAAGTATATCCTACATCAAAAATAAAGAAAGAAATCATCCTCAAGTTACAACCCATTTAAAACCGGGTAAATATAAGTAAGTTTTCACACGAATATTAGCGAAACGCGTCACTAAATTAATATTGGTTGTGTGTCAATGACCATGTCTCAGATGTTTTTTTTATTCAGACTATGACATGTCCCGGTTGCCCTTGACTCGGTCATGTTTTGGACAAACATTTTATAAATACCATTTGTGTATGTACCACAGAGTAACTTATATTGGTTGGTAGGTAACATAGAGTAACTTATGTACAGGATGTCTCATTCAAATCGGTCATTATGGAAAAGTCTGAAACTATAAGACACACGAAGATCTGTTCTTAGGAAATTTTAATAAAAAGAAAAACTGCATTCATACATTAAAAAAAAAACCTGTACTCAGCTCGGCAATCGAACCCAGTTTTGAAAAAAAAATACTGACCGATTTGAATGAGACACCCTGCAAAGGGTAGGTACCTACCTACGACGGTACGCATCAAGTAGAACTTTTTGACAGGATAAAACTAGGTAAATTGATATCAGTTTTTACCTATGTACAGTAAAGTTGAGCCATCCCAAAGGTACTATGTTTCATCAAATCAAGTATTCGGCTCTGAAGTTGGTATATGATTAACTGTCAGTTTCAGAGAGATTATTCTTATGTTTATCATCTTGTAAAATCATCGCTATAAAAAGTGTATTTCGTGTGTTATTTATTCATCTGACACCTACTCACATGTCAGAATTACAATTAACACATATAATTGACCACGCAAAGCTATAACAATTTAATTTTCATCATCCAATTAAACTACTAAAAGATCATTTACATTCTTATACTTTTTGTGCTTGCAAAAAACATTTTGTAACAACCTCTTTGGATGTATGTTATTACTGGCAAGTACCAATTACTTATTCATCTGTTTCTTACTGATTCGAAATTTTCCTTTTTTCCCACACCCACGTGACTGTAAACCAGTCGACCTTCGATTGTAACGAATTTGGATATTTTCGAATTGCACATAGGTACCGATTTTTGGTTGATTTGCTTTTATGATAGTTCGCTAAAAACAGTGAAAGACAGGTAATTTAGGACCATCATTTGACATCCAACATTTTTAGGTAGAGATTTCTCTTTTCTTAAATTTAGAAATGATTTAGAATGAGTATCCTATTTCAAGTAAAGATGCGTATATGCACACATAACCAATGCAAAACACGTAGGTGATTTATAGCACGTTCCACAATTGTTACATCAAGGTACTTAGTACTTACTTACCAAAACACAAATTAATTACCATAAAGTCCAGGTTGTGAAGGTCAAAGTGGTAATCCGGAAATCCACACATCTCATATCCTTTTGGCCTTGCTTTTTCCCACTGCCGATTGTATTCGATTGGTATCGATTGGAGATCGTCGAGATCATATGGATGGCTATAAGGGGGGCTCCTTAGGGATATTATACGACTTTTAATAGCAATTTGATCCAAGATGATCTTGACAGGGCCTTAGGTTTTTTATACAGTTTTTTTTTCATGTCTAGTAGACCGTTTTGATACAAATTGTATTTTGACCATCTACACATGTAATTATCTAGTCTAACTAAATGATGGTTCACTAGCAAAAACTAAATTATTGTATGTATTTTATGTTTTAGGTGTCTTCGCTGTTTCTAGCTCCCAAAGCGAGAAGATGTTTGTAGTATTAAAAAAAAAACAAAATTATTTATTTTCTGTAACTAGATATTTTCAAATTTTAATATACTTACTTAGAACACGTCGTTTTTTTTGCCTCTTCTCTACGTTAGACCACTGTGCTGTGGCAGAAGGAGGGCAAAGAAACTCCCACAGATTGACTTTTCGATCTCTTTGAGAGCGAGTTTTACCAACGAAGAGTAACTTTTTACTCGAGAGTATCTTCTACTTTTCCTAAGAATGACCTCATTTTGAACTGTCATTGTCATACAAATTATCCCCGGGATAGTTATTCTCGTATAACTTTTGTTGGTTAAATCCACCCCTAAACACCCGTAATAATTACAGAATCGACCTACCAGGTACCTACCGAAAGAAATGTGTTATTAGAAGAAAAGCAGAATTTATATTTGTCCTCTAAGTATAACTCAGGAAAAGATCTATTAATTGGGTGACAGAAAATATAGTTCCTTAAACGTTGTGATTATCTGGTAACAGCCCCCTAGACAAGATGCAACACGCTATTATCGTTCGCACGAAACGCTAAGAATATGTTGCGATTTGACGTTTGGTCACGCTACGCTAGCGTCACCAAATGTCAAATCGCATATTTTGAGTTTTCGTTTCGTTTCGTTTTCGTAGCGTTATTATCTTTGTCTAGGCCTACAGGTACAGTTATATTTTTCTTCTATCCTTCAAAGCTTATTGCAATATTTTTCTGTATTCCAGGAAGACGAAAAGGTAGTGGAGCTGGTTGCTAAGTACGGCCCGAAGAAATGGACCCTCATCGCACGACACCTGAAAGGCCGGATAGGAAAACAGTGCCGGTAAATAAACCTAGGGCCACTTGTTCCAAACTTTTGACATTCGCTAAATGGAGTTCAATCGCTGTTTAAGTACAACACGGCCAAGTTACGTTGTCAATCACGCAATTCAGTATTTTTTTCGCTCATTTCAGTATTTTTAGGGTTTCGTATCTCAGAAGAAGAAACCCGTATAGGATCACTCGTGTGTCTGTCCGTCCGTCCGTCCGTCCGTCACAGGCAATTTACTAGAACATATTGGACCGATGAAGTTGAAAATTGGTACACATATCAATATCTGTGACCCAAAGATAGAGGTGCAATGTAAATATTTAATTATGGAATATAGGGGCCACTTTTGAGGGGCCAAATAAGAAAAAACGCCGTGTGACATATCAAATGAAAGCGCATGGTGCAAGGACCTTAAATGTATTTTTATACCTAATATTTTTAAGACTAATATTGAAAAAGTTGTGCTCAATAATATGACCGATTCGCATATCATCAAAACCTAGGGTACTTCCCGAAGTCCTAAAAATCTGAAATTTGTCATGCAAGTACATGTTTTCACCCATATCCCATAAAAACTCCGAAATCTACAACTTTAACCCCCTAATCACCTAAATCTGGCGTGCAAAGTTTGTATGAAAAACTGAATTTTAGGGTACTTTTAGGATATTTTGTTGGTGTTTGGATGTTTTGTACGAAACCCTCTCAAAGTCTCAACGCGATTCCAACTCGCACTTGGCAGCTTATTATCCCTCATTTCAGTTAATTCCCCTTTTCATACTCTTTCGCTCAATCACTATTTTATTCGCTCGTTTCACTGCCCCTTAGTTTGACTAAACCACAGTTTCCCAACTGCAGGGAGCGCTGGCACAACCATCTGAACCCGTCGATCAAGAAGACGGCGTGGACGGAGCACGAGGACAGAGTCATCTACCAGGCACACAGGCAGCTGGGAAACCAGTGGGCGAAGATCGCCAAACTGCTGCCCGGCCGGTATGTATGTGAAGATAGGTGGTATAAGTTTGCGGGTAGATACGAGAAACTCAGTAAAAATGATTTTACAGTCTTCTTACGATCTTTTGGCGCGTGAGTGACGTTTACAGGGGGCGCCAATTCGACGCAGCTTAATTCAAAGTTAAAACGCAGTTAAAAAGCGTTAGTTCCTCCTATCACCACAGCTCCAGAGATTGTTGGAAAGCTGTAACCCCGCCAAAAAAGTTTGAAGCGTCTTTCTATCTGTCTGTGTGTTTGTTCGTCCTTAACGGTCAAACGGATTGACGGATTTTAATGCGGTTTTCTGTAAATGGTAGCAGACTTCTACACAGTGGATCTTAGCCATGTTTTGTTGAAATCGGTTCAGTGTTTCAAAAGTTACCTGCTTAACAAGGAAACAAGTCAGTAAAATTTTGGACGAGTCTATTGCTTAGTTCGGGAGTGTTTTAAATATTTTAACCGCTACCGTTCCTCAGGACCGACAACGCCATCAAGAACCACTGGAACTCAACGATGCGGCGCAAATACGAGCCGGACATACTGGACTCGTTCGAGAACGTTCGGCGCAAGCAGCAACGGGTAAAGCCGCGCGCGCACGCTAGCACTGCACAGAGTAGTTACGAGTTCACGGACTACCCGCAATCGGAGCCGAGAGTTCAAGTAGCGTATAATGAAGTTAGTTTTGCTTTTTATGTTGCTTTTTGGTGGCAGGAGAATACTTCTGTGAGGTAAACAATCAGTGAGCCTTTATGGTCAAATAGCCTGTTTAAAAATAATCAAGTGTGTGTTTTATGGCCAAATCCTCTCCTTCGAAATTCCCTTGCTTTAAAATAACCAATTATATTTTTATGGCCAAATACTTTGCGTAAAAATATTCAACTGCGTTTGTTTGGCCAAATCCCCTGTTTTAAAGTTATCAATATGGTCAAACCCCTGCTGGAAAACAAACAAGTGTGTTTTATGGCCTCTGCTATATCCGAAAAATCTCTGATCGGTAACGATTTTCTAACTCCGGCCATATGGGGTAACTTCAAAATGAAACTATTGAAAGTCGTTAAAAACATAATGAATCAATGATAGTCGGGTTTGCCACTAGCCCTGCTCAATACTCCTCCTTCGAGCCGCACTGAGCCGGCGAGGTGAAGTATGGCTCAATATTTGAATTCGATCCGAGTAGAAGCCTGTGCCCCTCAGTGGGGATATGAATGTCCGCTCTGAGGGTACAGTTATTTAGTTTATAACTTCCTTTTCCATTTTCTGTTGCACCTTTGTTTTGCATTGTATGTTATTTGTAGTTTCTTTGTTAGGTAGACTACTTGACACAGACAGGAAACTGTATAGGTATTTTTTTATTTAGTTGAACATGTTAGCATCAATAACACTGATGTATTGCTTTGTAGACACGACTAGAATTTGTTAACATTAATTCATGTGTTGTCAATATTCGCAGTTCAGTTCAGTTCAGTTCAAAAATTTTATTGACCATAAAATCATACATATTACTTAGTCAACGTCAATATAATATTAATATTTTTGTATACTACCGCCCGTTCGGAAGTTGTGGGCTTAGGGATGGAGCAAAGAAGGGCAAGAAACCTCCCCCGTACCTCTTTTAAAATATCAGAGCCTTAAAAATACAATGTTATGTATTTCTACTTAAGTCTAAGGAAATACACCGAGGAGAGACGTACTGACTCAGTCCATCGCCCCTCTTTGGATTTCTGTGCGCTGAGATGGTAAAGACCATGCAGTTTTGTCATCTAAATATTCTTTTACACTGTAATATGACTTCTTCAATAGGCCGTTTTTGACATAGTTTTTGAACCTCCTTTCTGGTAGGTCCGTTGCTTCATTAGGTATTTTATTATAAAAACTAACACATACTCCCATAAAAGAGTGAGCAACCTTACTGAAAGAAGGCCTTCGTAAGGATAATATCGCGTATCTAACTTATACTCGCAAGGATGAGAGAGCATCCAAAGTGGTCATTCGAGGACTGCCTGCCTACGTTGAGAAAGATCTTGAAGAAGAACTCGCCACCTTGGGGTTTCAAGGATCTAAAGCCTCAAAATTATCTTCAACACGGTATGAAAGTGCGGCTTGCCCCCCATTCTTGGTCGTTCTTCCATCGGGAGCAGACATAAGGAAGTTTCGCCAGATACGGTACTTATTTAATTGTGTGATCTCAATCAGCAAATACAAGCCTTATAGCACCACATCAGGGACCCAATGCTTCAGGTGTCAGGGTTTTGGACATTCTTCCAAGAATTGCAATATGCCAGCGAAATGCGTCAAATGCGTCGATGAGCATGCGGTTGGTGAATGTCCGAAGAAAGACCGCAGCGAACCTGCAAAATGTGTGAATTGTGGTGAAAATCATCCTGCAAACTACCGCCAGTGTAGCGCTCGCATAGAATACCTGAAACGCATGCAAGAGAAACGCGAAGCTTTAAAACCCAAACCGATTCTCCATAGAAAGAACAATCTGGCAGACAACACTCGCCTATGGTCAGAAATTGTAGCTGAAGGAGAGCAACCTCACCAACCAACGGGGACCCGTCAGAAAGGATCCACTTTACATCAACACGAAGATGTACACACGAACACCAATGAAATCCTGGAAATTCTGATGACCATCAGAAGCCTAAAAAAGGATCTAGCAGCCTGCACCTCGCTTTTAGACAAGGTTGTGTTAGTTTTTACTCATCTTAGTAAATACGTTTAAATTCAAGGAGCTACGGGTAATTTCCTGGAATGCTGATGGAATCCGTAATAAACGGCTCGACCTTATGCAGCTAGCGGTGAGTAACATTGGTGTCGATATAATTGCACTGTGTGAAACCAAACTAACTAACAACACAAACATTAACTTTCCTGGTTTTACCTTCTACAGACAAGACAAACATTACACTAACAGGGGACAAGGTGTAGGCATTCTCGTAAGGGAGGATATTGAGCACTCCGTGATTGACATGCCACGTACCAAGCATATGGAGGCCGTTGGTATATCAATAAACATATCAGGCATTAGGCACATTATTGTGTCGGTTTACCAATCACCTAACCTGAAATTGTATACCGAAGATCTTGACTTATTACTGGACTTAGGTGATAAGGTGCTAATGATGGGTGACTTTAATGCCTATCACGATCACTGGCACCATGGTGGCAGCAACGCCAAAGGCAGAACGCTATACAATCATATGTTAAAAAGCGAGTTTATCATACACGCGTCTAATACTCCAACTCTTATCCATTATCGCCCAGATCATAAGCCCACAAATCCCGATTTGGTACTCTCCCTAAATGTTAATAATGTCAGCAAAGTAAAATCAATACCGGCACTTTCATCAAATCACCTCCCAATAATCTTTTCTGTTGGCGGATCTCCATCTCGTAAACCACCGATGCGCTATTTCAAATACACTGATGCCAATTGGGTTGGATACCGATCTTTTCTTAATGAAAATATCACATTATCCTCTCAGGTCCTAAAAACAGTTACTGAAATTAACCAGGCCGTTGAACATCTACACCAAAGTTTACTGAAAGCCAGGGACCTCTACGTACCTGCTGGTTTAAATAGTATCAATGCAGATCCCAAGCTTCCTCGACATATTAAGAGATTAGTTACACGTAGGAACCGGCTCCGGAGACGTGAACAAAATACAACTAATGTCGATGAGAGGAAACGTGTTCGCACAGAAATAAACACTTTACAATGCATTATACAATCATCTTTATTAAAACACCAAGACAAGATTTGGAATGAAAAATTATCAAAAGTAGATAACCCCAGTAATGACCTATGGCGTCTAGTTAAATCAGTCGGAGCAAAACCCACTCTTATTCCTCCTTTAAAAACTGCTGATGGCCTGACTTCTAGCACCGTAGAGCAGTCAGAAGCATTGGCAAATGCATTTCAAAAAAACATGTCACTGACCATAGACTGGAGCGATGATGAGGTCTTAGCAGAAGTTAACAGCTCACTTTTAGCCCTTAACACTGAAAACGAGCCCCAACAATTTCAAGCAACGCGACCCAAAGAAATCTGGAAGTCAATTAACAGGTTAAAACGACGTAAATCTCCCGGTGACGACAACGTGCATAATGCGTTGCTAAAAAACATGCCACAAAAAGCAGTAGTCCTCTTGACAAAAATTTTTAATGGATGTTTCCAGTTGAGTTATTTTCCTGAAGCATGGAAATCCGCAAAAGTCATTGCTTTAAAGAAGCCTGGAAAGGATTGCACAATTCCGAGTAGTTATCGGCCTATCAGCTTGTTGCCTGGACTTGGAAAATTGTTCGAATCTATAATATATACCCGGCTGTTGAAAGCGTCACATCACCTTTTGAGGGACGAACAATTTGGATTTCGGAGCTCACACTCTACCACTCAACAACTCGCAAGAGTTGCGGAGCACATTACTCACCACTTAAACATGATGGAGTCAACTGGGATGTTTCTTCTCGATATTGAAAAAGCTTTCGACACTGTATGGCATAATGGTCTTTTGCACAAGCTGATCAAGTCAGGTATTTCCATTAGCTTAGTGAAACTTATTCAATCATACCTGAAAAATCGCAGATTTAGTGTCCATGTAGGTGACAGCGCCAAATCTGCTCCAAGGTCTGTGCCAGCCGGCGTACCGCAAGGGTCAATTCTTGGGCCGTACCTGTTTCTTCTGTATGTAAACGAGATGCCTGTCCAAACACGAACTAGCTTGGCGTGTTTTGCCGACGACACCGCCTCATATACTTCATCAGAAGACATGGACCTCATTGTGGATCGCCTTCAACTATCGCTTGATAGACTTCATGGGTACTTTACAAAATGGAAACTCAAACTTAACGAAGCCAAAACGGAAGCTATCATGTTTAGTCGTCAACGCCAAGAGCCCAAAAAAGTGCTTAAGATAGCAGGGCACTCAATTCCGTGGACTGGTGCAGTTCGGTATCTGGGTGTTACCTTGGACAAAAAAGTAAAATGGACAAAACATGTATCAGTGATTCGCGCTAAAGGACTTATGGCTCTAAATTCACTTAGCCCAATTCTTAACAGGCGCTCCAGATTAAGCCCCAGCACCAAGCTGAGAATATACACCACCATCGTACGTCCTTGTATGACGTATGCTGCTCCGGTATGGAGCAGTACCTGTAGTACAAACTTTCTGACACTTCAAGTCATACAGAATAAAGCCGTTAAAATTTCCTACAATACGCCTTTTTTAACCAACCTCCACAAACTACACAAACAGATAAACCTGCCAGAATTGGCTACTTTTGTTTTGAAACTCACACGAAAATTTTATGCAAAAAATAAATCACATACTAACTGCTTGGTCTCATCCATTGGTCAATCGAATTATACCAACTTGCCTTATATCGACACTTATGGTGCCTACCGACTGCCCCATCACTATTTGCTGTACAATGTTTGACGCAGGACTACGCACACAGCCACACGTTAAACTTGTTTCTACGCGAGTCCACCCAGCAACACTCTGGCCATCGGCCGCTGCCGCTGCGCGCCGCTAGCTCAATTTTACACGTCTACCCCCAGACAATGACTGGGATGGTGATAGGCGATTGCCGTGGATGTGCTGCGATGAATATTTTATCTTACGTTCGGTATGTAAGGGGTCCACCGCGTCACACCTATGACAGCGCCTCTTAGTTTTATAAGTATATACCACTGATTAGAATGTATATCCACCACTTAGGATTGCAATGTCAATAACCTCATTTATCTGATGTATTGTTAGTACCTTGCACCATAGTGTTATTAGTTGATTTTAGTATTTATTGTTATTTAAGCTTTCATAGGCGACTACAGCCCGATAAAGCATTAAGTGATTTAATATAATCCATATATAGTTGTTTATTTACGATATGTGGTGTAATGTAATGTTTAAAACGTTAATAAAGACTTTTGAAAATCAAATCAAATCAACCTTACTGAGTCTGAACGCGGGCATAGCAATCTTATTTCTATTTCTAGTGTTAATACTATGATTATGACCTAAAGTCTTAAATAAACCTATGTTTTTTCTGGTATACATGATATTTTCATAAATGTATTGACAGGTAACAGTAAGTATATTGATATTTTTGAATTTGTCCCTTAGTGATTGCCTAGCATCTAGTTGATAGATTTGTTATTGTGATGTAATGTCATGTAACCATAGCCTGTGTTTGCAATTTTGTTCTTTGCCATATTTATTGTGTATATTTGTACTTAACCCCTCCACTCGCAGAAGCACAACACCGCTCGAACGACCGAACAATGGCGGAATATTGTCATATAAGATGTGTCGGCGAACCAGTTAACATCGATGTCTTTCTGCTGTATCCACAATAAGAAGTTTCGTGATGTAGAACCAAGCTAGTTGCTTGTGCCATCGCTTTTCTGTTTCTTAGAGGCTACTTGTCCATAGCGTCACATATTTTCCCATACGGGATAGCAGCGTAATAATAGGCTTGTGGCCAAGGGAATCCAATAAATCTAGGAGCAAGTCTTAAGTTGAAGCATTATGTACAAAATGGCTTGACATTCTCAGAATTGTATATTTCCAGCAGATATATTTTATAAAGTAAATTTTGTGCAAAAAAAGACAGCATTTGATGGACTTTTACATGACGTCATTCTGTTGTTATTTCATAGAACTCAGGAACAAAAGTTCCGTTTTGACAGTTCATAAAAAGTATCTATTGACAGGCCACAAGCCTATTGTGCCCACGTTTCGCCAGTACGTTAGTAATTCAATTCTCCATTTTCCGTGACAGGGGGCTAGCTAGCTAGCCGGTGCAGCGCCAAAACCGGCATTTTGCGCCCCCGATATAGCTATTGCAATGCGATTCGCGTACATAACCGCGGCCGTGTATAAAATAGTCTGTTAGACTTTTTCCATTCTCTAGACTTCTAGTCTATAAAATGTTAATGTGTTTTCCAGGAGACCTGGTCCGATCCGTTTAACGAGTCTACCCAAAGCACAAACTCCACGAGTAGCCAGCCTTCGAAGCAGCACCTCCACTTCAGGCAACTTCTGAAGGAGCAGATAAACTGTGTTCCCCAGCGGACCAAGTCCCCCGACAGGCCCGGGATGGTCTCCGCTGATACTGTCGAGATATGCGAGTCGCCTTACAGGTACGTACTACTCACAGACGGGCAAACAGACAGACAGACAACTGCTGAAGGAGCAGATGAACTGTGTTCCCCAGCGGACCAAGTCCCCCGACCGGCCCGGGATGGTCTCCGCTGATACTGTCGACATATGCGAGTCGCCTTACAAGTACATACTACACACAGACAGACGGACAAGTTACTGCTGAAGGGGCATATGAACTGTGTTCTATTCTTCTATTCTTCTCTAAGGGGGTTGAAGTGCCTGCACGTGGCCCACATGTGCGGGGCCTTTGTGCATGTCCCCTTCTCCCACTCCCTTATTTCAGCCAACCCAACTCCTGCACAAGCTGGAGTAGGAGGCCTGGGTGTTCAAGGAGCTCATGGGTCGATGATGCTTCTCCCAGAATCGCCAATCTGGTTTCAATTGTGGATGGACATGACAGCAACATGTGCTCGACCTCTTCCATGCAACCCCTGCATAGGGGGCTGTCGGTTGCACCTGTAATTGTCACCGAGCCAAACTCTATCCTCGTGACTTTCTTGTAGAGGATTGCCAAGCGTATGGATTAGGCATGAAAACCGCAGAGGAAGACAAACATTTTATCAAATCCCCTCTACCTACATATTATCATTATCACAGATACTATAATATTATACTAATATTATTACATAGAAAAAGCTATTTCTTAATTTAGCTTTAATTCTACTTCAGCCTTCAAGCAAGAAGATGTAATATTTATTGATTACCTATTATTGGGAAGATCAAGACACAGCTTACGCTAATTTGAGGGACATCGTATTCCATCTATAAATTATAGACTATAATGTACAGTACGGGGTGTTTGATTTGGCCCGACGACGTGCCCCGAGTATGATACTTGGCGGGAGAGAGAGAGAGAGAGCGACACGAGACCCGACGTGCCAAATCAAACGCCCAGTACTGTACACTTGTTTGCAAATAAACTAAACTTTCCTCTCCTCCATAGATACGTCAACATCGACTCGCTCCCCGCGAACTCGCCCATCAAGAACTTCATGAATTCATACCAGGCGTCCCCCAAGCCGGCTTCTCAGTACAGTTCGCCACACAGCAAGCCCAGCAACAGCCCGCCGCCGATACTGCGGCGCGGGGCGAAGGCGAAGCGGCTGGGCTACGGGCATGCCGTGAGTAATGTGTCGACGACTGTACTATTTGTTTATCCCTATTCCTGACTGTTTTAAGTCTGTGTAAAATCGGAGAACTTTATTTATTTGTTAGAGGAATCTCTTGTTAGAGATAAGCTCGCCTTTGTACATTGTTATTCTTTCATGTATTTTCTGTATATCTGTTTTGTGGAGTACAATAAAGAAAATACAAACTCAATTACAAACTGGATGTTGTAGCGAACGGCTCGGCTTAACAATTAAAATTTTGTCTCTTCAGTGCAGCAGTTCTTGGTAGTCTAAGCTAAGGCCTTGTTTCAGTGTCGGGACAAGCTATATCACGATTTACCTTGCACATAGGGCTTATCCGGACATTGTCAAACAGGCCATAACACTATCTGAACTAACAACAACTATCCTACAGGGTTGACCTTTCAGGGATTTGTGCTTAAAAATCTGGCACTCCTTGTGTAATCAAAATCATAGATCTAGAGATCTCTCATTAGAGATAAGCTCGCCTTGTTACAGGTTTTTTTCCGTTGTGTTATGTGTCTGTATTCAGTTTCAGTTTTTTTTTATTGTCTTAAATCCATTTGTGAAATAAATAATTTTATTTTTTACATTTTTAGTTTATTGTGCACTAAAGTATAAAGTAAGTAAGGCGTGTTACACACGGGACCGCGCACCGCTGCGGTAGGCGGTGAGGCGGATCGGATGTCGCACTGACCTTTATAAAATCCGTTGATCCCAAACACACGTACACCACCGACCGCGCGGTCTAGCTCTGGCCGCCGCCGCCGCCTCTTCGCGCTGTCGTCCGCGCTGTTGTCAGTGTCTGTAATATCAGGGAGCACTTATCCAGTAGAGAGCGCATAGATACATTTTCCGTTGAAACTCAACTCACTAATTTACGGGGACGAGGTAAGAGAGCTGTGATTGGTCAGCCGCTGCGAAACTGTCTGGCGGCCCGTCATCGTACATAGGTTGCGAATGCGAACGTTTGTTGACTACAACAAACGTTTGGCGAGCCGCATTCCCTCGCAGGCGCAGTCAATCTATCCGCGCGGACAGACGCCTTACCGCGCGGAGAACCGCTAAAAATCCGCTTCACCTCTACCGCCCACCGCAGAGGTGCGCGCCCCGTGTGTGAATCGCCTGAGTAATCATGTCCCCAATATGTATTAAAGCTACAACTCAATCCTGCAGGGCTGGTCGGAAACCATCACCAAGGCCCTCGAGAGTTCGTCGTCCGGCGTGACGCCGATCAAGGCGCTTCCCTTCAGTCCCTCGCAGTTCCTCAACTCGCCGCCAGCCGGCGCGGGCGGGCTGCTGCCGACCCCGCACAACAAGCGCACGCACCGGGTCAGTAGTGGCGTGATTTCGCCTGATGTAGCCTAATATAGACTGATTGGCCTGATGTAGCCTGATATAGACTGATCTAGCCTAATATGCACGGATGTAGCCTAATTTGGATGGATGTAGCCTAACATGTTCTGAGGTAACCAAACAAGGAAAGGTGAAGCCTAACATGGTCTGATGTAGCCAAACAAGGAAAGGTGTAGCCTAACATGGACTGATGTAGCCTGTCATGTCTGTCTTGAATGTCGCTGTTTCTGGTTCCTACGTCACAGGGTATCCTAGTGTGAAGACTCGCAAATGTACGTGAATGTTAATGTTAAGGTGCACCTAAACGCAACTATCGGTGTCCCTCTCTTACTCACATATTAGAGAAGGACCAATAGTTGCTGGCTACATATTGCAGTGAAAATATGGCCCGTTTAGGAGCACCGTTAATCTCATCTGTGCCCCCTCAGGAGCTGGGCGTGAGTCCGCTGCTGAGCACGCCGACGCCCGCACTGCCCGCGAGCGCGCACGTCACGCCAGTCAACAAGCCCGTGCGCACCTACACGCCCAAGTGAGTTGTCGTTGTTTCAATTCAGTTATAGGTTAGCACCGGAGTGAGCGGAGCGGAGCGGACGCGTATGCAAAAAGTCAGCCAAGTGCGAGTCGGACTCTCATACGGAGGGTTCCGCACTATCATTGTACCAAAAGTACAAAAAATACGTTTCTTGTATGAAGACACCTTTATTTTTTAAATATTTCGTGTATTTCGGTATTTGTTGGTGGAGCGGCAACAGTATACACATTCTGTAAAAATTTAAACTTTCTCTCTATTACGGTTCGTACTGGAGGGCCCTCTGACAGACGGACGGACGGACAGCGGAGGTTAAGTAATAGGGTCAGTTTGTTCGGCCTATCTCCTTATGAGAGTATACAGATTTTAGGCTATATGTAATACACGGGTATTACAACACATTTCTTATATCTCCACAGAACCCCAACGCCCTTCAAGATCGCGCTCGCCGAGCTAGAGAAGAAATCCGGCCTCAAGTACCAACCGTCGAGCCCCGGCCTCTTAGTGGAAGACATCACCGAGATGATCAAACGAGAGGAGATATCGGAGAGCAGCGCTCAGCTCAGCGAGAGTATGCTGTCCAACGTCACGGAGCACGAGGCTGATGGCGTGCAGGTTAGCCCCTTATGGCATATTAGCGAAAATAGTGTGCTCAAGTTTGAATGAAATACGAGGTGTGTGGATAAATTATAGTACAACGAATTATTGAATGAATGAACGAACTAGTGGATGTTTGTTAGAATGAATGATACTTCCGATCTTCGGCTTGTTTGTGAGTCTTTAACAAAATATCTAGCATAGGTTCTCTGATCACTATTACCTACTACAATTAAGTAGCGCTAGCAAAACAAGCACACGAAACCAATGCCACATAGAAAACAGATTTTTGCACTCATACACTTTCGAAACACTTATCCGATTTCTACTACCAATAAAAAAACGCATCAAAATCCGACCCGTTTTAGCGCTAGCACTCCCACACACACACCCTCATAGATGTATAACACCCCTCTATTCACGTTTTTTCCTCCCCAGGTCCACGACTCCGGCATCGGCAGCCTCAAACGCCGCTCCTCCGTCTCCTCCCTGCACGGCAAGGAGAACATGCCCGCCACCGCAGGAGCAGGCGCAGGGCACAAGAAGGCGCGCAAGCAGCTCGCTAGCAGCTGGAGCGCCGGCGCCACCAGCACGCCTAGAGCCAGCCACGATGTGGTGCCCGACTGCAGCTATATCATGGAGACGCCGGTTAGTACATGCAAGCAGCTCGCTAGCAGCTGGAGCGCCGGCGCCACCAGCACGCCTAGAGCCAGCCACGATGTGGTGCCCGACTGCAGCTATATCATGGAGACGCCGGTTAGTACATGCAAGCAGCTCGCTAGCAGCTGGAGCGCCGGCGCGACCAGCACGCCTAGAGCCAGCCACGATGTGGTGTGAAATACCGATATCTCGACTAGGGAGATGATCTCGATGGCGCGGGAATTGGGAGCCAGGAAAACATGGAACGAAACAAGAAAGCTTGCATGCATGCCTAGACTTCTATCTCTGTATCGTGTATGGTCAGCGTGAACCTATCTTGCCTGCTCATTGGGTATGACACCTGTCTCATTTACTCGCTATGCAACTACGCTCGCTGTGTTGCTCACGTCGTTTGCGTCTGAAGTTGTTTCTGTTCGACACTTGCTATATATTTGGCTCGATTAAACTTTTGTATGTATTCGAATTATGTATGGCCAAAGACTTTACTAGGCAAAGGCCAACAGAAGGTGCAATAATCATACGAAAAACCAACGTTTTAAAACGTACCATAGAGGATCAGAATCAGTGTAAAATGTATAATAATATCATTCCCATATCCCTTTTCGCCTACTTAAACACAATACAGATGCATCCATCCACATTCACACTACTTCAAAAAGCCGTTATCTTAAATTCTTGTCGGATCGTACGCAAATTCATTGACATTTGACTTAATATCATCATCATTCATATGCACTTGGCTTAGGCCCGTGCCGTTATCATAATCACAACCTCCTCGGAGAAAATTCTTGTTATAATAAATGCTTGCCACCCAATATCTAAACCTCGGCCTTCTGGTTACAGAGCAAGTCCCTCGCCGGCGACGGCTCAGTGATGTTCTCTCCGCCGTCCATCGTGAAGCAATCGCTTCTAGAAGAGTCGACCAGCCTCCACAGCCTGGTGAGCGCGGACAACACGCCAGAGCCCTCCCGTTTCGAAGACGTCGACGTCGAGGAACAAATCGACCACTCGAAGGTACAACACAGGTCCTACTACCCTACTAATCCCCACCCCGACCTAATACTGTACCAAGACGTCTACCCTAATAGCCAGTTAGAACACGACCTGAACCCGAATGTGTTTAGGGATGTGACGAATTTGTCGGAATCACCGAGGACTTTTGCGCGTTTAAACGCAGAGAGGTTGAGGACCATTAATGTGAATGAGTTGGCAGGGGAGAATGTTCTAGCGCCAAAAGCTGTTTTGGCGAACGCGTTGGCGGATCATATTTATAAGGTTACGAATCAGAAGCCGTCGACTTCGAGGATAGATGAGATTTTGACGAATAAAATGACGAATCGGCAGAGTTATGAGCAGAAGGAGAGTCAGAATCAGAATGAGAATCAGTGGTTGTGGCAGCATACGGAGTTGAAAGATTCGGGGGTAGGCGAGGAATTGTACCCGAACGATTATTATATGTTCACTAACTTATAGTTCATTTGAATTTTTAAGAGGCTTATATGAAAGACCTTATTATCGCAAGTTTGGTTTATATTAAACTCAACGGACAGGAAAATAAAATCTATTAAGTATACAAAACAATAAGAATCACAGCATTTTTACAAAAAGAAAGTTTTATGGTTCTCTGACAATATCCGGGAACTTAGGACCAATATTACGATGAATAAATAATGAGTGATTGATCGGAAATAGGGATTACGATTACGATAAGTAACAAGATTTGCAATAGAAAATACAAAATGATCATGTTTAATACACAAGTTTTAATTCTATGTGATAGGATCTTGGGCAAAGATAAAAATACGAGTATAGAGCGGTCGAAAACACAACGCGAGTGTGTAAAAAAGTATTTTATTAATTACGTTTTTTCTATAACTTATTTCGCGCACCAAAACTAATTTTAGTATATCAAAATAATTTTAGGCTACCAAAGATGAACGTTTCATCAAATGAATATTTCGAATTAAGTAGTTTTTATTTGCTAGGCATAAAAATATTTTAAGTTTCTTTACGTGGAAAATATACCTCAAAGTTTACCGTGCACCAAAATCTTTCGTAGTTCGTAAGTTTAAAGGTACAATTTTTTAAATTCGTTTTAAGGATTTCAAGTATTAATTTGTAGGTTTTAAAAAAAACGATTTAGGATAAAATAAATGGGTTTTGAGTTCTAACATTCCCTGTAATATCCCATCCTTGTCCTGTATTTATTTATTTGAATGTCTTTGTACCTAACTGTAATTTGTTTTGCTTTTGTAATTTGCATTTAAAAATATTAACAACTTACATTTTTATTGTGTTTTTTCACATCATCTCTAAAGGTTGTGGAATTTCTAAATCGACGAGACTATTTATTACTCTTTCTCTTGTTAAACTTGTAAAATAATTTAAATAAGAAATCGGCAGTTCTATGTACTTAAAGGATACTTTATTTGAAGTAAATTAAATGACATTCCCATTTCCCACAGTCCCGTCTCTCCGCATTCTGTCCTCCCTACACCGATTCCATTCCCCACAATATTGACAGACCAGTGTTGAATCTTTTTTTTTTATTATTTTGGTACCTTCAATATTTATTTTTGTTAAAACAATTGTTTTTGTTACTATTTATGTTTTTTATTGTTTTTATTTATTCTGTAACGCTTGAAATTTAGCATTTACGGCACTTTGTATTTTTACTTTGTAGAGTTTAGTTTCACTGTCAATATTGTTTGTAACCCAAAATCCACGGTCCAAATGGTATCCAATGTCATTTTTTATTTCAATAAATGTATTTACTCAAGATTTTTTGTTTTTTATTAGTCCTGATTAGCCTTTATTATCATTAGAGTCTCGATTCCGCTAATTAATTGGTTGCACTGTAATTGGTAATATTTAGAAGAATCCTAATAGTCGTGGTTATGCGATAATTTTTAATTGTATTTTTTTACCGGAATCGATTACCTACTTGTAGTGTAGGGTTACTCTTGGTATACCTATACAACGCAACTTCATACAAAAACCCTAAGCTACTAAATCGATTTTTTGTACGAAGTTGTCATTCTTCTCGTCAGAGTAGGTAACTGTGTTCTGCTGTTCAAATGACGGGAAGGCAATTTTGAAATATTGCCTTGTATACCAAGGGTACCTAACCCTGCTGATTTGTTGTCAGTGAGGTAAAAGAGCACCAATACATAAGAAAGAGTAAAAACAATAGAAAAGAGAATTGATCGATAAATGTGTACCTAAGTAGCAGCACAATAAAAATGCAAGTTAACATATTCATGTCAATCGAGCTAAAGATAAGCCAATTTCAGTATCATGTACAAAGATAAGGAGTAATATCAGGAACTACTGACAGCATCATCATTATCAGGGATCGGAATTGAGGTGTGAATTTACCTAAAGTTTGCAGTGAGACGTAACATGGAGCTGTTACAACCACTTGAGTTGAACCGGTCTGAATTTAACGGGTTAAATTTCGGGTTTTTTGTTTAACCGGTTATTATTATTATTTTAGTTTTACATGTTCCTTACATTTGAAACTCAAAACTATAAACATTTTTAAGCTGCTGATTCAAAAAAAAAACATAACTTTTTTATTTTTCAAGTTTTCGAAAAAAGAAAAATATAATAATATATGCAATTTCTAGAATCTATAAAATAAATATATAATTGTATTTTTCTCCAAAATTATTAAAATCAAACCGGTTCAACTCGAGTGGTTGTAATAGCTCCATGTTATGTCTCACTGCAAACTTTAGGTTAATTCACACCTCAATTCCGATCCCTGATCATTATACTGGCTTTTCTTTACTTTATTGAACGATACGACGATGATACTTTATTGGACGGGAGCGGGGCGGTTGTCAATATTGTTAAATGTATGGTAAACAAAGAGTTTCATTGATCTGAGGGTCCGTACGCACAGCAATATTTCCCCGCGATTTTCCCCCCGCAATTCTGTAACACATGCGGAGAGTGGGCGCACTGGCGATTTTTTCCGCAGTTTTCTGCATACAATTTATTGTTTTTTTCCCGCGAATTTTTGATTCGCGCGGCAAAAATCGCTGTGCGTACGGGCCAAGGGTCAAATGGTCGCCACACTGACGCAACAGCGGGGGACCGGTTTCAATGCCGCCCGTTCACTTCATGTACCCCTCATACCCTATCCAATATAACAGGCAACTTGACAGCTAACCTAAAACTTCATAAAATCCAAATAATATCTGTGCTGATAGCAGTGATGGCGACGACAACTCTTCTGTTAGTTCTAAACAATTTCGATTCTTTCTGATTGTTTTGGTAACATCCCTAGTGTTTAAAAAGTGGATTTTATGAAGTTTTAGGTTAGTTCATTTAGGTTAGCTGTCAAGTTCCTGTTATATTGGATAGGGTTATAGTTCCTTGTATTTGACACCCGCCCCACTACCGATCCGCCGGCGATGTCCAAAATATGACAATGAAATGGCATCGCATATCACCCATGAACCTCTAAAGTATATAAATCCGTGATATCACCAGGCTCCCGAATATACGTTTTGGTCAATGAGAACGTACCAACCAGTAAGTATGATGAAGTGAAATACTATACAGGGTGACATTTAATTAGCTGACCATATTTCGGGGTATGATAGTACCAATCATTGTGAACAACTTTCCCTATGAAAGATATGGTCGCAAACGAAAAAAAAATTTGGGTCTCCCATAGTAACTTGAAATCAGCTGATCGGAGCAATGTACTGGGGGACGAAAAATGTTTTTCATTTGCGACCATATGTTTCATGGGGAAAGTTGTTCACAATGATGGGTACTATTATTCCTCAAAATATGGTCAGCTAATTTAATTTCACCCTGTATACATATACAGGGTGTAAAAGAAGGGTGTAGTAATATTTTAGGGGGTTGTTAGGGAGACTATTCTGAGAAACTTTCACTATGAAACCGATTTGATCAGAGCTACTTTATTTTTCATTGCTCCATATGTTTTGGTCCGGGCGGTCAGCTGATTTGCATAGAGAAGTGAAAATTAAAGTTGGTCTGATCAAATCGGTTTCATAGTGAAAGTTGTTCAGAATGATGTCCCTAACAACCCCCTAAAATATGACTACACCTTTCTGTTACACCCTGTATAATACCTATCTAACGTCACTTCGGCTGTCAGTTGATGTTGTGTTACTGTTCAGTTGGCGTACAGTTCTACATAGATGTTTTGGCACGTGGCAAAGGGTCGGAACTAACGCAATCAATCCAGTCATACAATCGATCCATGTTGCAGTGGCGCCCCCCTGTCAGTGTCATCAAAGTGCCAAAACATCCATGTAGCATTGTAGATGGTGGGGCCTCGCTCCATTCTCTAAATAAGATGGTAGCACTGTTTATGCGGTTGGCGCTACAGAGAGGAGGCCTTTGCCCAGCAGTAAGTTGATATGGGCTGAGTATGACCACAGGGTGCTCATCCCATACAAATTAAAATTAGTAACCCTTCGTAAAAAAGAGATGGCGTGAGATTTGTACTTTAAACGCCATGGTTTCAGTTAACATACTTCTAGGTGGCGCTAATCTTAGAATAAATCCTATATATCTTAGCGCCATCTCGTGGTATTTGCAATTTTTCGATAGTACTGCACCAAGTGATAACGGCCTCGAACTAAAGAAGCTTCCGTAGCATCTCAGTTTACGCCGGTGTCATTCTGTATTAGTATAGTATTATAGTATCTGTGGTATGACGACGATATTGTATCTCAAAGTGGTGTCGGTTGTAGTTGCTCCGCCGTCGGTCCTTCGGCGAACCGATAGTTGTCAAGAAGTCTGCGGTGCGCTCCATCACGTTCGACGACGTCACCGACAGCGAAGATACGAGTTTGTCATTCTTTGTTGTAAGTATATCGTTTATGAACACTCCTTTTCGCAAAAATAAACGTAATAAGTGATAAGCCCCCGTAGACAAGATGCAAAACGCTATTATCGTTCGCACGAAACGCTAAGAATATGTATGCGATTTGACGTTTGGTCACGTTAAGCTAGCGTCACCAAATGTCAAATCGCATACATTTTGAGTTATCGTTTCGTTTCGTTTTCGTAGCGTTAGTAACATTGTCTACGGGCGAAGGAAACAATACAAAGCGAAATTAAAGAACGGGATGACATTTAATGATCACCAAAAAATCAATCGTTACCCTAAACAGCCTCATCCAAAAAAATATATAATATGTACAAATAAATGAAACCTGTACCAAAATCTTTCTACAAAAACTTTTCATAACCCAAAAAGGCCACGCGTGCACCAAATTTTAACTAGCAAAGTTTTGTGACATTACTACCCAAATATGTACGTTCCCTCACTACGTTTGCCATAAAATGTATGCATATAACCAAGTACATTATATTGATGGCAAATTAGTTGAGTCTCGCGGCTCTATCATTGCTTTAGTTATTGTTTTGAGGTTAGCACTCAAGAGACTCAAAAAGAGAAAGGGAAAATGATGTCTTAATCCATTTGTTAACACAGTTGATGTTGAGTCTTGAGTCAATAATTTGTTGACATCATTTTGATACTTTGATTTGTCTTTGGGACAGTTGGTTACAGTTTTTTGAGACGCGTTACTGCGTTTAGCGCGCTGTCTAGTGAACGAATTGTACTGTACGGCTCATGATCGCTATATAAGCGGGCTACACATGACATGATATCGGTGGCGATCTAGGGTGTAAAAAGGTGATAAACTGGAACCGCCTGCTGTGTTCGCTTGGAGTGGTGTACTCACACACAGCAGGCGATTCCAGTTTATTACTTTTTGAAGTAAAACTTCTTGGGGCACGGGGGTAAAATTTATTTAACCTCTCAACTGTGGGTTATTCATATATTTGCTTTTCACTTGCTACTAGCCGGGTGCTATCACGAGTGGCTAAGAAATGTAACGGAAATTGGAATCGGTGACGTCAGGGTCGGCTGAAGACTTTTAAAACCGCAACTATTTTCAATACGGTTTTTAACTAATCAGATAAGATAATAATACATTCGTACAATAAAGAATGTTAATTAGTGAGAGAAAAACCTGATGAAACGTTAACAAATAAAAATTATTTTAAGCATTCTTCCACGAGTTCTTGATTTCCGGTATGGCCAAGATGGCGCCGCCGCCGCTGGCTGGGGCAAACACTGGCAAACAAAACCAGTGACGTGACCAAAAACTACTTCGTTCAACCTCTTTGTTGAAACCGGAACTTATGTTTGACAGCTGTGCGATGCGATCCATACAGTTTGTAAGAAAAGAGTTTCATCAATGTCACATACGGGTCGATATGGATTTCTAAAATGATGAACGGATCGTTTTGTGGCCGGTAACTATGGAATAGGTACCTAAAACGCGCTGCGTAGTCGCGCAACGGGCAGCTAGTAATCGCATAAAGTCACTTAGAATCATCCAAATGTGATATTTAGTTTTCAAGCAAATTCCGATGTGATGGATGGCTGCATTAAGACTTCTTGAAAACAATAAGTAGGTACCTAGAACTGTTCAAAGCCACTTTTTATTATATAGTGCAGTTCAAGTCACAAATTAGCAGTTTAGCTACTAAGTACGTGTTATACCTACCTATTTAATGTTTATCTGTAGTAAACGGCCAAAGCGAGGTCTACAGTTTACAGAGCCATAAGTTTAATGGCTTATTGTTTCGCTTATTTGTTTGTATGTAATTTTTGTAATACATATTTTAAAGTTGAATTGTTGTTATAACTGTTGAAATTATGCGATTTTGATTTTAATAAGCTTTTGTTATTTTAAAGTTAATGCTTCATGCCAGTCAATAATGTTGAAGTAAAATATAAAAATCGAGGTATGTCGTATGGCGGACTAAGGAAATGTTAAGAATAAAATTAAATAAGAGTTACGTCATCGCTTCGCGATTAAGTAACCCTAAAAAATCCTAGCAAAGTAGGTATGTATAGGTTAGCGGGGGTAGCATAAGGCACGCCAGTCACCCCAGCCACGCATTTTGTCACAATTTAATGTCATATCATAATGAATGCGCGCTATTTTATGGAGAAACATCATTGAGACGCGAAAGGAGTTGGCAATTTGGCAAAATGACTGCCCCAGACATGTACAAAGACTTCTCAACAGCCAATTAATAGCATTTAAATATTCTCTCATAAATTACTGCGTCTTTAGTTAGTTTGTAGAACTTGAAGGAAATGATTAAATAATTATGAGTTGTCACTTCATACTCTATGATTCCGCCATTGATTAGTGACTTTTGCCATCGTTAAAAATAACATGCAACATAATTGCCAACTAGCAAAACTGTTGAAAACAGGAGGTTTCCAGAGGAGTGGCTAGATGGCGTTATGTTTCATGTTATTGCAAAATGGTGCTTATTTCTAGCGACGGCAAAGGTCACGGAATCATATTGGAATCACGGAGTATTGAGTAACAACTCTTATTTACCTATATTTAATAATTTTTTTCTTCAAGTTCTACAAACTAAATACAGACGCAGTAAATTAAATTTATGAATGAATATTTAAATGCTATTGGCTGTTGAGAAGTCTTTGTACATGTCTGGGGCAGTCGTCCATATATTGATTTAGCCATCTTCTTTGTCATTTATCTGCGCGACTGAGGTGAGTGGCAAGCCTTATGGTAGCCCCGCAGGTACACATTAACTTGGAATAGTTGAAAATACGTACTCGATCAATTAAATAAAGGGACTGGGCACAGAGACAAGCAAAGCAATGCATACATTTGAGCGAGACGGCTTAAAGACGTGACGTCAGATGGTATATAATCTGAGCGAGATGCAAATAGTAGTGACACTATTGAATGAGTTAAGTATATCACCACGAGCGCGACAAATTGTAGATAAGGAATGGTGGGAAATAAATGACATGACGTATTAAAAGTAAGTACAAGTATAAAATAATTTCAAATAATCGGACGTCTGAAACTTAAAAGTAACTTGAAGCAGAGATTGGATCTCAAAATTGGAAATTTAAATCTCTTTTAGTATAGGTAGGTATAGGTGTATAGTATAGGTACCACTTAATGATCTAGCTACAGAAGTTTTACTTCTAACACGTGTACGGTGCTACACGCGTATTTTTTTTTTTACACCCTAGATCGCCACCGATATCATGTCGCCTGTAGCCCGCTA
The DNA here is from genome assembly GCA_963457715.1 of Argyresthia albistria. Lineage (NCBI taxonomy): Eukaryota > Metazoa > Arthropoda > Insecta > Lepidoptera > Argyresthiidae > Argyresthia > Argyresthia albistria. Next base: position 5,792,701 of record OY735276.1, on the reverse strand, counting down.
TAGATGTATCAGTATAAGTAGCTATAACCAGTATACTTATATGTAAGTAAGTACATAACTTGCGTAGTATTCCTATTATCTTCGACCATTGTTTCAGGGCGACAAATGGCGAATCTTCGCGACCGGTAAGACCCAGGACCAGCAAGACCTCACTCAGTTGGCTCATCTGTACCTCAAGAAAACTGCCTTGAAACCTCGCTCACTTAACTTTTAAGATCCCCTCAACTTCTAAGGAATAGTCGCTTGCTAGTCTAATTTTGCTGATCTTCGCAGTATACAGGTAAGAAGTACCTAAGAGATACCAAATTTATCACAGCATTTAGCAGGCATATCAAAAGGTTAGAATTATTAAATCAAACATTTAATAGCAACATCTTTGACCAAGCGAGGAGCATCTCATGATACCGAAATAATGACAATAATAGTTATTTTATTTACTCCTTATAACCAGTATAGGTACTATTCTGATACACCCTGTATATTTCGATAGCCTCATAAAAGCGCCACCACGAAATTAAGAATTTATGGAAAGATTTATTGATTATGTGCAGCAGCAGCAGGTCATAATCATAAGTTTTGTCTTAACAATTTTAGGTTACTCTTACTGATTTATTTCTGAAAATTGGTTAACTACAATAAGTTTTTTTATTGTTTTTTGAACATTAATGTCGATTGGTTGGATGGATCGACTTTATAAATACGCTTACAATAGTTCGTATCTTCTTTTCTTTTGTAAATATGATAATCGTGTTTCTGTAAGTTTAAGTTTAATTATGGTCTGAATTTGAAGGATATACATTTTGTAATAATAAGTAATTAGGTTTTTGATACGAAATAAAATATTATTTGCTTACTTATTTCTGCCCCTCGGTGGGGACATTAATGGGCACATTTACTTTACTTATTTCTGGCAATTGTGTATTTATTCGTACTATAAATTGTTTTAAGTGGAGTCTAAAATATTTTGGTTAGTTTTTTCGTAAATACTTACACAAATTTTAAACAGTTAGTTATATTTTTGAGCACTACAAAGTATAATTTATGCGATTACTACGACAAGACATTACTCCGACAAGACTATTATGGCGAAATGGTAGGTCAGGTCAGGGGTAGATCCCTCTATCCTTCGTGTTAGGTTGACATGTAACAACAAAAGGGTAGTGTGAGGTGAAGAGTAGTGTCTTGTATTTTTAGATTCATTTCTATGGTTACGTGGCCTAAGTAATTTTGATAGTTGGCATGATATATTTATATTATAGTAAAACATTTGTAATGTAATTTGTAGTGAGTTGTTTTTGGGAGATTTGTTTTGCTTTGAGTTTCTGTATTGGTGTTTTAGATCATAGAAACTTTATGAGTGAAAAAGTACAAATTTTGAGTAAGCTTGATTGTATTTTATAACTTAGAAGCTACTAAATTAATATATTTTTCTTACAACTCTTACCGTATAGCAATAGTGTATTTTCCTACTTGTTAAAGACAAGTTAGTTTAGTAACTTCTAAATTAATTTAGTGTTTAATGAATTTTACTTATAAGTACTTTTGGATGCTCTAAAATAAAACATGCGACTTTAGGATGAAATTTAGTTTACTTAAGAATAATAATTATAAAATTAAGATTTAAGTAATTTAAAGTATTTCGGGGATTAAGTAAGTTTGATTTTGGAAGCATTTATATAGGGCAATATTAATGTATACTTAAGTAATTTAATTTACTGTTATTTTTTGTGCTAAGATTTTTATTTTACGTTTTATTTTGTAGTGTCTATGCCAGGTTTGAAGTATAACAAATTGTGTCTAAGTTGCTGATTGCGTATTACTGCAAAATATTTCCTTTATTTATATTTTTTGTTTAGTGGGCGATCTTTCAACACCCAGCATAACAGTCAGATAACTTTGACATTTGATGTACATGAGAATTGTCAGTTTCTCAAATAAACGGACAGATAAACGTTATCTGGGGACTGAAAGATCGGCCCTTAATTAAGATGAGGCGACTTAATTATTATACAAAGCGCTGCTTCCACATTTTACCATTGACAGATTTAAGTGTTTATAATTTAAGTCCTAGTTCGCCTAGAGATCTTTGTTTTACCCGATGACACACCGTCTTTGATATAAGCAATTTTTGTAAATAGTAGTTAAGCTCAGTAAATAAAGCATTGCAGTGAAGGAAAGTATTTTTTTACAGCAGCATTCAAAAGTAACTATCTATAACGTGGAATTAATGGGTAGCTAGGAGGTATTCAATCCTTCTATCTTTTAGTTACACAAGGGCAACAGACTGTTGCACGAGGTTAATTCGTAGATAATATTTAAAAGTAATATCTAACAGCTTGCTATGATGTTTTGAAATGGCACAGCCGATGTGTACTGTTATTTAAATATTATGAGTATTTTACTAGAAAGTGATGGGTTGCTAAGAATCATTATTGGTAAGTATATCTTGTTTTCTCTTCAACATATTGTTCCACTAAGTACCATGACAACAGACTGCATGCTGTTACGGTGCATGAGGTGAATTCTTAATATGTATTCAAAAGATTTTTCCAAAACTATTTTCCATTAAGTACCATTCCAATCAAACGCCAAATTGAAATAAACAAAACTTTATTAGGTAAGTACAGCTATCTATTTAATTTTTAAGACATTTTAACAGTCTATCTGCCTCTCGCAACCCTGACTCGATAGCCCCATGGACGGTATTCTTATGAAGCCCAGCCGTGGCTTCCCCGGCGAAACAAATAATTGGAAAGCCAGTGGCGTCTAGAATCGGGTCCTGTAGACGGCCTTGTGGAATGATTTCGTTCGATGCCGGTCTGTAGCAGTAGCTGCCGCGCTCGAAACGATTAGTGTGCCACTTGGTCCTGGGAATAATTAAAATACTTAAAAACAAAACTTTCAATAACTTATTACGATTGGGGAAATCGGCATAATCTGGCAGTAGAATTTTCTAAAATAACGTCTCTTTTAAAGTGAAATACTAAATGTAAATGAATTATAAACAATTTTTACACTTCCAATAGACAAATAAATATATCTTTTAAGTATCAAATAAAATAATTCAACAATTAGTTGGGCCCGCGCGAACGAACCGATTAACGATATCGAATAAGGTTGGATGCTCAATGGACAACTCAAAAACGGATAGTCATTCATGCTACACGGTCTCGCCCGAGGGATGAACTCACCAGTAGATAGGACATTTAACTGGCACATTATTTAAGCAGTAGTATGTATAATCGGCAATTTGTGATTTAGGTTTAGACTAGGTTAGCTAGGTTAGGATATTTAGGTTACGTTAGGTAAGGTTACTTTACCTTAAACATCTCTCAATCCCCGCCACGCTGTACCGTCCTCCAAAGAACAGCTCAATGAGTCTACCCATCCCCTCCGACACCGCAGACTCAGTGCTCCCCTCCATCATCCTGGCTGCGTCATCGTTGATCAAAGCCATCAGCACTTTAGACTGGCCATCGACAGATTCCAGGGCGTACACTGATGTCAGCCATTCGTCTGTTCCCTATACACAGACAACATAGCGTCAGGCTTTTCCCCAGAGGCTGTGGCTCCCACTTGTAGCCAGTAATTTAAAGTACCATAGGAATGGAATTTTGAACCTTCTCACTATGATCTGATCGAGTTTAACACGACAAAATGAGAAAATAACTGGATTAGCGTCTGGCTTTCAAGAGGGAATAGCACCAAGCACCTACACATGTACAGTCTATTCGTAATTCGTAATTTCTTTATTGTACTCACATGACAGTAAAAATAGCTTAACATAGAAAAAAACAATGTACAAAGGCGAGCTTATCTCTAATAAGAGATTTCTTCCAGCAAACCATGTTGGGTAGGAGACGGAGATGATAGGTAAGGGGAAGAATTGCGCGTACAATAAAACTATTCTAGTAGGTACCTATAATACATAGATATTATTATTACACATAGGTACATATAAGAACCTATTGCTAAGGAATAGACTCTATTTCTAGACACTCTATTCATGATAAGAATGCAGTGAAATTTAAATTTAAATCTGTTAACACACTCACAGGACAGTATACACAACCGTCGCGTTCGAAAGATTGCCTTCAACTGGTCACTGTGATCTTGGCTTGATAATTGGAAACGATTTGATTGGTTACGGGGCGTGGCTAGGCCGCCGGACAGTGATGACTTTACTGCATTCTTATCACGAATAGACTATACTTACATGATAATTATGTCTTGTTAATGTGCCCATTATGATGTCCCTCTCCTGGGCAAAGGCCACCCCCTTTTTAAAGGAAAGGTCTCCCCCTTTTAACACACACTTCCCTGGTCTGTGCCACCTCCGGCAGAAACCTGTCAAGTTCGAATCACCGCCGTCTACTTTATGCCTGCCTCTATTGTTCAATCAAACTGAAATGACGCGCCTAACTACCTACCGCCTTTACACACACACGCATAATCGCAAATGAAGGAGGGGGCTCGTCATTACAGATTGGATAAGCTCTTTATTTACTCACCTCAAATAGTATTTTATCTTCAGGACGCCAGATCAAGTTAAACCGCTCAGGGCCACCGCCCCACCATGCTGTCCTGAACTCGAGGAAGATTTTGTCCAGCACAAACATTTGCAAGCGGTTTATAATGGCCAGCTTTTGTTTCGGCAATGGTGGATTGAACAACTCGTTATGCCTGTAAAAAAAATAAGCTGGTAATGATATCAATGGAAGAAGAGAAGAAACACTGAAACTTATGTTTAAGTAAGGTCCTCTCTTTGTGTTGTACGTTTTCAACCGACTTTGTATTTATGTAATAGCGGCCATAGTAAACACCAACACATTGCAAACCGGACGGACGGACAGACGAACAGCGCCAGGAGCCAGTATAGTAATAGAACCTCGTATACCCTCTGGGTTCGGAATGCTTACCTTTCTTTCAAAACACCAATAGACACTGTCAGGATAACACTTCTAGCTTCAAAGAGACTGCCGTCCTTGCAAACCATTTCAACCAGACCCCGTGAATTCTGCCACTTAATGACTGCCACTTCTTTCTTCATTTGTATGTCAAGAGGAGACGAGGTGGCTGCATTTGGGTATTTGTTCTGAAGACCCGAAAGGTTAAGAGATGAACGATTATAAGATCAATTTATGCTAGCCCGCTGTTATATGAAATACGAAGAATAGGCAAGGTGGTCGCACGCAACCCATCGGTCTAAAACACTGCCGTCGATGATAACTTGACCTTTTGGATAATGAGGAAAGTTGTACAATCTCACTATACATCATTATGAGTATGCTACCATTCTCATAACTAAGTTAAATCTCACCATCAGTACATTAAGGATCTGTCCCATCCCCATTCCTCTCCAAGTCATCTCCCTCCCCACACGCCTCCGCCTGCCCCACAAATCATATACAGATCTTCCTGACGCGCCCTGTTCTCCGAATTCACGGGACCTTAAGTACCACTCAACAAGGGAGTCGTAGTCAGGGTGGTTGCGAAGTGAGTCGTCTGAGTTGGCGCTGAAAGTTGTTAAATTCATTTATAAACTCCAATCGGAAAACTGATGGAAGGTGCTTCATCAAAGTGCTACCACCACACGTCTCCTTATTGGTTCAAAAAGACAATGAGTCATAGTCTTTCCCCCGGTTTACCGAACGCTGATCAAAGGTTACGTACGATTAACGAATCGATGGTTAATTCAAAATACGGCACGTGATTGGCTGATAGCGACACGTGATTGGCTGAAATTAGTTAATGACTCTGTTAGCTAATCGTAACCTTTGATTAGCTTCTCAGAAACCAGACGTTAATGCCACTATTATCTAATCTGTGCTGTGCTGTGCCCATCGACCTAAATGTGCCACTATACTACGTTAGAACGCTTAGACTGAAATACACTTTGACAACATCATAATATTTACTATTTATTTATTTATTTATTTATTTATAATACAGCACAATTCAAAATAATATAAGCAGAGAACTTAGACTAGACAGGCCAATTAAAGGCTTCTATTTTGTAGGTCAAACATATGGTAGGCAAAATAAAAAGATTGTAATTGATATATACCGGGGACAAAGTTTACTATTGGGGGGTAGTACATAACGTAGTATAAGTACATACTTATTTATATTATCTTTGATTGGTATTTTAAAGACAGGTTGGGGGTAAAGACACATTCAATGCACCGGTGTGAAGTTGGCAGCCAAAAAGTTAGCAGCCAAAATAATCCGACCGAATTAAAGAGTGTTATTTTAATATTAACACTAATGGCCTCTGTGATGGGTTTTAGACCATACAAGGACGTACCACACACAACAAAACCTAGCCTATGTACTGTCCAACCCTCCTTATCAGTCAAAATGGCCCGCAGCACTTTCAAGATAAAGAAAGAAAGAAAGAAAAAGTTTGATCTTTCGCCAGCCGTGGATGTGTCTTGTCGTCCGATATTAGTATTCAAAAGTATTCTAGATTATAGTCTAGGACCTACTTTACAAAACTAGACCTAGCCTATGTACTGTCCGAACCTTTAAATCTGTCAAAATCACCAGCAGCGCTTTCAAGATGAGGAAAACATAAATATGTCTGAGCTTTCAACGACCGTCGTGGTAGTGTCTTGTCGTCCGATATTAGTATTCAAAAGTATTCTAGATTATGGTCTAGGACCTACTTGGCTGCCAACTTCACACCGGTATTCAATGCTGATAAACTCTTGAGTTCAACAGGATCCTCTGGGGGATCAGTCTCTAGGGGATCCTGGTAAACCGAATAAATGTAAGAATATGTATGTACGATATATCCGTACGCAACTTACTATTGCACTACGATATCAGTCAAAGATCTTCCACCATCAGTGGCTTCCGAAACCACTTTATCAATCTTGGCACAGAACTCGTCGACAATTTCCTTGCTGAGTACATCACGTGACGTCACAAATGATATCAGAGGATATTTACGAGGCTCTATTAGTCCCAGAGGCTTTGCCAATTTGACCACGATGTTCTGAAACTCGCCCGCGCATCTGGAAGGAAAGGACGTTACGGGCTGAACCCAATTGGATTTTTCTAAATGCACCATATGTAGATATGCAAAAAAAACACCGCAGAAACAATGATTTATGCCTTTTGGCTGACTTTTTCCCCTTTTAAACCGATTTTTATAAATAATTGAAACAAAAAGTAAACTTTATAAAAAACCGACTTCCACAAACCCTATTTCATTAGACTGAGTCTAATACAAACTGTTACCCCTTATCCCCCCCCCCCCTTGGGGAATTAATTTTGTCAAATCCCATATCAGTGCTACCCCACGCTACTAAGGAACCCCTGTACAAAGTTTCATGGCTCTAGGTTCACCGGTTTAGGCTATGCGTTGCCTGCCCGTCAGCCACGCATTGTAAGTATTTGTACCTAGTATTGAGCAGATCTGGTGGCCATATATATGTGGTCTTCATCAGCAGTTCCGCATCACAATATTATGCTTACTATGTGCATTTGCACGAGTTATTATGAAAAACACAAAAATCACTATAGGTCTGCCTGTAATATTTGAAGATTTCCCTCGATTTCTCCAGGATCCCATCATCAGATCCTGACCTGGTGTCAATGGGACCAATAGGAAGGTAAACCCTTTCAAACAAAAAAATAATTTTCCAAATCTGTCCATCCTTTTAGGCGCTATCGGGGCACATACATAAAAAAACCGGACGAATTGTAAACCTCCTCCTTTGGGAAGTCGGTTAATAAGTAAATCATGGCTAAACTAACTAGGTATCACAAGGAAGTTTACTACCATATAAGTACAGAAAACCGCATTGAAATATGTCTACCCGTTTGACTGCGGTTTCAATTGGTATCATAATGTGGAGCCCTCTGCCAGATTTTGCCTGGCCCCACAGTACGAAACCTTAGATCAGCTACTGCTTTCTGATAGGCCATGTTTGGTTACCTATAATAGGTTTTGTATTTGTATTTGTGTATTAGTATCCAACAGCATATATTTACTTAATCTATCGCAGAGTTAATTTTTTACTTAGTATTATAAATAGCCTAATATAATCTTTTTATTTTACGCGGTCGGTCGTGGAGAACGAAAGAGTATACGGAAGAATTTTTCCTTATACCCCCGGACTGCCCACATCCGCGCGCGCGACTTGAGATTCATGTAAGGTCCGACCGAGACATGATTTTTAGTCTCGGCCGAGGCCGAGACCGAGACCGAGACTAGATACACTACAACTAAATATCGGGAAAATAATTGAAATAGCATGAATTTTATAATGAAATTTACTTACTTAAAAAATGAAATTAAATGAACATCTATTTATCAATCAGTGGTGTTACAACATAAGTTTATTTAACTTTGAATTAGTACTCAAAGTTAAATAAACTTATGTTGTGACACGAGAAAAGGAGTTTCTCCGCATTTTGGCCTTTCAAATTATGGCGTCGCTCGTCAAACTGTCCAGCACTGATGACAACATGACAGGTTGACGATATCATAATACCAACCTAGCGAACACGCGCGCGCGGCAAATTTCAAATTATCAATAAACAGATGTCTTCACACGAGCGCAAAATAGTCTCGGTTACAGCCGAGAATCTCGGCTAATTTAAGCCGAGACCGAGAACGAGAATCTCGGCCGAAAATTGGCCGAGAAAGCCGAAAAGCCGAGACCGACCGGTCGCACCTTAGATTCATGGGACGAGGGACAGGGACAGAGCTATGCGGCTAGCAATAGCAGCTTCGCCCCTGCCCCCCGCACAAGTTATCTTCCTATATCTAGGGTGTAAGAGGAATTTTATAGCATTTTATGGGGTTTTCTGTGAAAAATGTTTATGTTAACTAACTCACACAGCAGCCCCTAGATCGACCGCGCCTCCCGCGAGGGGCACCGTGTTGACTTTCCCACCAATCCTGTCGGCGGCCTCCAAGCAGACGACGCGTAGCCCGGCCGCCTGCAGGCGCTGTGTAGCGGCCAGCCCAGCGGCGCCTGCGCCGATTACCACCACGTCCAATACGCCCATACTGCCTGCGAATCGCGAGGCGAGACGAACTAGACTGTGTATCTTGCACCAAAAATACTAATTGTGATTAGCGATTTAATCAAAGTTAAGTTTGACATATTTCATACATTTTGACAGCTGCTAAATAGTAGAATTAAGACGCTAATCATGATGAGTGTCGTTGGTGGAAGTGACACTAAAAGCGAACGAATTATAACTTTATGATTAAAAAAAAACCTGCATAAAACCAGTCTTCCAGATTCATCATCAGGTGAAATTAAAAGGTCTCATCACAACGAATCTAATGAGTCTAAACTCGATGGGTTTACTAGTAAGCATCCCAGGGTTCCAGATCCCACATTCAATCTTCGCACTCCATCATCATATCAGCTCAATGGCACCATATTCTCAAAGCGCTTGTCACAACGAACCTAATGAGCCCAAATTCGACGGGTTTACTAGTAAGCATTATAGGGTTTCCGCTCCCACCTTCGAACTCCATCATCAGACCAGCCCAATGGTACCATAACAAACAGCTCCAAGAAATCTACTTGCAAATAAAAAGCAAATGTGGTAGGTACATAGTGGAATTTAATTTAAACAATTATATTGACACGTGCTCTTTTTAACCGACTTCCCAAAGGAGGAGGTTTACAATTCGTCCGGATGTTGGAAAATTATTTTTTTGTTTGAAAGGGTTTACCTTCCCATTGGTCCCATTGACACCAGGTCAGGATCTGATGATGGGATCCTGGAGAAATCGAGGGAACTCTTCAAATATTATAGGCAGACCTATAGTGATTTTTGTGTTTTTCATAATAACTCGTGCAAATGCACATGGTAAGCATAATATTGTGATACGGAACTGCTGATGAAGACCAATATGGCCACCAGAACTGCTCAATACTAGGTACAAATACTATGCGTGGCTGACGGGCAGGCAACGCATAGCCTAAACCGGTGGTGGACCTAGAGCCATGAAACTTTGTACAGGGGTTCCTTAGTAGCGTGGGATAGCACTGATATGGGATTTGACAAAATTAATTCCCCAAGGGGGGGGGGGGGGGGGGGGGGATAAGGGGTTACAGTTTGTATTAAACTCAATCTAATCAAATAGGGTTTGTGGAAGTCGGTTTTTTCTAAAGTTTACTTTTTGTTTCAATTATTATTAACCGACTTCCCAAAGGAGGAGGTTTACAATTCGTCCGGATATTTGTTTTTTTTTTTTTTTTTTATGTCTGCACCCCGATAGCGCCTAAACGGATGGACCGATTTGGAAAATTATTTTTTTGTTTGAAAGGGTTTACCTTCCCATTGGTCCCATTGACACCAGGTCAGGATCTGATGATGGGATCCTGGAGAAATCGAGGGAACTCTTCAAATATTATAGGCAGACCTATAGTGATTTTTGTGTTTTTCATAATAACTCGTGCAAATGCACATGGTAAGCATAATATTGTGATGCGGAACTGCTGATGAAGACCACATATGGCCACCAGATCTGCTCAATACTAGGTACAAATACAATGCGTGGCTGACGGGCAGGCAACGCATAGCCTAAACCGGTGGACCTAGAGTCATGAAACTTTGTACAGGGGTTCCTTAGTAGCGTGGGTTAGCACTGATATGGGATTTGACAAAATTAATTCCCCAAGGGGGGGGGGGATAAGGGGTTACAGTTTGTATTAAACTCAATCTAATCACTATTGGTTTGTAGAAGTCGGTTTTTTCTAAAGTTTACTTTTTGTTTCAATTATTGTCTAAGAAAGAAAGAAGAAAGAATGATCTTATTTTATTATTATTATATATAAGGAGGTAACAATCAAAACGTGATTTGTTCGTCTGATCTGGAGCCGAGAAAAAAGTACATTATTAATATTTATTAAAGTTATTTACATTTAAGCCAAAGGTCATTTTATTTGCATATGCATAATTACGATACCACAGATAAGATATGGTCCATAAAAATATGCATGTCCACGCCTATTTAAACAGTGCAGTAACCGCTGGACTACAGTAAATAAACATTAAATTACTAGATTAAAATACTTACGTTTTCTTTGCGACGACACGTCGACTCGACCCACTTTAAAACAGCTGCACAAAGACGCGATGACTAGACGCGGGGTCAACTCTGGTCAACTCTCTATGGGATTGGGAGCTTGTATACGTTGTATTCTTGTTGTTGTACGGGTTGTTATCACTTATCAGAGATGCCGTTTTATAAATGGTAGACTTATGGTAGAAATAGTAAACTATTGTGACGGAGGTCGGAATAAGAAGCAGAAGAACGATGATCTTGATTTATTACTGACAAACAGAGGTTCCACTTTACAAGTTGTCTTCACAAAAATTTATAACGAATGATCTTAATAATCGACCTAACCGCCCTTTTATACAAAATGTTGGCGCCATATTTAACAATCAGGCAAACGGAAGTTGCCTGGTATTTTAACTCAAGTAAAATTAATACATATAAGGAAACGGAAGGTGTAAATATGAAATACATTTAGTAGATTAACATAAAACCTAAAATATTATAAATAGAAAACGGAAGATCAGAACTAAATGCGAATTAAATATTAGTACCGGAAAAGGAAGTTTACATTGCAACTGAAAAATAGTATTAATATTAAAAACTGGCGGATGTCATGATACCTGAAATATTGGAACTATCAAACTGAAGTTAAGAACCAAATACAAAATTAATAAATCTACCGGAAAAGGAAGTTTACATAGCAACCAGACAGGAGATATAAATAATTCATAAATTTAGTTGGAAGTAGTAAGATATCGTGATAACTGGAATATTACAATCGGAAAAAGAATAGTTAGGCTATATAACGCTATTAAGTTATTTATCGAGGCGTGTATTGGCACCGCCGACAGATGGCGCTAACACTCGGCCATCCTGCAAAGGCCGTGTCCCACGGCGCTCCACGTTCTTGCTGCTGGAGTCCCAGACCTGGAACGTAGAGAAAAACGAAGCGAAGTATAAAAGGAGAAAAATAATAATAATTACACATGTTAAATCTGGCTCCACACAGTATTGATGATCTGGATCAGCACACAGTCACATAGTTTCACTAAGCTAGACCAGCACACAGTCACACAGTTTAAGGTTCATTTTTCTGTACCAGCACACAGTTATTTATGGGTCAATACTTCAGCTTCAGCACACAGTCACACAGATTCAAATATTTAACCAGATCTGCAGAGAATCACACAGCACAACTTTAATAACAGCACACAGTTACAATCAGCTGATGAATTGTATTTTTAACACACAGGATCCTGATAAAATGCTATGTCACACAGATACACCTTGTCAATACTAAAATAATGTAGTCAATTTAAATATGAACCAGAATTTTTTTGATGTCTCCAAAGAACTAAGTAATAAATTGTTATTCTTATCCTTATGTCTTTATTAACGTGTAGTTTATTATTTATATCAATTGACAGCAAATACATTCCATAAGCAAATAATAATGGACATTACATATTCTGATTTAATTAAGATCCTACGTAATCTACATAGACATGCTATTGATGCTCACTTGTGCCATAATAATATAATTATCCTTCTCTTTTCTTTACATTAAATTTAACTTTCCAACAAATCAATCAGATCATCTCGATCAATTTCGTGTTCACTGCCAGAACTATCATCAGAGACAGAAGATTTGTAATGTCGCAGTGTCTCGCCCCGCACAACAGCATTGAACTTTTTATAACCTTTCATGCCTTTTATACTCGTTATGACATATCTATCTATATTTTGTTCAGCTTTGGTTACTTTATAAGGTCCCGTGTATAAGCCATTCAGTTTTCGTGTGACCTTAGCAGTAGGGTCTCTACTTATACCGCCTTTCCATAAAACTAGTTGCCCAACACAATATTTCGTAGATTTTTTGCGAGTCTTATCAAACCTTTTTTTCATGACTGTCATGTTTCTGTCTATTCGTAGTTTTGCTGTGTCCCTTCTATCATGCAAAGCTTGGACCTGGGATTCAAAGCTTTCTGGTTCGCCCGAAGGGTATGCTGGCAAGCGTGAATTATTGTGGCTGAACATGAGTCTAAAGGGAGGGATGCCAGTTGTTGCGTTCGGAGTGTTATTTATGCCCCAGACTATGTCAGAAAGTTTAGTATCCCAGGTACATTCACTCTCGGACATCGTATTCAACCCATTTAGTAGAGTGCGGTTCACTCTTTCCACCTGACCATTCGAACGTGGACTAGCAATTGCGTTAAGTACATGTCGGAATTGCGCCTCCTCCGAAAATTGTTTAAAATATCTACTTGTGAAGGCTACACCCCTATCAGTAATTATTCTATGCGGGTTGCCGAACAATGCTATTATATCTTTTAGATGTTTAATCGTCTCGATCGAGCTACAGTTCTTGACCGGTCTTGCGAATACATATTTAGTGAAGGCGTCAATAACGACAAGTATGTACACATTCTTTTGCCGGGTTTTGACAAACGGACCCAAGTGGTCAGCGTGAAGAGTGTGCATCGGAGTAGGAACTTTTTCAATGGGGTGAAGTTCACCTTCCAATCTTCCATGATTCCCTTTGCCATAGGCACACTGTAGGCACGACTGTATATATTTACGTATGAAGCGTGTCATGCCGGAAAACCAAAACTGAGCTTTAATCGATTTTTCACATTTTTCAAAACCAGGGTGCCCGATCTGGTCGTGATATTTTTGGAGGAGACTCCATTTAGCTAATTTAGGAATCACAAACAACTCGCCACTTAAGGCTTTGCGATAGAGCAGATCATCTTTTACTACATAATTTGTTGTAATATCCGTATTATTAGTACCTTCACGAAGCTGCCTGATAATATTCTGTATATTATCATCTTGCAACTGGAGTGTGAGCAACCAGTCTGAATTTTCAATCAAGAGAATTTCATTATCAGTGGGGTTTCTACTTAAGGCATCAACATGCTTCATACGTTCACCGGGGCGGTATTCTATTTCTAGGTCAAAGTCTTGTATAGCTAACCACCAACGAGCTATGCGCGGGATAAGGTCTTTCTTTACAAGGGTTGTACGTAGCGCGGCGCAATCGGTTACAACCTTAACAGGAATCCCAGTTATGTAAATGCGAAACCGTTTGAGAGACTCTACCACAGCAAGTGTCTCAAGCTCGTAGCTATGGTAGAACTGTTCTTCCTTACTGGTGACTCTACTGAAGTACGCGATTGGCTTGAGCGAACCATCCCCTTGATACTGGAGCAAAATACCACCTAGACCTAACTTACTAGCGTCTGTGTGCACTTCCGTCCTTGCAGTTCTATCATAGATGGCTAGAATAGGTCGCTCGACTAAGCGTTGCTTTAGCGTTTGAAACGCTTGTTCCTGTTCTTGTCCCCAAACCCAGTTAATGTCTTTCTTAGTTAATTGCGTTAGCGGTCGAGCAATTTCAGCGAAACCCTTAATGAATTTTCGAAAATATGACGTCAAACCAATGAATTGACGGATTTCGTGGACATTTCGGGGGCGTTTGTACTCCGCGACGCAATTGATTTTGTTTTGGCCCGGTTTGATTGTACCTGCAGTGATTTCATGGCCCAAGTAGTTGACGGTCTTTTGAAGAAAAGTACATTTAGACAAATTAAGTTTTAAATTTGCATTTCTCAATAATTTTAGCACCCTCTCGAGTAAATCAAGGCCCTCTTTTACCGATACTGTGGGTAGCAAAACGTCGTCTAAATATAAGGCTAACTTGTCTCCAATTTCACTCAACGCCATTCGTATGAGCCTCGAGAAAACGGCTGGAGCATTAGCTAAGCCAAAGGGCATTTTTAAGAACTCAAATTGCCCCGTGGGCGTCACAAATGCAGTTTTACGTACAGATTCCTCCGCCATTGGGACCTGATAGTAACCCTGTGCCAGATCCAATGTAGTAAAGTAGGTTTTTCCCGCAAGACGAGCTACCTGGTCATCAATGTGCGGCAAGGGATAGCGATCCTTGACCGTACGCGCATTTAAGGCTCGGTAATCGATACAAAGACGGTAATCTCCGCCTTTCTTCTTAATTAGTACCACAGGGCTAGCGTATTCTGACATAGACTCTCTCACAATACCAGCATTAATGAGATCCTGCACCTTTTCATTTACAATTTCATTTTCTTTATGAGCCAACCGGTATGGCTTGAAATACACAGGTTGATCCGTGGTTGTTTCAATATGCATTTTTATTAAGTCTGTACAACCTAAATCTTTCGTATCCTTAGCAAACATATATCCGAATCGGTTCAGAAGGTTATGAAGCTGGTCATGCTCAGTCTCACTTAGCTCTCCTACATTCACATCAGATAAGTCGAAGACACTTTTTGATTCCGGGTTTTGTCCAACTGTCATTACATCATTCGCATTGTTTTTTACTACGGTTACAGGTTCAGCGCGAGCCACTAATCTTCCAGCTGGCCACTCGATATGGGTCTCGCCCAGATTTATCACTTTTAAGTAAGGCTCATCTGAATTTACTACTACCCCCGGTATGATATAGGCGGCACAACCTAGCTCAAAATATACTGGATGCGTCATAACTGTAGGTACCTCCTTTGTATTGCACGAGATGCAAACATCTATGTACTTTACACTGTGCGCGGGAATAGATACTGGATTTTTCAAGTTCACCGAATATTTACTCACACAGTCCGAGAGAGCCAACTGAATGTTTGACAATGGTGCGTCGATTTCGTTAGTCGGTACAAGAGTAACTGTATTCTTTGTCGTTAGTAAGGTAACGTTATCTTGATTTATCATACGTTGTCCTATTATAAGATCGATCTCTGTTAGGTCATAATTCGTAATTTCAACGGACCCGTGTAAAATTACGCGATCAACTAATACCTCGATATAAGAGGTTCCTAGGGAGCGTGTATGTGCACCACCGAAACCTTTCATCGTAACATCAGACTGAGCAATTGGTAAGTTTAATAGTAATAGTAATAGTAGTAATAGTTTATTGCAAAGTCACAAAATTTCACAAGGTGGTAGAATAAAGGTTAGTACATTGTGACGCCCTGCTAGGGCACAGCAACATTTAAGGACAATCAGTTGTCCCTTTACGAATAATAGGATGATTACATTTATATTCAAATTATATACAGACAATTAGAAAAATATTGTAGAGATTATTATTAATAACAATAAGAAATAAAAATTAAAAGTAAATTATATCAACATTAGATTCGATAAGTTTAACAAAGTAGCCTGCGTCATTGTCAAAATATTCAGTTTACTCCCAGTATCGATATAGGCAATAAGCTCCCGTCCGTTGACATACACGGCTTTTTTGTACAAATCTAAATAGATATTGTAAGTAGTAAAGTACACGCTACATACTTGTTTTCCCTGTTGAGACGAGCTCGCAGCATGCCAGCAGGTAGCGGCAGTATGACCGGTCCGTTGGCAGCCCTCGCAGCGCAGCAGCGACCGACATTCCCGCGCCTCATGTCCTGGCCGGCGACAGTTGTAGCAGATCTTCGGAAGGCGCTGTATCTGCAGATTGGCTGGTGAAGAAGTGACAGCATCACCTCTTCTCCATGTCGATTTTCTTGATGAGCTCGAGGTCGAATCAATCTTCTTATAGTTTTCCAACGACGACAGAAATCCAGAGTAAAGCTGCTGTGGGGTATCGCAACGAAATGCCTTAGCGTTTGCACGTATTTCTGCCGGCAGTCCCCTTATGACACAAGAAATCGCCGCATCATCATAGATTTTGCACTTCTTGAGTAGCGCAATTTTATCGTGAAAATATTTCGTCATACTTTCATTCTCCGTCTTGTTTCTAGCAAGCATGTCTTCCAGGCAGTCGACGAAATCCAATGATCTCGGAAAGGCAGCTTCCAGCTCACTTTTCCACTCGGTCCAATTCATGCTGTAGTCTTCTAAATTATCGTACCAGTCTCTTGCTGATCCACGAAGCCGACTCTGCATTATAAACTGACGATCTCTCTCGTCCCAGCCGTGGATATCGCCCAGCTGATCTATTTTATGCACCCAGCCACACACGTTGCTAGTTTTCTGTTCGGGTCGAAATTTGGGAATGATTTCAGCATCAGCTTGAGTAACACGCCGCCGTTTGGTTTTAGACAGTTGCGAAGAAAAATTTTCGTCATTTTCTTCATCTTCTGATTCTTGATTTTCGTCGTAATATCTCTTTCTGATGCCCAGACCCCGAAGAAATGGGCCAGACATCCCACTTCTGAGGTGTGACGGAGGTCGGAATAAGAAGCAGAAGAACGATGATCTTGATTTATTACTGACAAACAGAGGTTCCACTTTACAAGTTGTCTTCACAAAAATTTATAACGAATGATCTTAATAATCGACCTAACCGCCCTTTTATACAAAATGTTGGCGCCATATTTAACAATCAGGCAAACGGAAGTTGCCTGGTATTTTAACTCAAGTAAAATTAATACATATAAGGAAACGGAAGGTTTAAATATGAAATACATTTAGTAGATTAACATAAAACCTAAAATATTATAAATAGAAAACGGAAGATCAGAACTAAATGCGAATTAAATATTAGTACCGGAAAAGGAAGTTTACATTGCAACTGAAAAATAGTATTAATATTAAAAACTGGCGGATGTCATGATACCTGAAATATTGGAACTATCAAACTGAAGTTAAGAACCAAATACAAAATTAATAAATCTACCGGAAAAGGAAGTTTACATAGCAACCAGACAGGAGATATAAATAATTCATAAATTTAGTTGGAAGTAGTAAGATATCGTGATAACTGGAATATTACAATCGGAAAAAGAATAGTTAGGCTATATAACGCTATTAAGTTATTTATCGAGGCGTGTATTGGCACCGCCGACAGATGGCGCTAACACTATCTAACCAACCAGAAAATGAATTTGAATTATTTACATTATACATTATAATATACTTAAGTACTAACTATTCATTTCATATGTGAAGGAAATGATTTTGATATTAGGTATTATTGTAAAAGGTGGTAGAAATATACTCTACTATGTGGGTACACACAACAAGTCGATGAGATGACAGAGATGACAGGTTTCATTCAACAAGTTTGCGATTTCAAAATTGAAGTTCAAAATTGTTTTCACGTTAAAGTTTTTCAACTATTCATTACAAGTTTCTGGCGTTGAGTTGAGTTGTGCTCCTCCGTTTGGAGAATTTGTTGTGTGTTGAGTGAGACTCGGTGTGTGTTAGCTATAAGTGAGACAGTGGGGCCAATTCACAAGGCACACTCACTAATTTTAACAGCTACTAAACTCACTAAACGTCATCATGACGTCATCTTAGTTAGTTTAATCTATTTGCTATTTACAAGGCGGCAAACATAACCGAAGTTTTTTTTAAGTTAATTTTAACTTGTCTAGGTATTTTACTTTGTGTCAAATTTGTATTGATTTGCTATTCTAGAGGCACTTGTAATGGCCGGTTTTAGTTGATTTTTGACAGATACCAATTAAACTTAACAGGCATAGGGGCCAATTCTCTAGGACACACTCACTAAAATTACTTGACAGTGGGGCCAATTCTCTAGGGCACACGCACTAAAATTACTTGACAATATTAGCTCCGACGCTCTTACGCGGTTGCCATAGATTCCATTTTCGAACTCACTTTTGAATTAGTTCATCAGTACATTAAAATAATTCAAAAGTCAGTTCGAAAATGGAATCTATGGCGTCCGCATAAGAGTTGTCAAACTTAATATTGTCAAGTAATTTTAGTCAGTGTAACCTAGAGAATCGACCACATTGTTTTAATGGCTATTAAAATTAGTTAGGCCGATATTCGTATCAAAATCCATGAAAATGGATTTTTTTCTTGCAAACACAGTGATAGTTCGAAAATATCCATGAACGGAACTTAACGTAGTAACGCTATTCACAAATGTTTTGTTCTGTGTCATTTTTGGTGGTTGGTTGTTGGGTTGTTGGATACTTGTTGTTGTTAGGATAAGGGATACATCCCTATGTGAATGTGGCCTGGCTGACGGTCCTCCTGATCATTTATTCTTTGAATGCTCTAATAATCATACTTCACTCTACGATATTCTCCCTCCTAAATTCCCTCGTCCTCTCAATCTAAACTTTCTTCTTTCCCTTACTCATCCATCATCTGTAAACTTACTAAACAAATTTATATGTACTAACAATATTAGATTATAGTCTCAGCTTAACTTAGAGTCGTTTTAATAACTGTACCACGTGATCCCCAGTTATGCAGGGCTCATCACGTGACATTGGCGAAATTATTGTGGCAACACACGATAGAAGCCACAGATCAAAAACTTAACTTAACTTACTTGTTGTTGTCAAGACGATGCAGACTTTTCTACTTTCTTCTTCTTTTTATTAATGGCGTCCTAACCTCTTTTGAGGTTAATTTTGCCAGTGTCAAGTGGTCAGGTTCTCATTTGAGAACCTGGAAATTATAATGTCTTGAGATGATTTGATGACTATGATGATGATGATTTGTCGCTCGTTAGCACTACCCGGGAAGGACGTGAAGGGCTGTGGGTTCCAAGTAATTCCTTCGGACGTGAGCGACTGCCTCCCCGACTTTTCTACTTTGTTCAAAGAAAAACAGAGTGTTATCCGTAACAGGGACATCTGCTTGGCCTATGTGTGTTCATATTGGCGCTTTTTTCTCGTTTTGTCATACATAACCGAAAACAGAAAAATAGGACAAATAGGACCTTCAAATCCTTCAGTGCATATTACGGTGTTTTTTGCTACCGTAATTATATTCCTACGGTAGGTAGTAGATCTATGCTGATTACGGTGTTTTCACCGTAGTTACGGTGCAGTTGGCATCACTCCTAGTGAACTTACTATTTCTTATTTATACTATGCCGGGTAAGTCATATCATTTTTTGGAGATTCGGTAGGCTTCTAATTCTATAACGCCTGTTCGTTGTTGATAGCAAGTTTCGGAACCTTAAGGCTCTGGTGTTTGCCAGATTTTTTCATGGTTTGGGCGTGGCCTAGCTTTTCCCGCCGCGCAGCCATGCCTCATCCCGCATCACGAGATCGCGACGCCGGAAACCAAAGTTTCAGAACAACGGTATGGTAGTGCGTGTCAATGATAATTATAAGATTATGATCTAGATACATGTACCTACCCCACCTACACATCAGATTTTATTGTTTATGTATGTACCTGACTACCTGTCTCTTGAAATGTAAACCTCACTTGTTCATAATTGACTTTTTACATAGTGAAATCTTCAATTGACTTAATTATTAAATCAAAATTTTTGTTTAATTTTATGTATAGCTGTGGATTTTTGTTCAATAAATAAATAAAACATGTATGGACGTACCTATCGTTCAAATTAAAATATATCAAAGCATTACGTCCCGTTTCCATTTAGGAAGACAGTCTGAATTATACTTATATAACCTATTTGATCTACTAACTGCTATGCGTATTACCGAGTGATGTTTTATTGTAATATGACGCTTTTTTAGGAAAACATCTTGGATATAGGTATACTTTGCGTCACATAAAATAACCGGCCAAGTGCGAGTCGGACTCGCGCATGAAGGGTTCCGTACTATTATCTATAAAAAACCACAAAAAAACACGTTAGTTGTATGGGAGCCCCCCTTAATATTAAATTTATTTTGTTTTTTATTATTTGTTGTTATAGCGGCAACAGAAATACATCATCTGTGAAAATTTCAACTGTCTAGCTACCACGGTTTATGAGATACAGCCTGGTGACAGACGGACAGCGAAGTCTTAGTAATAGGGTCCCGTTTTGCACCCTTCGGGTACGGAACCCTAAAAACGCTGGAGGCGATGGAGCGGTGCATGGCAATAGCTTCCTTATATGTATGGGTACACTGGTGTAATTTGCGGAAAGGAATGTGGTAATATGCATGGCAATAGCGTCCTTACCTGCATGGACAAATTGGCGTAAATCGCCTACCACTGCAGCGTTCTTTTTAGATGATTATATCTATATTCATAAGGATGAGCAACTTATGATATGTGCTAAGAGAGTTCATGACTGGTTACCTAGAACTAACATGTGACAATGTTTCCGTTTGGTAGGTAGTTGTTTCCGTTAGGTAGTATTCATGAGATTCGATGGTTTTCTGATAGAATTTTCCACACAAAATTAGATACTTTTTCTCAGAGCATAGAGTATACTTTTACATGAGCATAAAACTATCGAATATCAAAACGAATGAAACCACTCACGCAGCTCACGCTTCACGACTACCTCGATTATCGATTGTTTTAGGATTATTCGAATACTTTGAATGATTTCTACAATCGAGTGGCTTAGCGATTGTAAAGGCCTGTTTACACAGTGCGAGCTGCTGCCTGGCCAGTAGACA
This sequence comes from Argyresthia albistria, assembly GCA_963457715.1. Lineage (NCBI taxonomy): Eukaryota > Metazoa > Arthropoda > Insecta > Lepidoptera > Argyresthiidae > Argyresthia > Argyresthia albistria. The sequence goes on along the minus strand of OY735276.1, from coordinate 5,771,323 downwards.
GCTACTCGGTTTGTCTATTCGCACGCCAGTAGCTCGGCTCGCCTTTGCTGTCTACACGACACCAGCTACTGCCCAGTCCGAGGCGAGTCGCGATGTCGAGTGAACTTGTTGCTGGCACTGGCGAGCTACTGCCGAACGCGTCCAAACGGTGCGAGTGACGGCCGAGCCGCTGTCATGTGCGAGTTGCTGCCGGGCGAGCAGCGAGTGAAAACAAAAAATGTTGAAGTAACTCGCATCCGAGCTACTGACCAACTCGCACGTGCGAGTTACTGGTATGTTACGTCCAAACAGTGCGAGTTACTGCAGTGCAGCTACTCGGCAGGCTGGCTCGCACGCTAGCTCGCACCGTGTGAACTAGCCATTATTCACAATCGTGCAACAGAGTGGCAAGTAAAGGCCTGTTTACACAGTGCGAGCTGCTGCCTGGCCAGTAGACAGCTACTCGGGTTGTCTATTCGCACGCCAGTAGCTCGGCTCGCCTTTGCTGTCTACACGACACCAGCTACTGCCCAGTCCGAGGCGAGTCGCGATGTCGAGTGAACACTGGCGAGCTACTGCCGAACGCGTCCAAACGATGCGAGCGACGGCCGAGCCGCTGTCATGTGCGAGTTGCTGCCGAGCGAGCAGCGAGTGAAAACAAAAAATGTTGAAGTAACTCGCATCCGAGCTACTGACCAACTCGCACGTGCGAGTTACTGGTATGTTACGTCCAAACAGTGCGAGTTACTGCAGTGCAGCTACTCGGCAGGCTGGCTCGCACGCTAGCTCGCACCGTGTGAACTAGCCATAAAAGTTGGCGTCCCTGTGGCGGCGCCTGCCTCCTACACACTTTTATCGCCGCCGACAAAAAGTCGCCGCCATCTTGAACATTTTCGTTACTGGTGTGATTTGCTTCAAAATCGATACCTGAAGATCTGGTTGGAGTCCAATTATGATTCTAAAGTCAGACTTTGAAAAAAGTCGCCGCCATATTGATCTTTTTTAGGTTTCCGTACCCGAAGGGTGCCAAACGGGACCCTATTACTGAGACTTCGCTGTCCGTCTGTCCGTCCGTCCGTCCGTCTGTCACCAGGCTGTATCTCATGAACCGTGGTAGCTAGACAGTTGAAATTTTCACAGATGATGTATTTCTGTTGCCGCTATAACAACAAATACTAAAAATCAAAAGAAATTTAATATTAAGGGGGGCTCCCATACAACAAACGTGATTTTTTTGCTCATTTTTGCTCGATATTGATAATGGTAGCAGGTAGACGCTTAAAATGTTCACAATATATTGAGTATATTATTTACTTAAAAAATAAATAATTAAATTAAAATTAAATTAATATTTAGGGGGATCTCCCATACATTTTTTTTGCGGTTTTTTATAGATAATGGCACGGAACCCTTCGTGCGCGAGTCCGACTCGCACTTGGCCGGTTATTTTTTGTAATGTACTAGGCCGATTTGCTTCAAGATCGATTCTAAGGATGCGGTTGGAGTCCAATCATGATTCTGTAGTCAGATTTAGAAAAAAGTTGCCGCCATCTTGAACTTTTTGTAACTATAGTCTATTCGTGATAAGAATGAAGTGGAGTCATCACTGTCCGGCGGCTTAGCCACGCCACAGATTAATAATGGCCACGCCCCGTAACCAATCAAATCGTTTCCTCTTATCAAGCCAAGTTCACAGTGACCGGTTGAAGGCAAACTTTCAAACGCGACGGTTGTGTCCTGTCCATTTTAATTTTAATTTCACAACATTCTTATCACGAATAGACTGTAGACGGATTTGTTTCAAAATCGATATCTAGGAATGCGGTTAGAGTCGAATCATAATTCTGAAGTCAGATTTTGGAAAAAGTCACCGCCATCTTGAACTTTTTAGTTATTGGTCTGATTTGCTTCAAAATCGATATCTAAGGATGCGGTTGGAGTATATTCATGATTCTGAAGTCAGATTTTGAAGTTTTGTGCCGCACCGGCTTCAAACTGGTATTTTAAGCCCCGCTATAGCTATTGCTATGTGATATCAAATTTAAATTTTGCAATATGGGTATCGTTTTCGAGGTATTTTGGGGTTCTAGTGACGAATTAGGGGTCCATTTTGCATTTCAAGATGGCTGCCGCGCCAAATTTCTGTTTTGCAATATGGGTATGGTTTTCGAGGTATTTTAGGGTTCTAGTGACGAATTAGGGGTCCATTTTGCATTTCAAGATGGTCACCGCGCCAAATTTCTAATTTGCAATATGGGTATGGTTTTCGAGGTATTTTGGGGTTCTAGTGACGAATATAGAGTCCATTTTGCATTTCAAGATGGCCGCCGCGCCTAATTTAAATTTTGCAATATGGGTATGGTTTTCGAGGTATTTTAGGGTTCTAGTGACGAATATACAGCCCATTTTGCATTTCAAGATGACCGCTGCGCCAAATTTCTATTTTGCAATATGGGTATGGTTTTCGAGGTATTTTAGGGTTCTAGTGACGAATTAGGGGTCCATTTTGCATTTCAAGATGGCTGCCGCGCCAAATTTCTGTTTTGCAATATGGGTATGGTTTTCGAGGTATTTTAGGGTTCTAGTGACGAATTAGGGGTCCATTTTGCATTTCAAGATGGCCACCGCGCCAAATTTCTAATTTGCAATATGGGTATGGTTTTCGAGGTATTTGGGGTTCTAGTGACGAATATAGAGTCCATTTTGCATTTCAAGATGGCCACCGCGCCTAATTTAAATTTTGCAATATGGGTATGGTTTTCGAGGTATTTTAGGGTTCTCGTGACGAATATACAGTCCATTTTGCATTTCAAGATGGCCGCTGCGCCAAATTTCTATTTTGCAATATGGGTATGGTTTTCGAAATATTTTAGGGTTCTAGTGACGAATTAGGGGTCCATTTTGCATTTCAAGATGGCTGCCACGCCAAATTTCTGTTTTGCAATATGGGTATGTTTTTCGAGGTATTTTGGGGTTCTAGTGACGAATATACAGTCCATTTTGCATTTCAAGATGGCCGCTGCGCCAAATTTCTATTTTGCAATATGGGTATGGTTTTCGAGGTATTTTAGGGTTCTAGTGACGAATTAGGGGTCCATTTTGCATTTCAAGATGGTCACCGCGCCAAATTTTATTTTGCAATATGGGTATGGTTTTCGAGGTATTTTAGGGTTCTAGTGACGAATTAGGGGTCCATTTTGCATTTCAAGATGGCCACCGCGCCAAATTTCTAATTTGCAATATGGGTATGGTTTTCGAGGTATTTTGGGGTTCTAGTGACGAATATAGAGTCCATTTTGCATTTCAAGATGGCCGCCGCGCCTAATTTAAATTTTGCAATATGGGTATGGTTTTCGAGGTATTTTAGGGTTCTCGTGACGAATATACAGTCCATTTTGCATTTCAAGATGGCCGCTGCGCCAAATTTCTATTTTGCAATATGGGTATGGTTTTCGAAATATTTTAGGGTTCTAGTGACGAATTAGGGGTCCATTTTGCATTTCAAGATGGCTGCCACGCCAAATTTCTGTTTTGCAATATGGGTATGTTTTTCGAGGTATTTTGGGGTTCTAGTGACGAATATACAGTCCATTTTGCATTTCAAGATGGCCGCTGCGCCAAATTTCTATTTTGCAATATGGGTATGGGTTTCGAGGTATTTTAGGGTTCTAGTGACGAATTAGGGGTCCATTTTGCATTTCAAGATGGCTGCCGCGCCAAATTTCTGTTTTGCAATATGGGTATGGTTTTCGAGGTATTTTAGGGTTCTAGTGACGAATTAGGGGTCCATTTTGCATTTCAAGATGGCCACCGCGCCAAATTTCTAATTTGCAATATGGGTATGGTTTTCGAGGTATTTTGGGGTTCTAGTGACGAATATAGAGTCCATTTTGCTTTTCAAGATAGCCACCGCGCCTAATTTAAATTTTGCAATATGGGTATGGTTTTCGAGGTATTTTAGGGTTCTCGTGACGAATATACAGTCCATTTTGCATTTCAAGATGGCCGCTGCGCCAAATTTCTATTTTGCAATATGGGTATGGTTTTCAAAATATTTTAGGGTTCTAGTGACGAATTAGGGGTCCATTTTGCATTTCAAGATGGTCACCGCGCCAAATTTTATTTTGCAATATGGGTATGGTTTTCGAGGTATTTTAGGGTTCTAGTGACGAACGAATTCGCGTTTATTCCCAGTAGTACACACCCCGCCGTCCACACTGTTACGGTATGGAAAAAAAATCCCATACGGTAACAGTGTTGACGTAGGTATAGGACTTTTCCCCAGTAGTTCCGTTGGTTGCAGTTCATTGCGTGTTGAAAAATTGTGTCGATTTTGAAGCAAATCGGTTGAGTGACAAAAAAGTTCAAAATGGCGGCGACTTTTTTAATATTTGACTTCAGAATCATGATTGGACTCCAACCGGATCCTCAGATATCGATTTTGAAGCAAATCGGTTGAGTGACAAAAAAGTTCAAGATGGCGGCGACTTTTTTAATATTTGACTTCAGAATCATGATTGGACTCCAACCGGATCCTCAGATATCGATTTTGAAGCAAATCGGTTGAGTAACAAAAAAGTTCAAGATAGCGGCGACTTTTTTTAATATTTGACTTCAGAATCATGATTGTACTCCAACCGCATCCTCTGATATCGATTTTGAAGCAAATCGGTTCAGTAACAAAAAAGTTCAAGATGGCGGCGACTTTTTTTAAATTTGACATCAGAATCATGATTGGACTCCAACCGCATCCTCAGATATCGATTTTGAAGCAAATCGGTTGAGTAACAAAAAAGTTCAAGATGGCGGCGACTTTTTTAATATTTGACTTCAGAATCATGATTGGATTCCAACCGCATCCTCAGATATCGATTTTGAAGCAAATCGGTTGAGTAACAAAAAAGTTCAAGATGGCGGCGACTTTTTTTATCAACTTTTATCTCAGCTTGGCAGGCATAGCACATGTTGTTCATTGTGTAAAGTTGCTTAGGACGACCGCTAGGGGCGCCACTGTCAACCTTATAAAGTTTCTTCTGATCTCCGCTGATATAGAGACGGCAGCACTCAGACAACGATGAGCAAAGAATGAATAATTGAAACAATAAAACCGGCCAAGTGCGAGTCAGACTCGCGCACGAAGGGTTCCGTACCATTATCTATATAATTGAAACAAAAAGTAAACTTTAGAAAAAACCGACTTCCACAAACCCTATTTGATTAGATTGAGTTTAATACAAACTGTAACTCCTTATCCCCCCCCCCAGGGGAATTAATTTTGTCAAATCCCATATCAGTGCTACCCCACGCTACTAAGGAACCCCTGTACAAAGTTTCATGGCTCTAGGTCCATCGGTTTAGGCTATGCGTTGCCTGCCCGTCAGCCACGCATTGTATTTGTACCTAGTATTGAGCAGATCTGGTGGCCATATGTGGTCTTCATCAGCAGTTCCGCATCACAATATTATGCTTACCATGTGCATTTGCACGAGTTATTATGAAAAACACAAAAATCACTATAGGTCTAATCGGTCTAATTTTCCAAATCGGTCCATCCGTTTAGGCGCTATCGAGGCACATACATAAAAAATAAAATAAAAAAAAAAACAAACATCCGGACGAATTGTAAACCTCCTCCTTTGGGAAGTCGGTTAAAAAAACCGCAAAAAAACACGTTAATTGTATGGGAGCCCCCTTTATATTAAATTTATTTTGTTTTTAGTATTTGTTGTTATAGCGGGAACAGAAATACGTCATCTGTGAAAATATCAACTGTCTAGCTACCACGGTTCATGAGATACGGCCTTGTGACAGACAGACGGACGGACGGATATCTTGAGATTTTAAGGTACTTTCCCTCCAGGGCCCATTCGTTTGTTCCACCCTGTATATGTGTGATCTGTAACTGTATTTTTCATGAAATACCCAAAAAGTTTTGTTCAAATTATCATCTTATGTCAGAATAACTTTGTAGCTAGTTGAAAAATAACATTTGAATTGATTCAAAGCTTGCCGCGCTTTTACGGCCTTTAGTACCTACTAAACGCCGCCGTAAGCAGCACTGTCTACAACCTACTCCTACTGGAAAACGTGAGACACCCATCTGCAATTTCCGTACAATGAGGTTCACTCACTCAATAAGTCAATGTCATGCAGACTGCAAAACATCATTTCAACGCACCAAAGAGTATTTAATTAAAACATCACTGGCAGCCAAACTTGAAGTGGCCAAAAGGAATAAAATAATTTCTGAGCTCTGAGATTTGTATGAAAACAAAAGTAATTAAAAACTATTAATTTTATAATTATTTTCTAAAAGTTCTACAGACTAAATAGAGACGTCGTAATTCATCAATTAATATTTAAAGTCTTTGTAGAAGTCCGGGGACGACATTGCCATATCATTTAAATTTAGTTTCATTAAAAGAAGGCTTACCTACCAAAACAAAATGGCCTTGGTATAAACTTTTCAAGCGTGTTGTGAAGACGTATCTTGTACCGAGACCACTTTCAATTTGTAATATCTCTCGTATTTCAGTATTTGTGGTTGGTGCGGCAACAGATATACACATTCTGTGAAAAATTTCAGCTTTCTAGCTATTACGGTTCGTGCAGGCGGACCCGGTGACAGACGGACGGACGGACGGACGGACGGACGGACGGACGGACAGCGAAGTCTCAGTAATAGGGTCCCGTTTGGCACCCTTCGGGTACGGAACCCTAAAAAGTAAACTTTAGAAAAAACCGACTTCCACAAACCCTATTTGATTAGATTGAGTTTAATACAAACTGTAACCCCTTATCCCCCCACCCTTGGGGAATTAATTTTGTCAAATCCCATCTCAGTGCTACCCCACGCTACTAAGGAACCTCTGTACAAAGTTTCATGGCTCTAGGTCCACCGGTTTAGGCTATGCGTTGCCTGCCCGTCACCCACGCATTGTATTTGTACCTAGTATTGAGCATATCTGGTGGCCATATGTGGTCTTCATCAGCAGTTCCGCATCACAATATTATGCTTACCATGTGCATTTGCACGAGTTATTATGAAAAACACAAAAATCACTATAGGTCTGCCTATAATATTTGAAGAGTTCCCTCAATTTCTCCAGGATCCCATCATCAGATCCTGACCTGGTGTCAATGGGACCACCCTTGAGGTATTACCTATACGCCGAAAAAAGATTTGTTCAAATCGGTTCATAATTGGCGGAGTTATCGCGTAACAAACATAGAAAAAAAAAACATACGGGCCGAATTGAGAACCTCCTCCTTTTTTGAAGTCGGTTGAAAAGTGATAATGTCTGTGAGGATCGAACTTGGATCACTTGTGTTACTCAGTGCTGGCCCAAAACGATAACAATCCGAACCATTGCTGATACTAAGAACTGATTCGAATATTGGCATATGATCGTGCGGGCATTTACGTTGTATTGATTGTTGCAGGTAATTTGGAATAATAATTGAAACAAAAAGTAAACTTTAGAAAAAACCGACTTCCACAAACCCTATTTGATTAGATTGAGTTTAATACAAACTGTAACTCCTAATCCCCAATTGGGGAATTATTTTGTCAAATCCCATCTCAGTGCTACCCCACGCTACTAAGGAACCTCTGTACAAAGTTTCATGGCTCTAGGTCCACCGGTTTAGGCTATGCGTTGCCTGCCTGTCAGCCACGCATTGTATTTGTACCTAGTATTGAGCAGGTCTGGTGGCCATATGTGGTCTTCATTATCAGTTCCGCATCACAATATCATTATGCTTATCATGAGTAAATACACGAGTTATTATGAATAATTGAAACAAAAAGTAAGCTAATACCCGATACTACGCCATACCCATATTGCAAAATAGAAATTTGGCTCGGCAGCCATCTGGAAATGCAAAATGGACCCCTAATTCGTCACTAGAACCCTAAAATACCTCGAAAACCATACCCATATTACAAAATGAACTCCAAATTCAGATTAGCTCGATGGCACCATATTCCTAAAGGACTTGTCACAACGAACCTAATGAGATGAGTATGAGAGTAGATAAATAGTGTATGAACTAAACATGGTGTGAAACTACACATAACTAGGTATTAAAACTCTCGTGGGATACTATCAAAAACACCCACTCGTGTTTTAATACCCCTCATTATGGAACAGTTTCATAAACTACTATTTCAATCCTACTGACTACCAGTAAGACACCGTACTACCAATTTTCAGGAGTATCAAGACGAATCCCATAAATTTTTTAGGCCTTGGCTACTTTTGAGGAGGAAAAACCGTATTTTATTATGCCATGACGATGCCGCGTAGCAATTATTTTATGACTGACTTTTATTGAGACGAGCGACACAACCTCTCCCTTCGAGAGCCTAAGCGGTAATGCCTCCCGTCGCCTTCGCGCATACCCGCATGCAATTTATTTCAGCGCAAGTGATAAAATGAAGATTGATTCGAAATCGCCGATTAATTCTAAAATGTTAAACACTAAACTTTAAGATATTTTGATTACCTATTTTTAGACACAAGAATCAAACCAATATTCCTCGTAGAACTGCTGGAATAACTCGATTTAGGTAAAAAAGGACTATTCGTTTATATTTTTTTTCATATACTTTATGATGACATTATGATCTTTTCAAACACTAAATTTTTAGGAAAGGGACTATTTTATAACATATATTTTTTCTGGATTCAGAAAGTGTCTCAATCTGCTGGAATAACTCAATCTGTTGGGCATTTTATCTGGACGGGCGCCTACGTTTCTGTATAATGTCCTACAGTCAGCACCAGATAGACAGACATGACATGAGCAAGCGATCCAATCAAATACAATAAAATTATCTACACATCACTAAAATCTAGAAATACACAGCTCAAGTGTCAACATTATATGTAATATTCATTGTGATAACATGGAAGTTGCCATCGATGTGTACCTATTTGAGTATCTGCGTGCTCACTGTACATATTTATCAATATCAACCCTTGAATTTCAGTGCCAGTTCCTGCACCATACATTTAGATACAGGTAGACGGTAAACCTGTTTAATGCATGCAACAAACCATTGTTTATTTCCCTGCAAGCTGTAGCTGGAATTAATCTAACCTAATAAAGCTGTAATGAAGTCGTAATGAAACATAGTAAAACATGAAATTACACACATCGGTCGTACATTAGTAAAAGTATGGGTTTGTTTGAGTTTGTAATGCGTGTTTATTTTATATGCAAATCGCAACACAAACAATTATTAGAGGTAGAAATCTGATTGCACTGCAACTTTGTAATTTCATAAATCTTTCGAATCAAGGTTTCTCCCGAGCTTTTTGCAGAACGTAAATTTATTCTTTCGTATTGTATTAAATTAATGGGGGTTAGATTTCTGTCAGACGATGAGCAAGCAACTTGTCACTATGTGCTCCCTTCTTAGGGTTCCGTAGTCCATATAGTTATAATTTTGTCTTCGACGTAGACAGACATCTGCTTAGATAAGTGCTGAAAAGAAGCTCTTATACCAGAAAGTTGTAAAGCTGTAAGCTGTTGGCATGGTATACCTAAGTTAGTTAATCAAAGTTCTCAAACTAAATAACTAAAGTTAATCAAACTAAACGCCTTTCAGGTTAATTTTACCAGTGTCAAGTGTATTTGAAAGACTACTATTTGGCCAGGTTCTTTGTTGATAGTTAGCATTACCTGGGAAGGGCGTAAAGAGTTGTAGGAAGGTGCTAAGTATTCCAAAGATTTTAATTCAAGTTTTAGTTTTTTTTAGGTCTAATTATTAGATACTTTCATTGGTTTTCTAGATATCTGATAAAACCAGATATTTAAGTCATGTATCATCTTATTAAATGGACCCTCAATGCTACACCACTCATAATTAGCGGAATAAGTCCTAAGGGCATTCGACACACCCTGTATAAAAGCATATCTGAGAACAGTTAAAGTGTAAACATCTAGAATTTGCTGATATTCCTGCCGGGAGACGGACGCTACATATCATAATAACTGCTTGTGACAAATTAGGGCCCTGTTTACGCATTAGTTACAGGTCATTAGCTATCTGTCGCACATTATAGCGGTATTATAGGCAATTAGTATCTACCATAGATCCGGTAGAAGACCTACCTTGACTAGATTTTTCTCAGACCCTTTATTACGCCCGTAGTCGTTTCCTTCACTCGATTTACTCTCGACCCAACCTAGCTTGAGAGATTCAAGGAGCTGTCAAGCAAACGACGAAGAATTCGGGCGGTGTATAATTACCTAATCCACAGCAAAATAGACGCATAGGCATTGGACTATGAAGGTCCCGTCCCTCCCACAGCTATGGGAATATGATTGCCCCACTTTGTTTTCCACCATCAAATTTGTAAAATATAGGGTAATTAATTTGGTATCTACTTACATTAATAAAAGAATCGTGTAACTTTCAGCTACGTACTTGAATTTATTGTAGTGTGCCTTCCAAATAAACAATTAAAATGTACGCCTTATTGCTATATAGTAACTATTACTGTTAAGAATCTCATGACATGACACATATAATTTAAAAATTTACATTTAGGTACATACAATATTATGCATATGTTATTTACAGGTTACCTAACCTAACCATTAACAGAGACAGACAAGACAGTAGTCGGAAAATATAGGTAGCATGGGATTTCTAAGATAGATCTGAAGGAACAAAATGAGAAAAACAATAACCGGCCAAGTGCGAGAAGGACTCGCGCACCAAGGGTTCCGATCACACTTGGAGAGCGTAACACGTGTAATTAGGTTTCCACGTAAAAAACTAAAGTGTGATATCATCCATGTAAACCAAATTAAATATTTTTTAGAGAGACAGAAATTTGGAGTTTTCAGATTTTTCCCTTTACTTGTGCTACAAGACCTTCCTTCATTCCAAATTTCATGACCCTAGGCCAACCGGAAGTACCCTAGATTCCCTTGCGAGTTCCACGCGAGTTCATCAAATTCTGCAAAATTATGACTATCGCGGTACCTTTTGTAATTTTTTCACAGCTCCAAGGGACCATAGACCTGAGTAATCGATATCAATTTCAACATGATACCTCCTGAGAAAAGGGGTCGTGACAGACGGACAGACAGACAGACAGACGGACAACAAAGTGATCCTATAAGGGTTCCTTAAAACAGAATTTATAGTCTTGATAAATGGAAATACATTGGTACTGATTGGCCGAAACTGATTCAACCAACCTGTTGACTCAATCAGCGCCCAACCGGGTGTTAATATCCTCTTCAATATGGAATGTCTTTATACATTGTACATAATATAAGTTACTTAAATAGAAGGTGTTTTCTTTACACAATATCACAGAATCACATTACTTACTTATTACAATTTGACGTTTTACCTTAATTTAATCACATTAATTAGGTATGCCACTACATAACATCTACACTAAAATCCTAACTGTACTTTTCTAATAAACAAGTTGATACTATAAAATACACATACATACATACATTACACATCATAGCTGGGTAATCTGGGTATGTAGATACAGATGACTGATAAATAAGTATTCATAAGGCGCCTCACAAATAAATTAGGGGTGCCTTTTTCATGTGTATTTCAGGAAATACTCGGCAAATCGTAATCGATTTCTGGTATATGTAATTTATAGCTACATAATGTAGGATTTTCATGTTGGAAAACGTGTTTGGATAAAATTTTCTCGGTAGAAAATAAATCCAAAATCAACACTTTTTTCCAATATTTTTTCCTATATACCGCTGCATGTGCATAGTAGTAATAAATATGATCTTTCTATTAATTGTAATATGTGGGGAATTGTTGTTCTAGCGATTTGAAATATGAAATGTAATTCCCTGAAATAGCTTATTTTTATGTTGTTTTTTCCGTTTTGGCGCTTACGTTGATTCAGATTAGGTGCGAGCGCACAATTGCCATCCCACTTGTTCCTCTTCTCGAGTAATATTCGCTTCTTACTTCCTCAATCTTTGTTGACCTTGATTTAATTTTTCATACCTCGCCAGGCACAGATTAAGCGCTTATTACATTACGCTGTCGGCAGGGCACGATTTGTATAGACGTCTCACTCTGATGGAACGACTAGAAAGAGACAGTGAGTCAGACAGGGCCCTGCCGACAGCGTAGTCTAATAGGCCCAGTAATAAAGAGTTAGCCTTAGGCCCGATACCCACCGGACAGACAGACCAGAACGAGAAAGACGGTTAAAAAGTCATCTATAAATTATATAGACTTCGATACCTTGACCATTATCGCTAATTTCGAGAGTACGATCACTGAGTAGGACTTAGGTTCCAGCGAGTCTCTTTCAGGTTTAAATAAATTAAGTAGGTTTTGTTCTTATATTTTCATCTATTACAGTTTTCCCAGAAAAGTTAAAAGCCGTAGGCGGGATCACATTTTACGGCTAGGTTGAGGAGGGGCAGGAAGTTTTTTTGTTGTTTGTCATTCCCATATATTGATTACACAGAATTATATAAGTACTGTAACCTACTCAGTTATTGAGCTATGTCTGAAGTTGTTGTTCTAAGGTTCAATCCCCTGCCTTGATCTCCTGAATCGCTGTTGCCTCAGCAAACCCGTCATTCGAGACACTCTGCCCCGAACAATAGCTCGCAGGAGAACTCCTATTGCTAGTATTACTATTCTTACTACCTCCCCTCCTCTGATACTCTACCATACTCCCACTTGGCTGCCGAAGAATATGGTGAATCGGATGGGAACTCGCGATCTTATCCGGTTTTTTCAACAGCTCTTCTATGGAATACGGGTTTTTCTTTTTTTCTTTTTCGAGTTTTCGTTCCGAATCGCCCGTGCCTGGTCTGCTATCGTCGCTCGCTTCAACGGAAATGTGTTCCGAATGTTCCGATTTTACATCTTCGTTTATCCGGTTTAGCAGATCGGTTTGTAAGGTAAGGGCGTAGGGCGAGAATGGTTTGGAGTCATATGGCATCATGATTCTCTGCCAGGGCGAAACCGGGTAAGGTTTTAGGAGTCCCTGGGCCTGGTTGGCTATTAGCCAGGAGGTGGCGAGTCTTCGGTCGTAGAGGTGGGGTTCCGTGGGTGGTGCGGGGACTCTGACGGCGGTGTGCGCGAAGTATGGAGGGTTCTGTATGGTGGGGGGGAGCGGCGACTTGAGGGACATGTAGTCGATCATGTTTGACGGCAGCTCTGGCTGTGGGTATGACTCTGGAAAAGAGAGAAAAACAGTTTTGAGCATAAATATGGGTAAAATAAAGGTTGCGACGAAAGTTAATCATAGATGTTTTAAGTAAGTAAGTAGTAAAAATATTTCTGATATTACTTGATTATTTGTATAGTGCCTGCAATGCAGCAGGCGACACGAAACTATGAAAACTATAATTAAAATTGTGTGTTTGAAAATGGAATCTCTGACCACTTCGCATGATCTGTCCGATTTAAGATTGTCAGTTTAGTTTAGTGTCAGTGTAGTTTGGTGGTTTTGCTTTTGACACCTCACCTCCCAAATAATGTTCAGTACACGTTAATGTTCAGCAGGTACAATCCTATTCTTAACCAAATGAGTATGTTTAGCATGTAAGTATATGAAAAAATGTTTCATTTCTCCACGACTCAGCCAACTCTCAAAAATATCATCAAAACAAAAACCAAAACGCAACAATGAAACGTCAATAAATCAGCAGACGTCAAGAATCAATACATTCGTCGTCCCACTTTTTCGCCACAAACAAACGCAAGAAACCAGCACAATAAATAAAACTGGCAAACGTATGAAGCATCTATAATTCTGCCGGCTGGACACCTTTCTAATTCCTTCATAGAACAGTCACAGTCGCTTGGTATCCAATAATAAGATCGTTTAAAAATGTAAACGCAAGGAAAGTTTTACATATCTTTTACGAGTGACATCAACATAAACATATGACAAGCGGGCGACAATGCTGCTAATAAATTCGACAAGACAAACAAATGTAAAACACAAAAGTGTAAGCACCAAGCCGTAAACTTGAGGAATTATTGTCACAGTAACGTAAACTACTTGCATAGTAGAATAGTTGGAAAATACGAGTTTGTAGATGATTGATTGTGTCATTGGAGAGTCATGCAAATTCAACAACATTTTTAGGAGTCTGTAGTGAGGTGGTAGAGACGGGACCTCTCTAAAGTACAGACAGCTAGCATCGCAATAGAATGAAAAACTTTTGTTTATGTATTAGAAGCCTTTGACACGGTAGTGCCCCCGCAAAGTCATTGCAGTAACACCATTTATTTTTCTCAAAGTTACCCGTGTCGGGGCAATGCCGACCCCGCTGTATTTTCATCGCGGACAAAGCCTGAATTTTAAGTGGTCTATATTAAATAAATAACTAAGTATATTGCTTTAATCCGAAATTTCATTCAATAGATAATTATAATAAATTGATTAAAATATCGTATAGTTATTATGATAGTCTATTGCGGTACACGACACGACAATACATAAAACAAAATGAATCATTAGGAATATCAATGCAATCGCCACTGCTTCATTAAAAAATAAACGTGTAACAATTAAGTAGGGTAATTGATAGAATTACCGGCCACCCTCCGCGCCTCCGGACACAATATTTTGTCACAAACCCATTAATGGACGACAAACAAACTCTCGGTTGACTATTTTGTGTAATTAAATTATTCTATTTAGTGGGCGCTTCCTCACACCTGTCCGTAGAAGAACTAGTCTATGGTATTTATTTCCGTCCGTCTTCGTCGGTCCGTCCGTCACCCGACTTTGTTTTGCATTGTTTTGGAATGTTGAGCAATTATTTACGTCGTTTGCTGGTGATTTTTATGCTTTCAGGAATGCGAGAAGTTTGCCGTTGCATCTAAATAAGCAGCGACAGCTGAACCGCATCTACTAGCTATATTTTTGAATTGTTAACTTGTATCATATCATTTTATGTTTTCAAAACGTAATTAAACTGGTCATTGTAAAATAATAAATCCGCTGTCACTATTTAAAAAAGTCTGTCAAAATGTCAAACAAAACTATCGAAATTACAAAAACCTGTCTAATAGAATTAACTTGTAAACAGTCTCGCGCCTCATGTCGCTGGTCGTCGTGAAGCCAGGCCAGGATTCTTCTGGATCCGGTTCATATCAAATGACAAAAATCCCGCCAAAATTACAAAAAAAACTGTCAAAATAACAAAAAATCCTATCAAAATGTAAAAAAAAACAACAAATCCTATAAAATAATAAAATATCACTCGTCAAAAGGAACAAGCCTCACCGTGTTGCCGTTCATCCTCGGGCCAGGCCAGCCCGCTGTTCCGCAGTATCCGGTTGACGGAGGACACGGAGGGGATGGAGTGCGGCTCGCACACGCGCGCGCTCAGCAGCCGCTCCCGGATCTCCCACGCGAACATGCCCGGGTTCTCTTGTTTCAGACGGAGGATCTTCTTGACGACTGTCGGGGTGGCGACTTGCTGGAAGGAGAGGAAACGATATTTTTACTGCTTACATAACATTTTCTCCTTTTACTTTTTAACCGAATTTGACCGAAACCTCGAAATTGGTATTATATGAACCAATTTCAACAATTTTCTTTTTGTATGAAAGGGTGACCCATAAGGTAGGTCCCATTTAAAAAAAAAAAACTGGAATTGGTTCAGTACTTAGGTTTCTACAATAGAAAAAACTGTCATCCAGGTAACCAAAATTACGTATTTTTGCCTTTCTGTGACTTTGTGGTATTTACGCACATTGACATTGAGATGAATTCTGAGAATTCATAGACAACATTCGCTTCCCGCGCGGACAGTATTAAGTAATAGGTCATGAAGTCGGTTTTTTTAAGTTTTTAACTTGGTGAATTATTGTTCTTTTTCTCCGTGTTTCGGATGACGTTAAGCTGCCTGGCTACTATCGCTACTTGGTTGGTAGTATGTAGTAGTCGTAAAACTAACCCGTACTGAACCAGCGTGGTGAAGGCTCAATCTTATTCGTATCCGGGCTAAGGCCTGTGCCCCTCGATGGGGACATGGGCTAAATTTACTTTACTTGTCTTCATCAGGGGGCTATGGTGCCTGCAGGTTTCACCCAGGTTTTCTATATAATACAGGGTGTAACAGAAGGGTGTAGTCATATTTTAGGGGGTTGTTAGGGAGGCCAATCTGAGCAACTTTCACTATGAAACTTATTTGATCAGAGCAACTTTATTTTTCATTGCTCCATATGTTTTGGTCCGGGCGGTCAGCTGATTTGTATAGAGAAGTGAAAATTAAAGTTGCTCTGATCAAATCGGTTTATAGTAGAAGTTGCTTAGAATGATGTCCCTAACAACCCCCTAAAATATGACTACACCTTTCTGTTACACCCTGTGTAGCGTCACGCCTTTTCCCATAGAGGGCAGCAGAAGCACAGTTGTGTCCATTTTAAGCCAATCGCCGCAGTTATGAGTAATGAAGATTTTCTCACGATTTTTCCCACTTTTTCTTCAGCTGCGTGTGGCGATGGACTTGTCACTGTAAGCGTGAAAACAACTGTGCCTTTTCCACTTAAAGTATAGTTTTGCATTACAATCATAATCACAAAATCACAATAAGTCGCCAAAACCGAGGCAGATGCAACACCGCTGCAAATTGCAGTGAAATATTTTATTCTCATTTGTTGCAAGTGCCGTTAAAGAAATATTAAGTGTTACACCAGAAATGAGTTTTATTGACGTTTAATGTGGTTTTAATAAGATATTTGCCCGTATAGTCGGTTCCGTTCGAGGCGTCAACGTCTCTTATATTATGCCGCTAAGTGCATGCAGGACCATCCATCAATCCACCTCATTTGAGCTTTACACCATAAATATAAAGAATGTTCTTTCCTTCTTTGGACACGTATCTCGACGCGGCCGTATGTCCATTGAGCGACTGGTAGTACAGGGCAGAGTAGAAGGCACCCGAATGCGTGGTAGATCACCAATGAGATGGACGGACCAGATCAAGGCAGCACTGGATGACCCCCTGTACCAATGCACCAAAAAAGCAGCCCTCAGGGAGGAATGGCGACGAATTGTAAGGCGGGTCACTCGACCGAAATGACGACCACGACCACTCTGCCAAGAGTGATACGACTGAGAAGAAGAATAAAGAATGTGAGTGTGTACAGAGCAAGTACATCTATGTACTCTGCACATACAAGCATGCCACTTTACCTGCTTTTCACTATCGAAATCGTTAAGGTTCCAAAAAGTTAGGACTGAAAAATTTAACGCGTCTATAACCACGTCTCTCAAGTCAACGTGTATGGAACGCGTCTATAACCACGTCTCTCAAGTCAACGTGTATGGAACGCGTCTGTAACCACGTCTCTCAAGTCAACGTGTATGGAACGCGTCTATAACCACGTCTCTCAAGTCAACGTGTATGGAACGCGTCTGTAACCACGTCTCTCAAGTCAACGTGTATGGAACGCGTCTATAACCACGTCTCTCAAGTCAACGTGTATGGAACGCGTCTGTAACCACGTCTCTCAAGTCAACGTGTATGGAACGCGTCTATAACCACGTCTCTCAAGTCAACGTGTATGGAACGCGTCTATAACCACGTCTCTCAAGTCAACGTGTATGGAACGCGTCTATAACCACGTCTCTCAAGTCAACGTGTATGGAACGCGTCTATAACCACGTCTCTTAAGTCAACGTGTATGGAACGCGTCTATAACCACGTCTCTCAAGTCAACGTGTATGGAACGCGTCTATAACCACGTCTCTCAAGTCAACGTGTATGGAACGCGTCTATAACCACGTCTCTCAAGCCAACGTGTATGGAACGCGTCTATAACCACGTCTCTCAAGTCAACGTGTATGGAACGCGTCTATAACCACGTCTCTCAAGTCAACGTGTATGGAACGCGTCTATAACCACGTCTCTCAAGTCAACGTGTATGGAACGCGTCTATAACCACGTCTCTCAAGTCAACGTGTATGGAACGCGTCTATAACCACGTCTCTCAAGTCAACGTGTATGGAACGCGTCTATAACCACGTCTCTCAAGTCAACGTGTATGGAACGCGTCTATAACCACGTCTCTCAAGTCAACGTGTATGGAACGCGTCTATAACCACGTCTCTCAAGTCAACGTGTATGGAACGCGTCTATAACCACGTCTCTCAAGTCAACGTGTATGGAACGCGTCTATAACCACGTCTCTCAAGTCAACGTGTATGGAACGCGTCTATAACCACGTCTCTCAAGTCAACGTGTATGGAACGCGTCTATAACCACGTCTCTCAAGTCAACGTGTATGGAACGCCTAGAAAATAAGTATGAAAGTAGACCCTAGATTGGTGCTCACTCGCATTTCGTCATTCGGCCTTAATAAGTAGGTATATATGCTAATGACGTTGTTAAAAATCATAGGGCGTCATAACTACGTAACTAAAGGAATCGGTAATTGTTCATTCTTGTTTATAAAAAAGACCATGTTATTCCGACGACCGCTATAATCGTTTTTTTTTCAAAGCGAGGTCTCTTCTATTTGACCGAGCGAGCGAAGCGAGCGAAGCGTCTCCGTTTCAGGTTTGGGCAAAAATGCTTTCGTATGTCTGTCCGGTTGTTCTCCTCTACAGGTCGCATTTATGAACCGATTCTCGTGAAATTTTGTGAGCAGGTTGGAAAAATAAATAGAATATTTTACTCGAGCCAGTTTTTAGATTTTTTTCAAAATGGCGGAGATATGGGGTTTTAAAATGTAAAATAATCGCTACAACCCAAACGGCTCGATGGATATTAACAAATGAGGTGTCGTTGGATTCGTAAAGACCATGAGAGTGAAACAGACTATATAATTTTAGTAAAAAGTCAATAGGTTGTATTAAAGATCGCGAAATGTAGTTTACAAAGTTATTGGTGCGGTGCTTTCATACTGCATGTACGTAACTTATGAATGTACATAAGTTTGTATGTGTTATTGAAAGAAAATTATTTGGGTTATTTTTTTTATGTGTGTTAGCAGTTCAGCTTTCCGACATACTCGCGAGGTCTACAGCTCACAGAGCCACTAGTAAATAAACTGTACGGTTAATAAAAGTACACACACAATATTAACACAAAAAACGCTCTATCCAAACCTTTTGACTAGTCTTGCAAACAGTAATCAAACGCTATAGTGAGGCCGTCACAATCAGGACATATCGATATTGACCAATCATCGACGGACTAATGAGTAAATCTACTACTCATATCGACCACTTGTGCACTGCGTCCCTAGCCCACCTTACCCGTATTGGAACACGGACGAAATTCACATAGTAAGGTGTCGAGGATAGTCGAGGCTTGATGGAACAGTCATTATTGTCTGTCCAGCTGTTCTGGTCGCACGGTTGAGTTGCACACCACTAATATCGTGTGAGCTGAAAGATATAAACGGTAATGAAAAATTCCTGAACTAATATATCTTTATTATGGGAGACAGCACGTGGCCGATACGGTGTTGTTTTAATATTTTGTTTATATGTTTGTTTTGTTATCTACTTATATACTTACTTGAAATTGTTTCGTGTCTAGAATACTAAAATTTCTAAGTGTTGTGGCGTAAAAGCTGAAAAAACTTTTAAAGCTTTTACGGCAAGACAAAAGATACTTTAGATAGGTAATAATGTAAGTATCTTTTGTCCTTAGAGAGAAATCCAGACATATGGAAGTGTGTCAAAGCCAAGTTCCATGCTGTAAGAAACCAATAAAATATTTGGTAAGTGTTTCACAGGTTTCTGAAACTTTATCACCACAGAATTTTATTACTATCTCAAAGGTTCTCGATGAGCTCTATGTATCATTTTACATTCAAAATGTATGACATATCTGTTCAATAGGGCTTATCGAAAACTTTCAGATGGCCTAAGACTAGGTATTACGCCTTAGAGACATATCCGTAAACGTCACGTAGACCACGCAACAGAGTCGTGAAATCGAAAGAAACGCCTGGAGACGATAATGATGGAAAAAACCGTATAGAGAAGCCATCATAACATATTGCTCTAGATTCTATAGAACATTACGAATCGTATATGCTTACACAATATTATGACAGACACTTTTCGAACGCAACCGTAAAAGAAAATAATTATAGCGCAACGAACGCATCCTTACAAAGAAAAAAAGAAGATGGCGCGGAAGCGTTCAATAGGATATCGAAAGCATCTAATGGCGTAATTATTACTTTGCACACGAAATTGACGCCTTATGGTCGAAAAGGGATACTTTACTACACCTAATATCGAAGGCTACTATTTACACATTATATTTCGACAGGCTACTTAAGTGTCCTGTAATTATTGTCTAAAAGCTCGCGTGCGTGACTGGGGTCGAAGTTTTCTAAAAAAAAATCCGAATCCAGATAATGGATTTAAGTTCAACGTTGCACAAATGGTTAAATTGTATATTGATTCAATAAACACCCCATGATTATTGGGTGGTGGCGTGGTCTGAATTGAGGATGTTGAAAAAAGGCAACCGTTCTGATGAAAATGTAGAGCAAAACCTGTAGTTTAAAGATTAACATCTGTAGAGCATAATTTTAGGTGCAAGGTTTAGATATTTCTTAGTTATTTTATTAGAAATATGAACAGTTAAGTAATTACTTTTCGTTAAAAACATAGTTAAATGAAATAAACGATACGGGACCAAAATAACCAGGGTGATTCGCAGCTTTCCTTACGAAACTTTGAGAACTTTTTATGATCAAAACAATTACATTTCATCAAACAGAACCTTCTATATCATAGTTTACATTTCTCCCTTATTATTAAGTTATTACTATCTATTAGTGCCTGGTATACTTTGGTTTAGATATACCTCGATGCGGAAGGTTCAGTAAAATTACAGGGCATCTAAGTTATAACAGGCTGCGCAGATGAAAAATGACACAGCTCGCAAACCGGGACCGTAGCATATCAACTCCGCATATAATTACCAATGTCTGAAATCCTGTTATAAACAACGCAATCGCGTATCACGGTAGCCTTACGCATTCCATTCGCGGTAGCGTCACGGAGTGAACACTTTTTGCACTCCCGCACATCAATCATGCCTTGACACATCCAATATAGGTTTTTGCCGCCACAACCAAGATCCAAGATGGCGGGTTTAACTGTCCAGCGCGTGCAAGATTAGCGCTGCTTATTACCACTGGTTTTCTATTAGACTTTCCACCTTCCTGATGGGGTGAAAGATGATTTGTCAGGGCGTGTGACCCGCCGTAATGGAGGATTGATTTGATATTAATTTGTGTCTTGACGTTTCTCCGGTTAATAGTTATTGCCTTTAATGCGTCGGCGCAGGTGCGAGGTTGTCTATTATTGTGTTTTTGCAAAATATTCCTAGTAAGGTGTCTCTGTAGGAAGTCATTAATGTCATGGTTATCAAGGTGCGTTTCGTGATTAAATTGTTGATTTTACTTTGAGACTGCAACTGTGTCAATTTCGTTCCTGTGCACCTATCAGATTATGACTGAAAATTCCTCACAATCTTTTCTTTCATATCTATTTATATTGTTGAGGGATTCTAATCCAACGCGCGTAACATCCCGTACAACAGGCGATTCCTGTTTCTGGTGTTCGCCTCAAACGAATCTGGTGCTGAATATGTAGGTACGAATAAAATAAATGATTTTGCTTGAAACTGCTGATAACTGGCTAAAAAATGGGGACAATTGGGCCTCTGCCACCCCGCACGTGACAAGGCGTGCGTGACGCTCTGTGTTGGTTGGGGAATTAGCTACACTGATAAAGTAACAACCGCAATATCATACTGACTGACTGTCGTTGCAAGTGTGTGTGTGTAATTAATAGGGTTTGAAACTGAAAGCCAATTGCAGAGGGCAGCACTATGGGGTGTCTAAGAACTGCCATATTGTCTAGTTGTTATTGTTTCACGAATAATTGAAATAACAAAATAAACTATATCAATGTATGCGACATGGAGTGTGATTCAATTAAAAGTCGAGCTGAGAAAAAGAAAAGCGTCCATCGTTGGTAAAAAAGCAGTTTTAATTGAAAGGTAAGTTATAAACTGGCATTGTTATGATATAAAGGTTATGTTGCGGTTTTATTGTAAAATCCATTTTCTTGTTGTAGACTAAGGGCGTACGACAAGAATAACCTTCTCGGAGTTGAAGATGAACTCGAGGATGAGATCCCGGTCATTCCTGACTTGGAAGAGTTCTCCGAAGCTGTCTATCCGATCGCTGTTGTTGTTGTGTTGTCTGTGTGATTGTTTTGACCTTAGAATGTGAAAATAAAGACGGTACAGCAGTTTTCTTCAACACTTTGATTAGAGATTTATCACCTGTATACGAATTTGGTCCAAAATAATCGTCAGGTAGGAAATGGGTAGCACATAACCTTGACGAAGTACTTGCATGCCAATTTTTTATACGAAGAGCTTTCTCCCACAATTTTCTTCTTTTAGCGTCTTTAGGGAATATATGAATCCCCACATTTTTGCAATCAACAGCTGCACAACGAGGCATTGAAAGAATTTATTCATAAAATAATTAGTTTGTTTACATGTTTACTAAGAGGAACTGTCAAATTTATAGACAGTCCACAGTGGCGACCTCTGAAGTGAGCAGTAGGCAGTTTATAAGCCCATTGTCAAGAAGTGAGAATGGCGGCAATCATAATGACATTCTCATGAAATCACTCAAGGTCCCCGGAAAGACAAATTGCGGTCCCTTACAGATATAGTATGTGTATTACGGTGGAACAAAAGACACGCGTCAAACTTTACAGTTTAGTGTTTACAGTCAAACTGTACTACTGTTTACTTCTGGTCGTAATAAAGTTACTGTTTTGCTGACAAGAAAATATTTTTGCTAGAGGCTTCCGGTGAAGGATGGTACGGTTGTGCCTTAGCTTAACTTGGCGGGGGCTCTAGCGCGCCCCCAGATAACTATCGAAAGTTTCAACAACTTTTTTTAGGGTTCTATTACTAAGACTCTGCTGTCCGTCCGTCTGTCTGTCTGTCTATCCGTCTGTCACCAGGCTGTATCTCATGAACTGTGATAGAAAAGGTGTGACGCTATGTTATGTTAAGAAAGGTATTATTGCAATGAGCAGCAGGTATCTCTGACTTGTTCTGTCCACACCCACCCACCGTCGTACGCGCAGGATGTCAAAGCATTCTACCTAGAGATGTAAATTGAAAAAAAAAAAGACATGAAAAAAAACATGGCACCATAGTATTTTTCTAATAACTTGCTCTGTATGTTTTGGGTATATATCATGGTTCGCGTCAAAAATGTCGGCTTGAATTTGACCCACTTCCCGCTATCCAATTGTGCTAAAATTTTGCATACGTATGTAAATTGGATGACAATGCAATATTTTTCTGACTTGGAGCTGATCTGATGATGGAGACGGAAGGTGGCCATGGGAACTCTGTCATAAAACATCGCAACACCATCATGCTTGGGCTCGTTCGATTCGTCTTAACAAATACTTTGGTCCTAAAATATTTTTTATGACATAGTGCTGATCTGATGCTGGAGCCGGAAGGTGGCCATGGGAACTCTGTTACCAAACGACGCAATTCTATCGTGTTTGGTCTCATTTGATTCGTCTTGACAAGCACTCGAATTCTAGATTTGATGTTTTGTCCTGTAATGATAAAGACTAAAAAGTTAAAATAAATTACAAGTAAAAAAACATTTTTAAACAAAGCCTTTATTTATGGCCCTAAAAAGAAGAAAATAAAATTTCAATTCAATCAAATGCGTCATTTTATTAAATTACACAATTTATACGATATAAAAGTTCATCAGATCGTTTGTCGCAGAAAAAAGTGCATGAAGCTCAAGTTGCAGTAACAAATTAGTGGATTTCTAGCGTGAAACCCCGACCGACTCTCGAATGTAACACAATGGACGATACGAACTTTGGGACAGTCGACGCGCAGGCATTCCCTGAGATTAAAATTTAAAACGAAGCTGTCGCCTACCTACATCACGAGGAAGGGCACTCGTCGATGTGTTCCGACGATCCTGCTCTGCGAGGGGATCCCACGACCAACGGTATCAGTAAGTATCTTCTACTTTTTCATACAATGCCCTCATTTTGAACTGTCGTTGTCATACAAATTATCCCCGGGATAATTATTTCCGCATAACATTTTGTTGGTAAAATCCAGCCTTAATCATTTATATTTGACTTTGGTCCTTGTTCTGAGACTCTCTCGTAAGTATGACATTTAACGTTGCACTTTAGTAGAGCAGTAAATTGCGCGCTCGGCCGTAACTTGGGTTATGGGAATAAATAAATGCCCGAAGCATCGGACAGATAAACTGAATCAAACATGACAAGCGATTAAGTAGTTATTAAATACCGAAAATATGGCCTAACGGGGTGTGACCAAACGGGGTGGTCGGAAAACATTTTTGTATATTTCGTATATATTTATTGCACATATCAGAAAAAAATAGGTACATTCGATATAGGTACGCATATCGACAGATATATCGAGCGTCTTGTATGGGAGTCACTCGATATAGCTGTCGATATAGGTGTATCGAATGTGCGAGAATCGTACCCCTGTGCTATCACTTATCCATATGAATGTTGAATCGGCATACCAAAAAGAATAGGCGTATCACAAATAGAGTCAGTAGGCACTGACAATAAATATTTCTATTCAATATTAAACATACACAGGGTGTAAAAGATGCTAATTATAAATATGAAAAGTTTAGTTGGTCCGATGAAATCATAGTAGAAATCAATGTTAGATAATAGCAACGTCTTAAGGTGGAAACTGACCAACGTTACAAGGTGTAATATAACATGTTACCACGCAGCGAATATTCTTGCAGTCAGTACCTAGTTTTACGGGAAAAGTTCATAAGTAGCTATAGCATGAATGAATGCTTTGGTCAGTTTCGACCTTTAGAATATCCTCGATTTATTTGTACTATATTTTTATCCTATTTAGAAAATGTATCTGCCAGCTAGGTTAATAAAACTACTTTTTTACTTTACCTTAACTTTTTACTTTAACTTTTTATAAACAGGGTATAACCATAGGTTTACTAACTAATAAGGCTGCCACGCAGCAAAATAAAAACACTAACAGGCATTATAACAGGCCATTCTACACTAAATAAATACTTGACAATTACAGGTGCAACCGATAGCCCCCTATGCAGGGGTTGCATGGAAGTGGAAGAGACGTCGAGCACATGTTGCTGGCATGTCCATCCACGATTGAAACCAGGATGGCGATTCTGGGAGAAGCATCATCGACCCAGGAGCTCCATGAAAACCCAGGCCTCCTACTCCAGCTTGTGCAGGAGTTGGGTTGGCTGAAATAATAGAGTGGGAGAAGGGGACATGCACAAAGGCCCCGCACATGTGGGCCACGTGCAGGCACTTCAACCCCCTTAAAGAAGAATAGAAGAATAGAATAGGTTAATAAAAACATTTTCTGTAACTTTATATACAAGCCAAAATCGGCTTTTTGCGCGTCGCTATATCTATCTGGATGCCATTCCTGTACGAGACTCCCGGCCCTGTAACTATGGAACTCTGTAACTATAGGCTATCAATAGCAGCCGACAAAGTCGACAGCAGCGGAGGGCAGCCAAAAAGTGTGTTTGCTGTCTTCAGGGCGGGCCCTAGGCAATCAGAACTTAGAATTTCATCCTTAACTTATTTAGAGGAAATAAAATAAAATAATAAAAAAAGGTTATAGCCAAGCTAAGCAAGTCTAACTGAGGAACATGCTGTGCCATTTTTATGATGATTAGATAAATCGATGATGAGATCGATGAGACAAGAACACGAATTCAATCCGGTGCGAAATTGTAAAATAAAACATTGTGGTGACAGACAGATTTCCTGGCAACTTCAGGAGATTTTTCTATCGAGAAAAATTAATAAAATTACGTTCATTGGAAAACGAAGTCAAGCTGACACTCGTTATAAAAAAGCTAGTGAAAAAACGAACAGCAATAATAGTCATCATTCCGAACGATTTGTGTTTTGCTAAGGCTGTTTCGCCATCTTCACTTTCTGGGGGTAATCATTGGCGAAACGTTGCCATCGTCACAGCACAGTATACGCCCCAGACCCCAGACTCAGCTGCTGTCTGCTGTCGACGCGCATGTTCTGGTCCAATCAACCGGACATTTGAGTACCGACCCGACTGATTTGGCATGTGATGAAGTTAGGTAATACGTAAATTATAGTTTCTCATTTTGCGTTAATTCATTTACACCTTGTAGATGTAAAATAATCTGGACTATTCCCCCTGTGCCACCTGTGCAAGAGCTCTAAGTTACACGATTTTCCGAAAAATGGCATTTAGATTAGAACTCTGCTACACCCTGTAAGTGTAAACCAATATGTTTTATAAAACAGCTTAGCGGTATTAACAGCCGCGTAATATTATGGACAGTTTAATCCACCGTGAGCCGACCATAAAGGTCTACAATCGCAAATCCTAACGCGCGGCTCGAAGGCCTGACTCTGGCAGGTGTGCGATAAATGCGTGTGGTATTGCTTTCCTAGATTATCGGGGCCATACGGAAGCTTTGATACGCCGAATGTTGCTACGTATATGCGCGAGTTTTCCGAGCGAGTTAAGTACTCCAATTGCTAATCTCGAAGCAAGCAGGGCCCGAATTCTACTGTTCACAAGCATACGGCAAGCCTGGCACAAACTTTAATACGAGGTATTTTATATTCTACTAAAACCGGAATCCAACTCACAAGCGCCAGCGTGAAGCTAGCGTACTTCGTATTCTACTGTCCAAAGCGTCGAAATGGCGCCAGCGTAAGTACGTTTTGGACAGTAGTATACGAAGTACGCTGGCGTCAAACTGGCGCCAGTGTAAGTACGTTTTGGACAGTATAATACGAAGTTCGCTGGCTTTACGCTGGCGCTTGTGAATTGGATTCCGTTTTTAGTAGAATACCTGTCAGGGGGATGTTGTGCCTGCACCTGGCCCACGAGAGCGGGGCCTTTGTGCATGTCCCCTGCACCTGCACTCTAGTTCAGCCATCCCAACTCCAGCACAAACTGGAGTAGGAGGCCTGGATGTTCGAGGAGGGTCGACGCTCTGCTCTTTTCTCCCAGAATCGCGATTCTGGTCTCTATGGTGGACGGGCATGCAAGCAACATGTGCTCCACGGTCTCATCCACTTCCATGCATCCCCTGCAAAGGGAATGTCTGTTGCACCTGTAATTTTCAGGTGTTTATTAAGTGTACAATGGCCTGTTATGAGGCCTATTAGTATTTTTATTTTGCTGCGCGGCAGCCTCATCAAGTAATTCGTAAATTTGTGGTTACATTTATTTAGGAATAACTTGGAGTGTTTGCAGTCGTCCCGGTTGACCCACTGGTTGTTGTGTTTCTCGGTTGTGGCTGCTTTGAGTTTTTTCCTGATTGCTTCTGCGGAGAGGAGTGAAAATGGAGGAGGGCCGATCACCCTTCTCCTAGCCCCCGCTTTAGCTAGGTTGTCCGCTATACGGTTACCTTGGTCTTCATGGTGACCTTTTACCCATTGTAGCGTGACTTTGTTGTTTTCACCTAGTTTGTTAATTATCTCATGACATTCTAGTATGAGTTTGGATTTTGTTAATGGTTTACGTAGTGCGCATAGTAGCGATGCACTGTCCGTCTTGAAGACAATCTCGCTCCCTTCTACGTTACCTTTAACCTGTATTGCTCCTTGAAGGAGACTGAGTGCCTCCGCTTGGAACACTGTGGTGTCTCCTCCGAAGCTTAGGGATTGCTCGATTCCTAACTCTGGGGAGTAAACTCCTCCCCCTGTTAGTTTATCGTTTTTAGATCCGTCACTGAATATCGTTATTCTGTTGACTTCTGTATTTGAAGTTAGTTCATTGCTATCTAATATGACTTCATATTTTTTGTTAAAGAGAAAAGTTCTTTTTATGCGGTCTGTCCCGATTGTAGCTTGTGAACAGTAGAATTAGGGCCCAGGAGGTAAACATAAACAATGGCCGATACAAGACCTCGGAATTTGACGATCATATCATAGAGTAAAATTTTATAAGTTCGTATCGTTTTTGTACTGCTTTATTTACATTTTCGCTACGACATTGTGAAATAAGAAATAATAGGTAATACTTTATAACCTTTTGGACCCTTCATGTCGATTCGTCTAAATAGAGACTTGTATTGTAGATAAATTGGTTCACTATCACAATCCTGTTAAAATTATTTACAATTAAAAACGACCAAAAATATTCCCAAAAACTTGTTTTTAGATCTACATTTGCTTGTTATTTCTAATGTTTTTTTATGAAATCGCTGACAGGTGCGTCGCTCCCATGGAAGTCCCAACGTTTGACCAATCACATCATTACTGTTACAAATTACCACCGATGCGACCAGAGATTATGCGCTTGGAAATGACCTAATTATTTGAAATTAGAACGGTCTAATCTTGTTTTGTTTTTAAATTTTTGTGTTTTTGTGGAAACTGGGTGTTTTGGTATCTTCGTTGTTTATGGCTAACATTGGTGATAGATACAATTATTTTAAGAATTGATTGTCAAAAAAGTTAACTATAGTGTTGCTTGGTTATCATCCATGGTTATCATGGTTACACGACTGTGGCAGAAGGAGGGTAACGGGTTTTATATGTTTATTTTTAACTAACCGTATAGTATGTGCATCTAGGTAAGTAAGTATCGTACTATATTACTCCGTATTTGCGTGTCTCGTATCATTGTTTTGTTATCATGTCACAGATCATTGATAATTACAGATGAAAGCGTCTATTTTTGAAAAATAAATAATCCCATCAAAAACATCCTGTAAAAAATACCAAGTCTCGCAGCTCTGTGATTCTACCGTAAAAAGTTGTGAGATCCATGTTATACCAAGTCGGTTAACTGATTTAGTCCCTACTTAAGGGGCCTTCTGTCTTAAGTTAATACGTAAGATATTTTCATATCTATATTCAAATCTTTTACTTTTTAAATAAAAATATCGACTTGGCCATCGCATGCTTAGTTTGTTTAGTCCTTTACAACCAGGGTCTGCTGGAAGAAATCTCTATTTAGAGATAAGCTGACCTTGGTACATGTTATTTCTGTTTTTATGTCCTGTCATGTATCGTGTAATAAATATATACAAATACGTTATCTATCACACAGAACTAAGAGCCAGAAACCTGGTTTTTCATCAAATTCCTTCCGAATGCATAAAGAAGTGAAAGGTACTGGAATTTAATGGACTGAAAATAACTAGAGCATTAGTAATTTTGTTGCACTAGTCTTCCATTTTCTATTGTTGCCGCTTGTTAAAGGTATACATATATTAGTTTTGGAACCAAGTTTTAATCGTGTAGAACGCAATTATACTCTAAACAACCTAATATAATGTAGATATGATTTCGAAGATACATTGTGCCTTCATGCGATGGCCAAGTCGATATTTTTATTTAAAAAGTAAAAGATTTGAATATAGATATGAAAATATCTTACGTATTAACTTAAGACAGAAGGCCCCTTAAGTAGGGACTAAATCAGTTAACCGACTTGGTATAACATGGATCTCACAACTTTTTACGGTAGAATCACAGAGCTGCGAGACTTGGTATTTTTTACAGGATGTTTTTGATGGGATCTCACTTCTTTTTGTAAAGTTCTACTTTTTAAAATTTGGTACCTTTGGTACTTTTACAATAACAATAAAAAACATAGCGTTAATGTAGGGGTCTCCGTGCTCGTCACAAGTATAAACTTGGAACTCTTCCCAATGTGCTACCACATACTCGACTATAGCAAGTCTAATCTCATACGACGACTCAATATTCTCATACATAGAGAATGACAAAGAATGAAACAAACACGACCCATCGCCAGGTATCCGTACAATCCGGTGTGGGCATGGTTGGTCATTCACATACACTATTTCCGAATCCATTGCGACTACTAGTTCTGGCAAATGTGCTAGATGAACAAATCCAAATAGTTAGTAAATATAATAATTAATGCAGATACAAAAATTATCAACAACTAGTTGAAATCGCTGGCGAGCAACTCCGCTACTTAAGCTAGCGACGGTTTCAAACCATAGCGTGAGTTAAAATACAGGCAGCGCCATCTATCGAGCAATTGGATTAATCTGCTACCACTCCCATCGCATTAGAACGCAATTTGTTCTATTGATTGAATAGTTTTATTATATTTGAAGCATTTTGTCGGGAATGTACATCATACATATATACAGGGTGTAACAAAAAGGGTTTAACTCCCGGATGTATGTGGTTTGGGACATCATTCTGAGCAACTTTTACTATGGGACCAACTTGATTAGAGCAACTTGATTTTTCACTTCCCCATACATTTCGGTCTGGGCGCTCGGCTGATTTATATGGAGAAGTGAAAAATCAAGTTGCTCTGATCAAGTTGGTCCCATAGTAACCACATACATTCGGGAGTTAAACCCTTTTTGTTACACCCTGTATATAAAATTCTCGTGTCACAGTGTTTGTCTTCGTAGTCTGAGAATCGGCTAACATCTATTTTTCATACCCCTAAGTGTTATAATTATTTATATGGCAAAACAGCGTTTGCCGGGTCAGCTAGTAATATATAATTTAAGCATAATGGTAACCAAAGGAAACGAGGGATGTATGCCTGGACCGTGGTAAGTGGTGGTCCCTGGTGGATGTACGTATCCCTCTTCTAGGAAACAGACGTGATATTATGTATGTATTACATAATATGTTTATAGAATCTTGTTTGTAAAGGCATATTTTCCTAGGGGCATTCAATGATTCATAAACTGCAAATGTAACTTTGTAATCCTATACATTTTATATAAGATTACAAAGTTATTGATGCAGATGGGTTTTCTGGAAAACTATAACATAAGCTTGAAATGTTTAAGTTTTCCCTTGATAAGAATACTAATTACTATTTATATCCCAAATTTGAAGGTTCTATGTCTGCTAGAAGTGCCTGGGAGTTTTGATGATCGGTCAGTCAGTCAGTGACAAAATGAGGAAACTTTGACATGTTACAATTCTTAAACTACTGGTTCAAATTGAATAAAAAATTTAATATATCGTGTTGATATAAGGCCTAATTAGTAACAGAAAAATCAGGCTTCTTGTTTTATCCACAACGAAGTTTTAGGGGGGTCGAATATGGCCTGAATTGCTTCGAGAAAAGGATGGTAACGGCTGTGCTTGCTCGACTTGGTGGTGCACTGCCGTGCACCCAGATAATCGGATCACGCTTCGGTGTTGCTTGCATCATCAAACATGGCGTTGGTGTTGCCAACTTATGAATATTTAATTTTTATATTGTTTGACAAAGCTGTTAATGTCACATTGGCATGTCAACGACAGGGCGCGATTTTATCTGAATTTTCAATAATTGTTGACCTTTCCAATAATTATTGTTCCTGTGAATCTATAATTATTTGGTGCTATATCTATGCTTGTTAATGAAACTTTATATTAAATAATACATCTCAGTATCTATTATACTTATATATGTTTTTATCTGTCACAAGATTCCGACAATCACAATATTTATTACCTGACAGGCAGTATCAAGTTACGATGGTAACAATAATAAAAAACAACAACGATCAAAAATCAAATACGCATCAATGAACCCAAACATACAAAATAATATAACAATCAACGAAAGTCCAAGATTATTCAAATAAAATCAACCCTTAACGTACCCAATCGGCGGTATCCCCATCTACACGATCAGTATTAAATAATCACCCCAATTTCCTTTCGACCCCGTGCGACACCATTTACCCTAATAACATGTTAATACACGATGCGTTATCAAGGGTTGAAATTTTTACCCCGGCTTGGTTTTCGAACGGACGGTATCTTTTTAGATCTACGTACCGAAATGCTGTTTTTGTTTCGTTTTAATTTTATTGTCGAGATTGTGAAGCTGAAGAGGGTGTGGGAAGCTGATGGTTTGGTGGATCAAGTTGTACCTAGGGGTTGATTATTGAATCGGATTAATATTATAATAGTGTGGTAAGCCCTGCAGAATGGTAATGCGCATAACGTCAAGGCATCTGAAATTGGTATTACGTATTCATAAATAAGGGTTGTTTTTAACCGACTTCAAAAAAGGAGGGGGTCATCAATTCTGTTGTATGTTTTTTTATCATCATCATTATTATTTTATGTTTGTTACATCGAAACTAGTACTATTTATGAACCGATTTCAAAAATTATTTCTTTGTTCGAAAGGGAAGCCCAATAGTTTGGTCCCATTTTTTGAAAATCTGGCATCGGTCCAGTAGTTAGGTTTCTATATGAAAAAACTGTGAAGTGTAATTTGTTTTTACCTGGATGACATTATACAGCTAGTCTTTTTTGGTGTTTATAGGCATTGTCACGAGATAAATTCTGGCTGTTAGGATCGTATATTCGTTTATATTATGTAATACGTAATACGCATGGACTTCACTGTCAGGAGACAGATTTCGTAGGCTCGTTTTCGGGGCTATATAGATGACATTTGTGTACCGAGCGGGGAGGACTAAGTGATAGGCCATGAAGTCGGTTTTTTAAGTTTTTAACTTCGTGAATATATCAAATATCTATCAAATGTATGGAGCTGTCAGGCGCATTAGCATTTTCCGGGACTGGGTAATATCAGCTTCACGATTTTTCCATATGGAGTTGCAAAGGAACTTTGTTGCCAAAAGTAATACAGTATTGGACTGCTAGTCAAAAATATATGTATTTAGTACAAACACCTCTATTTCCCAAAAATTTTGTCGCACTATTGTAGGAATGTGTCTACTTTAAATTTAAATGACTGACTTATTAAATCGGCTATTTAAGTACCTAGTTTATTTCCAATCGCATTCTCTTCGGTGACCCCATGGCAAGCAACACTATAACAAACATTTTAGTATTATACTTGGCCCTGACAAGCTTAATATGTACTTGGAACTTGTAAATATTGGCCAAGAATAATATTTTTGTATCTAAAATTACAGATGACTCTGTCAAAAAGAGCTTATCGATACCGTTTGGAAAAGGGCATAAAGCTTGTCCAGATTAGCTGCTTCGCACCCATAAGCGGCCCGAACGAAGCCTAATTATGAGCATCGGGCCATAAATGACGAGCATCGATCATAAAGGCCGTAACTTGTGGGTTATAAATGTCCCACGCACCGGGATGGGCATGCAAATAATAAATTGCAAGTTACAATCCAGGGGTATGATTCTTGCGCATCCGATATACATATTTCGACACCTGTACCGAATGATTTTGTTTGGCCTTCACTCGATATAGGTGTCGATATCTGTATATCGAATGTGCGAGAGTCATATCCCTGTTTCATCTGAGGTTTGAATGAAAACTTTAGGAAAAAATGTGATCTAGAAGTATAGGGCCGAATGCACAGACTACTGCTCAAATTGAGAGCCGCTTAAACTGCGTACGCGGTCATTAAATACCCGAGTGAGAGACAGTGACTTTGTACGTCAATCTTTGTTTCGGCTGTTTTTGTTTTTATTATTTTTGTTATAGAGCGTGTCCGATCCTTACTTGGCCGCTCTTTTTAGGGTACCGTACCCGAAGGGTGCCAAACGGGACCCTATTACTGAGACTTCGCTGTCCGTCTGTCCGTCCGTCCGTCCGTCCGTTCGTCCTGTCTGTCACCGGGTCCGTCTGCACGAACCGTAATAGCTAGAAAGCTGAAATTTTCACAGAATGTGTATATCTGTTGCCGCACCAACCACAAATACTGAAATACGAGAGATATTGCAAATTAAAGGGGCCCCCGATACAAGAGACGTGTTTAGATACACTTACGCATTTCAAAATGGAGATCTTGACTGAAACTGTTTATTTATTGTCATAGCAACCATGTCATAGACACATATACTACACATTTAAATATGATAGCATATTTCGCGTCAACTAACATCGCTGTGGTGGCGCAGCCGGTATGTAGTAGACCCTCAATCAGTAGGTCGTGAGTTCAAATCCTCGTGAAGGCATAAACTTTTTAAATTTTCTTTTTGTTTATTTTTTTATTGTTTTGAGTGCTTTTGATTTGTTGTACGATGGTACGGTACCCTTCGTGTGCGATACCGACCCGCACTTTACCGATTATTCACCACACTTTACGTACCAGAAAGGAACCACACAAACAGCACCCTATTCTTATTTCCAAGCCTTCGCTGCCCGTCTGCCCGCGGGCTCTACATCCCACAAGGCGTAATAGGTAGAGAGTTGAAAATTTACACAGCATCAAATAATTAACTACACGAAAAATAATAATTGGGTCTCCCCATACAAGAAAGATATGTTAAGATAAGATATACAGACGTCATTCAGACGTCATTTTACATAGAACACAGAACACAGATAAAGCAAAAGTAAACATTTCCCAAAAGCAATCAAACAATGGTGTAGTGTATTGTGTTGTGTATGACGAAGGTGAAAGGGCTCCGGCTCAGCACGTGCTGCAGGACGACCTACAGCAAGTACAGCAACGATATATAGAAACTTTTTTTCTTGTAAAATGGTGCGGAATCGACTCGCACTTGGCCGTAATTCCGAAAGCTGCTCAAGCAGAATAGTTTTATTGTACGCGCAATTCTTCCCCTTACCTATCATCTCCGTCTCCTACCCAACATGGTTTGCTGGAAGAAATCTCTTATTAGAGATAAGCTCGCCTTTGTACATATTGTTTCTATGTTAAGCTATTTTTACTGTCACGTGAGTACAATAAAGAAATTACGAAAATACGAAAATTACGGTTCTAAAATGCAAATTTTTCAAGTACTATTTCACGGCCGGGTGTGAAATAGGCGTATGTCTACTGGGAGGGGCGGGGCTTAGCTAGTTAATGGACGGCTCTATCTGTAGAGTGTGAAAACCGTTAACTTATGCTGTATAAGCAATATCAAGGTAACATAAAAAAACATCCAAATCGGTCAGGCCGTTTGCGGGTTTCGCGCAAAAATTGCTAAATAAATGTCCTAAGCCTCAAGGAGGAGTATTTTGACAGTGCGAAAAACATTCGAGTTCAGATGAAATTATCTTAAGCACTATACAACAGAGTAACTGATATTTCGATTCGAATACTTTTTCAATGAGTCATTTTTCCTGGGGCCCGATGCTGCTCTGAGAAACGCACTTATATCGGATCGCTATCGCATCGTAAACACCCAAAAATGGCGTCATTTGGTATGCTCCTAAAGAATCGAAAAAAAAGATCGTAAATAGATTGCAAGCAAAGCGTATACGATCCAATATAAATATAAGTGCGTTTCTCAGAGCAGCATCAGGCCCCTGCTCCCCACACTGGTAAGCTTAACAACGGATTGCGATTCGAAAATTCCGATAATTGGGGTAATATTAAATAATTAATAACTGATTATTTTGGAATCACGGGCATCATCATAGGCATAAACGTTACAAATAGTTCAATAACCTTCGATTACCTTACGAAATGTTATTCCAATTCCTTTAGAAAAATCACAAAATGACCCGTATAGGACATAAAACCATAATTCTCAAAATTGTACTCCACGATTCGGATGCGCCTCAATTCCATCTGGGAGCAACTCCAAGACCATTAGTGCTTCTGAACTATTATGAATTGAATATGAAAAAGCGTATCATCGGTTTAATTGGTACACCAATTTATTGTTTTTATTCCTGCATGTTTTTCGCCCATATAGCGGTACCATACAAATGTTACATGTAAGAAAATAGTTTCTTTCCCACGATAGTACGATTTGCTGCAGTATTAAGTTGTCTGCGTCCAATATTTGAAGTTGTTAGTCGATTGGAATTGATCCGTTTTTCGCTGTAATTAACTTTTATAATTACCGTATACCGGTGAGTTAAGATAATAATAATATAAATCGTTTATTTAGTGTACAGTTTCTAAGATAATCGATATGCAGAAATGAAATTAATAGTTGGTTGTGTTACAGTTACAGGATCTAATACAGAAAGTAGGTAATAGTGTAGTTGGCCATGCTAGTAGTCACATCCAAGGGATATTTCAAATTAATTTGAGTTTCATAATATAAAAAGTATGAGTAAGATCGACTAGATAGACGACGAGTTAACACTAAACTTGTCAATGTTTACTCGAGTTCATGTTTAACTTGCCGTGTATGTAACTAGGCTACCTAATACATAGATTGACTGTCTTATGTCTTGCTTGCCGTTTCAGTTCAGCGTACTCTATTGATACAGGGTTCCATGCTACCCTGATGTGACTATTCGTCTACTAATATAAGTATCGGTTATCGTATCAGTGCAATAAGTTGTACATCTCCAACCTTGGATTATTAATTTATCCTCTCAAATATCACGTATATAAATGCAATCATTACTCCTAAATACAATAAAGTGGGGTTTATAAGAAGTACTATAAAAGGAAGATGACTCCTAATGATCCAAATGACCAGTGAACGTGACTACAGAAATAATGGTATTTTTATTGGTTTAGCCTCACCAGAATTACGGTATAATCCGATAATTCCCCGTGTCGAGAACTAAACGCTGTGATTTTGGGCGGCAATTAATTTTGTTTGTGTGGAAAATCCACGATTCGGGCAACATCGGGTAATTAACCCGAATGTGGGCAAACGGGCAAACTCGGTGAATGTTCGAAATTCAAATGGCCGAACTAAATATCGAATCGACAAACCGAATCTCGAGTTGATTAGCAGTCAATTATGTATTCCCATAACAACGCCAATAAACGTATTCGGTGATTTCGAAGTATTTTGTTGTAGGTAATCAATTTTTGACGTCGGCATTCGGTTTGAAGCCGCGTTTAGTTTATACGCGTACCGAATTATGCGGGGTCAATGACGACCACGCTTACTGGACGCTGATTTTAGGGTTCAACCGGAAAAGAGAAGCACGGGCTTGTGTCTATTTGACGAAAATTGGAGACAAAGTCTAGAACTGAGGGCTATCTGAGACTCAACATTATGTTACTTGATTTATAAATGGGACTGTATCAACAATTCCCTATACGCTACAGTGACAGATTCATCTGTCAGTTTACATTAAACGAGTGGTAACTGTTACATAAGGCTTATCGGGATTTGATCCTAACTTTAACTTAACGGTTCAATTTCAGGTCACACGAATGACGCGTCAGTTAATGTCAATCGTGTGACATAAAAATTCGTAAAATCGACCCTCGTAGAAGATTTACGCTTGCAACGCTATTTGCAGCGTGCCGCAACAACGTTCGTAGCAGATTCAAAATGCTTGCAACGCTATTTGCAGCGTGCGTAACACCGTATTTCACGTCACACGTATGACGCGTTTCGTGTGAATTAATCTCATTCGTGTGACACAAAAATCGTGAAATCGACCGTTACACCTTAAATTTCTCAACAAAATAAATGCAATCCCCTATAGCAGCCATGTAATGTTGGTACAGTTACTATACCATCACAATTAAACAATACTAAACAATTTCAAATTAAAACCATCAACAGTTACATAACTGTAACATCAGACAAAATGATGAACGGTCATAAAACAGCGAGAATTTAATCTACAGAACCCTTAACGTCTTATGGGTATTCCCGCCCGCCACCGTGTCTAAATGGCCCGGCTCCACATCTCAAGAAGCCGAAAGCCGATTCTTTTATAGTTTATAATTGCTGTTGATTGCTCGTGTGAATTTGACGCTTGTCTGTCGTATAAAAGACCAAGAAATAATTGCTTGCATGTACAGATGGGTGCGCCGGGTTATAACCCAAGGATTCCTAGGTTTAACCCAGTAATTTCCATGAATTCCCCTAGGCTCTTAAGCAGTGGAGCCGAGCCTCTTGGAAACCCAGAATATCTGGGTTATTACAAAATAATTCCACTGAATAACACCCATTGTACATTACCCACCTATGAACTATGAACCTGGGGAATTATTGATTAGTACTTGCATGTTGACTTTTTATAGAGTTTTATCATGTTTTATGAATCGTGTCGCGTATGTCATTTGGAAAGGACGTTCCTAAAATATTGATGAAGGCGTGTTTTTTTGGTTCCTCCGTCATTTTTGAGCCATTATCGATTTATGGCTAATACCGATTTATGACCGTAAAGAATCAAATGATGAATCAGAATCATGACGTTACAAATCAATGTTATTATACCAGTATGAATTTAGATACATGGATGACATCATTGCCAAAGCTGGTAGTCGGGCATCCATTATTTAAGCGAGGTGTTTTTGACGTTTTTCTAGGCAGTAGATGTGGGAGGCTCCGATCGAAGTAGGGTGGTATAGAAGAGGCCTATACCCAGCACTGCAGCAGATTAAAACTAATTGTAAACCAAAACCCTTGTTCTTGGCATGCTGGAAGAGATCTCTTATTAGAGAAAAGCTAGCTTTCGTACACTGTTTTTTTACGTATGTTGTGATTTCTCAATTATCTGTGTAATACTCCTGCAAGGAAAAAAATACCAGGCCGCCGACGACCTGGGCCGACCAAGAATACCTGGTTTCAAAACTTCACCGAATGGTTCAATTTGAACACCGAAGGAATTTCCACATCGCGGTAACAAATAGCCATAATGATAGCCGACCTCCGATAGGAGACGGTACTCGAAGAATTTATCTGTGTGCAATAAAGAAATGATGATGATGATGAAATTCTCACCTTAGTCTTACTCCCGCCAATCGATCCGGGCCTTATCGAGCCGGTCTCGTAGAACCGCGTCAGGATCTTGGACACGCACCCGTGTGACACCAGCAGCTGCCTGCTGATGTCGCACGGCCGGACGCCCATGATCGCCAGTTCCACTATGCGCTTGCGCACCACGTCTGGTAAAGGGCGACCGTTGACGAACACGCCGCCAAGCTGGTTCACGCCGGCTTGACCTGGAAATAACAAACGAAGCTAAATAACAATAACATCGTGAAATCTTTATTACTCCATGAACGGGTATGGGATGGATATTGAATGATTTTAGAGTGTCTCTTATATTACTATATTTGTCATAATTCATAATTACTTAGACATCTACAGTGTTTTTTTCCACTATCTTCGGTGGACATGACGAATAAGGACCCAGTCTAGTCAGTTTCAATAGATTATATAAATTATCAGTGATTATCATCAACAAATCATTTGTAACAATGTTCTTATTCATTGTTGGTTGTTGGTTTAACAACAATTTTATGGTATCCTAGAATTAATTGATTCATTTATTTAGCAGTCAAATGGTTTTAACAAAGCCA
The DNA here is from genome assembly GCA_963457715.1 of Argyresthia albistria. Lineage (NCBI taxonomy): Eukaryota > Metazoa > Arthropoda > Insecta > Lepidoptera > Argyresthiidae > Argyresthia > Argyresthia albistria. The sequence continues at coordinate 5,732,109 of OY735276.1, read as the reverse complement.
AAGACAATAAAATATCATAGATAAGCTCCGTTATCTCTACATTTAGTTATCAAATAAAACATTTAAAAATATCCACCATTAATTAAAGCCATAAATACCCTCGAAAACTAGCAGGAGGCCGCATTTTGTCATATCTTTGCTTAGATCTAAAAAAAAAACTTTTTTCTTCATAATTGCCAGTTCGTAAGAGGCGGTGAGGCCGGGCTCCCAATATTATGGGAATTTGGCAATCAAATAAATATTAGGGTCGAAATGGGAAAGGTGAATAATGTTACCGTTGCTGCAAATTATAAATTATTGGATTGGGTAACATGTTATTTGGATCGCTTTACGAAATAACTCCGTTAGTTATAATCATGATGTGACAATTCATATAGTGTGTGTGTGTGTGTGTACATAAATGCCAAAGGTGTATTATGTCACGTGTTAGAGAAGCTTAAAGGTAAAGAATATGCAAACACTATGAAATGAAAGGATTAACTTCCCCAAAATGTAGAGAAAACGAAGAGTACACAGTAAGCAAAGATACCTATCTAAAGAGAGAAAGGAAATGTATACGTTCCTGAAGTAGTAGTAGTCGTAAAACCCCTCCACCAACCCGCACTGAGCCAGCGTGGTGAAGTATGGCTCAGTGTTACTCGTATCCGGGGAAAGGCCGTGCCCCTCGTGTACTTTAACATGTTCCTGAAATGCGTTCAGTATCGGAATTCAGAGCCCGGATTAATCTGAAAAATGTGAGGCCAGCCTGACTCACACATGCACACGACCATAGCATCCTAAAAGTCTCCATAAAAACCGTTTGAGCGACACATAAATCCCTTCGAAGAGATTTCGATTACAACCCCGACTATGATCAAAGCTTTTTAACTGCTACCGTACGAATTACGCCTCGACCATAAACGGCGCTCGAAACAATTTACACCCTTACTGCAATAAAATTAAGGGCCTAATTTGCACGCGGGTAATTTGTGTTTATAACTTTTTCTCGGACGTGTAAAGTACCGCACCCGTTCGGTTGCCATTTCACGGCCATTTCGGTACAAAACCGCCGCTGATACGTCGAGGTGCGGTTGGTGCATGCCACTGAGATCTTTTGGCCTGACCACCAAGCATAGAAGTGAACGCGAAAAATTGTGGTTGTCATGCTTTTTCTTGTAAGGAATAATAAAAACAGTTTTTATAATATTCCGTGGGAGTAGCAGATAATTATTTCCATGGTATTCAATTTATAATATAAGTATAATTTATTTATGCCGTGATATGTAACGGCGAGCTTGGCTATAGAACATTTTGAGATTTCTAAGGCTGTGATCAATTGATCATAAATATCGTGGGAATACTTTGATGTCTTCATATCTTCGGCAATGGGGAAAATTTCTTGTGACTGACTGTAAAATAAATAACTGGCTGGAACGCCAATAAATAAAAATACAGAAGAACTAGCTGAAACAGGCCACAACTCTGTGGTCCTGCTAACTTGTTTGAGTAAAGGCAAGACACACATTTTTTTAGGCTAATTGCTTTGGGCAAAGTATTTTTAGTGGCTAAACTAGTAAAAAAACTAGAAAAAGTATAGTGCTCAGTTTGCGAGGATGCAATAGGAAGGCACCATATGATTTACCATCGATGCTTTACGATTAGCGTTGCCAGGCGTCCGGCTTTAGCCGGACATAGTCAGGCTTTTTGATTGCCTGTCCGGCCAAAATAAGCGTCGTCCGGCCTGTCCGGCTTTTGTTAGGCTTTTTAGATTTCAAAATTCGCGCGCATCGAGACCGAATTCGCGAATGAAAGAAGCCGGCGGCGCCGCGCCATCGCTACTAAATTACTTTTAGACTAATTTGGCATTAGTTTTATTGTAAATTATCAAAAAAGCTTGGTGTTCATTAATTTTCTACATTAATACCAAAAAATCCCCTAAAATGCAAAGTGTCCGGCTTTTTTACCAAAATGTTAGGCCAAAAAAAAAAATTATTTTTACACGAATATTTAAAATTGTTGAAAATGCAGGATGTCCGGCTTTTTGACCCAAATGTTAGGCCAAACTCACAGCTCTGTCCGGCTTTTCGGTATGAGGACCTGGCAACGCTATTTACGATCCTTCTTTGATGGTCTTGCTTGTAAGTGCCGATTCCAAAGGCAGCGGATTGACTCTGTTAATGGTAATTGCTTTGAATTCCAGCAACAGATGGCATTGGCACAGGCTGGTTCCAATTAGGTATTAGTTGAAGTCGCTAAGTGTGTGAAATAAATTGAAATTTAATTTATTTTTTCACACACGCAAAGAGACTCGCCGAAGCGTCAGGTGATTCTAGAGCTGGCACCTACCTCGCTCAGCGAATTAGCATAGCGATACAGCGAGGTAATGGTGCCAGCATGTTGGGCACCCTGCCACTCGACGGCGGCGGTGACCTTAAGGATACTTTTTATTTAATTTAATTGTTTTTAGTAGTAAGTTAATTGTATATACATATCAATAAATACCCAAATTTCTAAGAACATAACTTATAGGAACATTTGGGTCCACACACAGATTGGAAACTGAGATTTTATTAAGCTGAACTTAAGCGTGCTTAAGATTTTTTCTCCTTTCAAGTTTACCTCGACTCAACATCATGTCTTTCAAGGAAACATCGAAAAAATATTTGAGGCCGCTTTGACCTAAGGCCAAGTCAAGGAGCTGTCAAGCAATTCAATAAGCCTATGGGTGTCACTACGCACATCATTCCAAACGTTAGCATAGTAACATTTCACTTCTCCATAAGCTTTGACTTCATTGTACATTGCTCCACTGCCAGAAAACATTTACTATTAAATGTTATGTGTTTACTACTTTAATAAGATGGTCTTCTTATTGGGATTGTTCTGCGAGCTGGCCTAAAATGATTGGAGTGGTGTCGTTTCGCGTCTTTTGTATTGGTCTCCAGCGGAGAATGGAAAAAAATGGTGGTTTCCACTTTAGTGTCAGTGATATACCTGAGCACTAAACTACCATCGTTATACTCTACGCTACGCAACACAAAGGCCATACAACTTCTTTACGACGAAAATCTTATGAGATCAGGGACCCGATTTTTATAAAGAAATTGCGGCTCAGTATCGATTATCACCAGGAATTACCAATAATGTCTACTATGGTAATTACTAATCACATAGTTTAGTTATTGCTCAAATGGAAAGGCTTTCGGGCGAATCGGATAGATAGTGGATAACTAATGTGGTTATTGTCAAATCGTTGTCACTGACCCGCTATTTCAATAGCAGAATAGCGACCCAGATGAGACCCTCGCATCATCACCGCACACGCACCTCTAATACGCGTCAAACAAAAAAATGCTGCAAAATCGCTCGACCTTTTTGCTCGCCAGTGCACGCCGTATATCGCGAGGGTTATTGCCGGTTTTATAACTTGTGACTGATTTTACTACGCCGCCGCCGTACAGTGGCGGGAATTAAAACCGGCGCGCGGTCGGATCACCCGCCTACCTGTCGTAAATGCGGCCCGGAACACCGGCGAGGAAATTTTTGAATCTGACTCTTCTGATAATCGTGAGGAAACCTTCATTACTCCATATCTGCGGCGATGGGTTAGCCCAATAGACGGAAAACGGAGAATTGAATAACTGTCTAAAAGTGGGCATAACTGTGCCTCTGCTACCCCGTATGGGAAAAGGCGTGACTCTATGTTATCCTGTTTCAATGATCTTGCAAGCTAACTTATCATTAACATTTGTATACAGCACATACATTGAATAATTATGTACTACACACTGTGAAAAGGAACCAAAAACAGCAATGTCACAAGTTGTCACAACACCTGGATTTTTTTCCTCACCAGCCGGGGTTAGAACCTGAGAACTCTCGCTGAGGAGGCAGAGCCTCGAACCGCAATGCCGCAGAGGTCCTGCGTGTTCTCGAGACTATAGCCTCTGCCACCCTGTATGGGAAAAGGTGTGATGTTTTTTTCTTATGTTACTGACACGTGACATAAAAACAAACATTTACATACAGGCACATACTTCTGGCCCCACACTAAGATACCCTGTGTCGTGCGTGGGAACCAGAAACAGCGACATCACAAACATGTAAACATCCAAGACCTGGGGTTTTTTGTCCCGGTTTGAACCCGGGACCTCTCGCATGGTAGGCAGATGCGCAACCGCTGCGCCACAGAGGTCGTCACATTGAGGAATGTTGAGGATGCGAGAGTATGCCAGGATCGCAGCATTGGAGGTCTATAGTCTCCTATTTCGGGAAAAAGACGTGAGCATAAGTATGTATGTTCAGTATTTCTATCAACTTAGTCATGAAAATTTATAATAAAACAGTCCCGAACATGCCCCCCCCCGCCAAAACTGCAGTGCGGAGTAGCCTAACTTGTCCGTGAAATGTACAAAGATTTGTAAAAACCCAAAGCCTTTGTAAACTACCACCAAAAGCTTGTCACATAGTAACCTTGTTATAGTGTTAACGAGTTGACATGTCCGCGGTCAGCTTTCAGTAAAAACTGTTATTCAGGCACGAAATTAAAACACGTAACATTTTTAAGCTATACATCTATATACATGTCGGAAATGGCGTTTTGAATTGCATTATCTCTGTACCATTACATTTACATTTACAGGCACATACATTGCTTCTGGCCCCACACTTTGATACCCTGTGTCGTGGGAACCAAAAACAGCGGCATCACAAACATGTAAACATTCAAGACGAGCGTTTTTTTTGTCCCCAGCTGGGATTCGAACATTTGTGTAGTAAGTTTATATACTCTTTGTATTTGTTTCAGACTCTCAGATTTTTGTGACAACCATAGAGTAACAAAGACTTTCATCTCAAAAATGAGTTTCATTTACATTTGATAACCGTCAACTGACAACCAAAGAGTATATAAACTTACTACGTAAGAACTGACAACAATGACTGACATGTCAACAACAACATGTCATCTGTGTAAATATTGATTTTGCTCCATTTTCTAACTAAAAATAAAACAGACTTATTAATGGACCGCTGCAGATGCGAAGATTACCACGAGGCGGTCAAGAAGATTAGGTTCTACACACTCGGCACTCACCGCCCTGACATCATTGATAACTTTGATGGTGAGTCACTGATATCATTATCCATAGCTGAGACGGACTAGCCTCCTGTTAGTAACATCGAATCAGGACATATCCCACCATCCAACCTAGTTCCGACTTCATATCATAATGAGGCAAACGCGGGAGCAGGCCAACGGGTTAGATCTATGAACGTAACTCGCAGCTATTTCTGTGCATCCCCCACATGGCTGGTCCAGCCTTCTTTTTATCTGTCGTCCGCCTGTCCTCTTCCCGCCTCTTCCATTCTGGGGCTGGGGAAAGTAAGAAACATCGCACCTCTAGTGAAGTGACACACAAACGGTGTGAGCTCGGTGCCGCCGATGCCGCAGCCAAACATTATAAATAAGGCACATCGGATAACTTTTACACGTAAGCAACATATCTCTGCCATTCCGTACAGCAAAAGAACCCCACAAGGAATACAACTTAGCGAATCTATCACAAAACTTACAAGATCCCACGTGCTACAAGGCAGCAAAAGCCTACGGGGCCCGAATGGATTACGAAACGATTTCCGCGCACGCGACGTCTAATCCCGCTCTTTATCCCTAATCGGATTTTCCAGACGTGTTAACAAAATTTTAAAAAGTTATTTTCGGCCGCGAGTCACGCAAAGCGAACACTTACTGAGTTACACAATCAGTAGCTTTAGAATCACTGTACTGCATTAAAATGAAAAGCGAGGTGATTCTAAGACAGTATTTTATGATGTACCCAACTTTCTGAACAACTCTCGCTTTTTATGTGTGGTGGGGGTGGGTGCCTAGAGTCTGGAAGTCTATTTCTATCGAGCTCTTCCGTATTTCGGATGACTTATACGAGTATTAAGTAAGTCCCGGCTACTGTCTTCACCTGGTAGTTGTGGTGTATAGTATATCTGTACATATGTCTCATGAGGCTGGCTTGAAATATTCTGACAGGAGTCAAGACTAGCCTGACACCCTCCATCTGCCCGCCTGGCCCAGCCTGATAGTGTGTGGCTCAATTCTAAGTTCTGGGCCCGTATTCTATTGTACACTAGCATACCACAAGCCTGGCACAAACTTGAATACGACGCATTTGGTATTTTACTAAATCTCACAAGCGCCAGCGAGACGCCGGCGGCGTTGGAACGGCGCCAGCGGACAGTAGAATACCAAATGCGTCGTATTCAAGTTTGTGCCAGGCTTGTGGTATGCTTGTGTACAGTAGAATTCGGGCCCTGTTCTCCACGGTACTCTTACATTTATATACAGATACCCACCAAATATTTGGTGACCGACCTCTGAGTCTACTTCTTCGCTCAGGGGGATGATGTGCTTGCACCTGGCCCACGAGAGCGGGGCCTTTGAGCATGTTCCCTGCGCCTGCACTCTAATTCAGCCATCCCAACTCCAGCACAAGCTGAAGTAGGGGGCCAGGATGTTCGAGTGTCCAACCTCCGGGTCACTTGTCCCAACATTTTGCGTGAAGCGCCCGTGGCCGAGTGGTATTGCACATTGAAAACAATCGTGCGGGTTCAAAAACATCTGGCTGAGACGGGTCTGGATGATCGATGGGTGTCTGATTCTATGTCCATTTCACTAGACCCAGGTTCGCTCTCATAAGCACACCGGTCGAACAATTTTAGTATGGAGAACTATAGAAGCGTCGACGAAAGGGTTTAAAACCTCAATTACGTACGTACATAGGTTTAACTACAATAGGTTTAAGTTGAAGAATAAACAGTTCCAATTTCTGTATTCATATATTTGTCATATCGCCAGGCACCGGCTACAGAGTGCAATGGGTGCGCCGCGGTGTGGACGCCGTACCTAAAGCCTTCAAGATCTACCCATCGGAGGAGCTTCCTCAGAACCAGGTGTCCAAGGATTGCTGGCGCCTGACGCAGATGTGGTGCCCTTACATGTCACAGGTCAAGAAGGATAAAAACCTGATTGACATGGGGGAGACAACGTAACGGTTTTACACACAGGTGATTTGTAAAGTTACGCCCAACTCAGGGTTGATAGTTTACGTATCGCTGAAGAAAAAAAAGTGATAATTTTCCCTCGTATACTTTTCATTCATAAATTACCATGTGATAATTTTCCTGAAATTACCTAAAATTGTGGATACCCCCGTCAGCCACCGCGCACAAGACAGACTCCCCTCGTGGCCTCAACCCAGCTTGTGTGACTCTTTTCGGACCACATTTACATGTTTTTAACCCCTTCAATCGCAGAAGCACACCACTCGAATGACCGAATAATGGCGAACTATTGTTATATAAGATGTGTCGGCGAACCAGTTAAATATTTTTTTTTAATAAAATATATAAGTATATAAAAAAAAATATGGAACAATTTTTTTTAATATATTATTTAGCTTCAGTGTCGTGTAAATAACAACCTCTGAGCTCGGCGTAACTTTACAAATCAACACCCTGTACATGGGGCTAATTGATTCTCACCAAATTTTTCACTTTGGTAAATGCGGTAACGGTCAAAAATATTGGGTAACCATTATCATCATCTCATCCCGTCACCCCCCTGCAGCGGTACAGGATAGGGCTCTCGGTACAGATTCCCATTTTCCGATCTTGGGCCATATTATTGGATAAACTTGGGTTTTGTTATAAACTAATGAGGGAGAGGTGTTTATTTAGCAACCTTTGATAATTTGAATATTTGTAATTTGCTTGTATATTGAATCCACATAAATATAACTTAATGATGTCAAAAAACGTGTTACAATAATTTCAACTAACCTGTAATTTTTCCAGTAGGATTAAATATGGTTGTGATGATGTGTCTGAGTTCGAAAGATAACCCGTTAACCTTAATAGACCACACACAGATTTCCATACTTTTAAATATTCATTAGATTTTATAAATCTTATTCTATCTAATATAAATATTTATTGAACTTTATATGACATGGTGACAAAGTTGTGAAGTAGAAAATCAAATGAGATGCTTCGATTCAATCTGATACAAGTAGGACTCATTTTAGAAATGAAAGGTTGTTATGGATGTTCCTACAAAGAGAAATATCGTGATCTGTGTCTGTCATGTGTCATTTCATCTGTCAATGTCACATACAATGCTTCTGGCCCCACACTAGGATTCCCTTTGTCGTGGGAACCAGATACAGCGACGGCACAAACATGTTAACATCCAAGACCGATGAGATGTTTTTCGTCCCCAGCTCGAACCCGGGACTTCCCGCATGGGAACAACCAAGACCTGGGGGATTGGTTTCGTCCCTAGGACCTCAACCTCAACGCCACAGAGGTCGTCGTAGATTGGAGTATCCACACTATTCTGTCGTCATCGCGGGCGTTCAATCGAGAGCCGGCTGACACCCAATAAGTTAATTTGGCGTCAAACCCATCACCCGCGGCTCGTCTGTAGATAACCTCCGCGCACCGAATGCTTATTAGACTGTAATAGATTAGTCACCTCGATACTGCTCATTATGTGCCTTCGGAAACACCTGGGCCTGTAACACAACGTCTTGCCAATGCTGTTTAGATTTCTATCAAGGTATCAACATCACCAGGGCAACCATGGAGTTTGAATCACTGGCTAAAAGTGGGCATAGTTGTCCCTCTGCCACCCCGTATGGGAAAAGGCGTGATGATATGTGTATGTATATGTGTATATAATGCGTTTTCGTTTTTCCTATAGTTACCTAAACTTGTTTTGACGATCATGATACTTAATTTTCGTATCAGATTACGTACCTAAAAAGGCTACGCTAAAAAGTTTGTGTAACCCCCTTTTATTCACCATTATTTATCATCGTAAGTGAACGCCTGGTTTTCTGGGTTCTGATGGGTTAAAGTGTTGAGAGTCATTCATCATCATTCATCATACACATCACAAATCAAATAGTTTCATTAAGGTAGATACCTTTATCGACGGACGGCGACCTTCATGTGTCGATAGTTGCGGGGCGGTATGAAAGCCCCTGGCACAACAAATGAAATGAAATGAAATGAAATGAAATTTATTTCACACACGAGAACAAGAAGATAACAATAACTTATAGGAACATTTGGGTAGGTTGCAGTAGCTCATAAACATTCTTACATAGCAAAACTTTGTGAGTTGTTTTGGTGAGTAGATTAGTGCTCTCCGTACTAGTGCGAGACTGTATGACGGCAGAGCATTGTTCTTCTCACAGAAAGACTGCAAGTATAAGAAAAAAATATGGATGGTAAGGACAAGGTATTAAAAATCTGGCTAAAAATTTACATACTTGTGCCACTGCCACCCTGTGTGAGAAAGAGCGTGATGCTATATGTTGTCTTGAGTTTGGTTCCCGTTTGAGGTGGAAACGAAATTAGCCTCAAGAGCGTTTTCATGTAGATCCTAATTTCCTTGTTCTCACGGCGCATGGTAGCCTAAGTAGATCAATTACCTATTTAATAAACTGCCTTCAGCTCTGAGACCTATCAGAGATTTTGTATGGTGAAAGTGTATGCACAGCTCTCAAGACCGCTCTCAGTATTCATATGGGCCTTACTGTGAGATTATTATACTTTTAATAATCTGTGCTAAATGTTAGTAACCAAAAAGAAATAGGAGCGAGCATTACAAAGTTTAGGTAAATCAAAAGGGGAGGCAGAGCTACAAATGCCATTCAAACTAATACTTATCAGAGGAAAATCACTTGTTTTAATTAATTTAAGAAATAAAGATTTCTGAACTAGATTCCTGGAATTTTAAAATATAAATTCTTTTCGTCAAAAATCACCCAATTATAATTTCGGTGGCACGACACGACATCAAATTTTTACATTACGATATACCTACTTAAACACTTTTATGACAACTGATAATGATCGATTTAAATACACAATCTGTTATATCTTGGGGCTTTTATTTGAAGATAACGCGCTTAAATATCTTAAATATAATATGTTAAAATATATGGAGGCTGCGGCGTGTGCGGGTGGGCTGCCCAGTTTGATACGGACTTCGAATTATCTCCATACAAGATTCGGTTTTTAATTTCCTTAATTACTGTTAATGGTTAAACATCGTCGATGTAGAGGCGTAGAGAAGTCGCAGTGGTTTATGCCGCGACCGATTGGATAAGTTTCTTATGTGTAGTTTTTGTAAATGGTTCATATATGGAAAGGTGATTAAGCTGCCTGCTGTGTCAAAGATGATTTTGATTAAAACTTACCCCTTCTAAGTATCTCTTTATTTCTTAATAAGTTTAAATCAAAATCCTGGCCTAAGCAAAAAAACAGGGTAGAGTCCGTCTTGGATAAGGATGCGCGCGGCGAGAAGCGGAAACTAATTTGATAGGTAGCTTTACTCGACTCGCACGCCACCGTTACGCCACCTTTCAGGCACATTCTAATCCAAGAGGCACTCTAGTTGTTCAGTCAGTAAACGAGATATCAGGTTCCTGTTTTTTAGTTACACTTGAACTTAGCTTTTGACTTTGAACTTGCGTAGACGAAGCTGACTACCCGGACAAAAATGTATGGAGAAATGAAAAATAAAGTTCAAATAAGTTTCATAGCGGAAGGTGTTTCATAATGATGTCGCTAACAACCCCTTAAAATATGACGACACTCGTCAATTATAAATTATAATTTATAATCCTGTAGTCCTACTATAAGTATCTACAGACCTCACTGTTCATTCCTTACACCAGTCGGTGAAACCCGCTCTTCTTTGAATCGGTTATGATTTGAGCGCGAGTTAAATGTCTCGCCACCCGCTAACCGCCTGATTAAAGCCCGCGTGACAGAGTTACCTCGCATCTCGCGTAACGTCAGTTTAATGTTTAATTAACCGATCGTTATCTAGCCAGCCGTCTTGGTAACTTCAATCATGTTGTGTTTTTAGGGTTCCATACCCGAAGGGTGCCAAACGGGACCCTATTGCTAAACCTCCGCTGTCCGTCTGTCCGTCTGTCCGTCTGTCCGTCTGTCTGTCTGTCCGTCTGTCACCAGGCTGTATCTCATGAACAGTGATGGCTAGACAGTTGAATTTTTTACAGATGATGTATTTCTGTAGCCGCTATAAAAAAAAACAGAATATAATAAATATTAAAGGGGTCTCTCATACAACAGACATGTATTTTTTTGCCGTTTTTATAGATAATGGTACGGAACCCTTCGTGCGCAAGCCCGACTCGCACTCGGTTGGTTATTTAGAATAACTAACTTATTTACATATTCTTGGTTTGCATTTTGACAATGTTCCTATTTGTCCATGGGTATGATAACTAAAGTACGAAGTGCGTACATGTTCAAGGCCCGTAGGTACATATCATGCTATTTGCTAATTCGCTTGCTCGTATAGCTAAAAATGTGTGATTTGACATTTCAAAACGGAATCGAAAGTCAAGTGACTTTTCCTTTTTAAATTTCATATTCATTCATATTCATAATTCATAAATTCTTTATTTAGCTGTATTTTTGGACAGTAATACATAGTTTCAACAAAATTTAAAGATGTCTAGGCGCCTGCCTAGAAGACATTGCGACGCGACGCGGCTGCACAATTGCTATTATAGAATCACAGGCGAATCAAAGTTAAACGTAACGCGCAGTCTGCTGCCCGTTCTACCTTCATATTATTTTTGTACACACACTTTTTGGATTTCTTTTCGTTTCCACGTCTCCTGTATCAAAATTTGCAAAATTACTAAAATTAAAGTCTGTATACCGGATTTTGGGTTTCATTGGACCTCTAACGAAGCCCCATAGTGTCAGCAAAGACATAAATTGGCGACCGTGACAGGACTTTGCGGCTTTTGGAGAACAAGTCCTTCAAACAAAGGAAGGTGAAGTCAATGTCAAGAAGGAAGTCAAGGATCCAGGATCTCCTTGGGCAGTGAAGCAGCTAAAGCTTTCCACCACAGCGAGTTTCGTCACTTCAGATAAGTGCCCTGTTTTCCTTCTAAATTCCCAAACCCAAAACCAAAATTTTCATACCGAATATTTTCCCAAATTTCCAAATATATCCCAAATTCAGCTTCTAAACTCCACTTGCGCAGTCCTTAATTAATTTACGTATTATTCAATACATGAGACTAATCTATTTCACAAGAATTTCACAAAAATTACTTTCATTTGATAATAGTAGGTAGGTACCTAACATTCTTCATACAAGGTTAATATTGCCTAATTTAGGCCTAAATATCATAGTAATCTTACTAAAAACTATCTAAATTAGCTAAATTTCACCTCACATTCCCTCAGTTAACCCTTAAATGCCCACTGTTCACGCAATTTCGCCGAATATTTCCAGGTGGTACAAAAGTTGACCTTTGTACCCTGCGAGTGGATTACGTCATTGACATCCGTGTTTCGTGGTATCCAGCTTCCTGGTCAACAGGTGACGCCGAGGGAGGAGCGTGAGCTTATTTAATTCATTTTTGAGCCTAAAAGAATTGGCATACTTTGGGTGCGTTACGTAATCGTTTGATCAATCATACGTATAATCAAATAGGTATCTACGTATTTACAATGACTACTTTTACTAATGAAAAGGTGCTCATTAAGAGCCTAATGACACAACGTAGTTCCGTCAAGGGACAGATAACTAAATTTAAAAATTATTTAACAAAAATTACGGAACGCGCCCAATGGACAGCCATCGAGACTGCCGAGCTAACGTTAAAACTTAGCAAGCTCGAAGGCTTGTCAGCTAAATTTGATGACTTGCAGAGTCAGATTGAGGTCATAAATTTCGAAAGTCTTGATGCAGAGGTTGATGAGCGAGACAATATTGAGCTGGATTTGATTCGTTGTATTGCACATGCAAAAAGCATTCTCGACAAACAAAATGAGATAAAATCCGATCAAGATAGACGTGCATCTATTTTCCAAGAAGCTCAATGCAGTTTCGATCATCACACTGGAGTCAAGCTGCCACAAATTCAGATTGCAAAATTCAATGGCGCATATTTTCGTTGGCTTGAATTTCGCGACACATTTACGAATCTGATACACAAAAGTGAACGCATCTCTGCTATTCAAAAATTCCACTACCTAATTTCATATCTGGAAGGGGATGCGGCTCGTGTTATCTCAAACATAGAGGTTTCATCAGATAATTACAACGATGCTTGGACGTTGTTATGTGACCGTTACAATAATAAAAGGCTACTTATTAACCATCATCTCAAGTCTCTATTCAACACACAGACACAAACCCGAGAGACTGACTCTTCGTTAAGATTCCTAGTAGACCATGTTACAAAGAACCTGCGTGCACTATCTAGCCTCGGCCAACCAACTGACAAGTGGGACCTCTTGATCATTTATATGATTTCAGCCAAATTAGACAGCCGTACCCTCATGAAATGGGAGGAGTATCGTAACGAAATTGATAGCGATGTGCCAACCCTAGATCAGTTCAATAAATTCCTGATTGATCGCGCCGATGTTTTGGAATCAATTTACCGCAACAAGTTTGAAAATAATCCAAATAACAAACCTCAATCTGCTCCCTATAATACTAACAAAAATAACAATAATACAAAATCATTTGCAACAACAAGCTTCAACAACCCTCAAGCATTTCTATGCATTGTTTGTAGCCAAAACCACAAAATCTATGATTGCCCAACTTTCAAAAGAATGAATTTAGAAGAAAGGGTTGCTGAAGTTTCGAAATATAAATTGTGCTCAAATTGCCTAAGGCAAGGTCACCCTACTAATAAATGTGGCATGGGGCCCTGCCGGGTATGCCGCAAAGGGCATAACAGTATGCTATGTAATAACAATAATGCAAAAAACGACAATCACGTGGCTGTGAATACAGCCAGCAACTCCGAAGTTCTAACTAACTTCTCTAAGCAAAAATCTAACGAAATACTCCTATCTACAGCGTTGATTGAGGTGTCCAATCCTATAACTAAACAAACTGAAAGAGTTCGTGCTCTTTTAGATTGCGGCAGCCAATCATCATTTATTACTAAATCACTACAAGATAGTCTAAATTTACACACAAACCCTACCGAGCTAAACGTTGTAGGTATTGGCAACAGCATTGCCGACAAGGTCAAGGAAAGTTGTGTAGTACAGCTAAAGTCTACCAACTCGAGTTACGCTGTGACTCTTTCTTGCCTTGTCCTAAAGGAACTGACAGGAGAGCTACCAAAGGCTCCAATCGATATTCAAAAACTAAACTTACCTAAAGGCTTAATACTGGCAGACCCTACCTTTGATCAACCAGCTCCTATCCAAGTATTGATCGGGGCCGATATATTCTGGGACATCCTAAAGTGTCAACAAAAGTCACTTGGTCCTAACAACCCAAGGTTACAAAATTCACATTTAGGTTGGTTAATCGCAGGGTCCATATTGAATTCCAAAGTAACAAAACAACAAAATAACAAAATCAATTGCAATCATGCTAGAGTTTCAACTGATTTGTCTAAAGAATCAGATCTCGAAAAATTTCTTCCAAAATTCTGGGAACTAGAAGAACTACCCTCAAAATCACTGCTAAGTGAAACCGAAAAATCATGTGAGCAACATTTCATGTCTCACGTTTCACGCCTCAGCTCCGGCAGGTTTTGCGTCAAGCTACCTCTGCTTGACTCCCCGGACTGTCTAGGTGAGTCGTATCACCTAGCTAAAAAACGTCTCTTTAATTTAGAGAAGCGATTCAGAAAGAACCCCAACTTAAAAATTGAATATTCAAAATTTCTCAAAGAGTACAGCGATCTAGGTCATCTTTCTGAATCCCCAATCTCTCAACCAAATCCTTCTTATTTTTTGTGTCATCACGCTGTGTTCAAACAAGACAGCGAATCCACCAAACTCCGAGTCGTGTTCGACGGTTCAGCCCCCACCACTTCTGGCTTCTCTGTGAACGACCTCCAGATGGTAGGCCCTAACGTTCAAGACTCTCTTTTTTCCATACTACTCAGAGCGCGACAGTACAAATATCTCCTTACTGGAGATATCGAAAAGATGTACCGTCAGGTGCTCGTCAGCGAAGAGGATCGCGACCTCCAACTGATTTTATGGAGAGAAGATGAGTCCCAGCCTATCAAAACCCTGCGTTTGAATACTATCACTTATGGAACTGCAAGTGCTAGCTATTTAAGTACGCGGTGTCTTTGGCAGATGGGCGAGGAGTGTGATGATGAGCAGATAAAAACCATCATCCAAAAGGACTTTTACGTCGACGACCTGATAACAGGTTGTGACAATGCTGAGCAATTAAAATTCATTCTCGACTCAGTGACCAATACTCTCAATAAAGGTTGTTTTAAATTACGAAAGTTTAAAACCAATTTGCCATCCATATTCGAAAATTCAGAGATCTTAAATACACAAGAAAACTTAACGATCAGTGAATCCTCGAACACTCTCGGATTGGGGTGGAACCCTAGTAAAGATACACTAAATTTTCCTACCATAATTCCAAACAAAAAAGAAGCGATTACCAAACGCTCAATAATGTCAACTTCATTCAAAATATTTGACCCCTTGGGACTTTTAAGCCCATGCATAATCAAACCTAAGATGCTACTGCAAAAACTTTGGCAGCAAAAACTTGACTGGGATGAGCCCGTCCCAAACGACATCAAAATTTCTTGGTTAGAATTTAAAAATAATTTAGATGTACTGTCTGAAATAGAAATCACAAGACCAGTCATATGTGACGGACCTTCAGTAATTGAGATGCATTCTTTTAGTGATGCTTCACTCTGTGCCTTTGGAGCTTGTGTCTATATCAGGTCAATCAATAGCAACGGTGAAGTAACGGTAAGGCTGTTATGCGCCAATTCAAAGGTAACATCCCTAAAAACCACCACTATTCCACGCCTAGAGCTCTGTGCTGCACTACTCGCTGCAAGATTGTGCAATACTGTTAGGGAGTCGATAAGATACGAATTCAATCGCATTGTACACTGGTGTGACTCCAGCACAGTCTTGGCTTGGTTGAAAAGTAGCCCCAGCAAACTCAAAACATTTGTGGCCAATAGGGTGGGTGAGATCATAGAAACCACTATACCGTCATCCTGGCATTACGTTCCCACGGACCAAAACCCTGCTGACTTGGTTTCCAGAGGCGTTTCGCCGACCCAGCTAGGAAATTCAAGTTTGTGGTGGAATGGACCAAACTTTTTAAACCATGATGAATCAGAATGGCCCGTCCTAAAGTCAGTTGAAAATTTTCCTAATCTGCCAGAGGTCAAAGTGTTGGTTTCGGTTGAAGAACCTGATCCATTAATTAAATTTCAAAATTTCTCCAAATTAACTAAATTACAACGGACATTTGCTTATGTAAAGCGATTTTTACATAACATGAAAAACCCCAATGACAAGCGTATAGGTATATTATCAGTAGATGAACTAAATGATTCATTTAATATGCTCTGTGCCAACGCACAACAAGAATGTTTTCCACAAGAATACAAGGCTCTTTCTAAAATTCAGTCTATAAGCATGAAGTCAAAAATTCTGTCCTTGGCACCATTTATTGACGAGCAAGGCTTATTAAGGGTCGGAGGTCGAATCAATGCCTCTGACTACGCATATGAAAAGAAACACCCCATATTGTTAGACTCGTCGCATCATTTGTGTAAGCTCATCTTCGAAAATGAACACACCCGCAATTTGCATGCTGGACCCCAGCTACTGTTAGCAACAGTTAGAGAATCTATTTGGGCCGTAAATGGCAGACATCTTGCGAGGCGTACGGTCCACAACTGCGTGCGGTGCAGACGAGTGCAGGGCAAAACTCTCCTTCCAAAAATGGGAGATCTGCCGCCACATAGAATAACCCCTGATTTTCCGTTCAAATCTGTAGGAGTGGACTTTGCTGGACCTTTCTTTGTTCTCAATCGAAAAGGAAGGGGTGCTAAGTCCACCAAATGCTATTTGTGCCTTTTTGTGTGCTTAAGATATAAGTGTTTGCATCTTGAGGCAGTATGCGACTTATCAAGGGATGCGTTTATTATGACGTTACGTAGATTCGTCGCGCGTCGGGGCAAGCCAACGGAAATATTTTGCGATAACGGGCGGAACTTTGTGGCAGCTGCTAAAGAATTAACTTCATTTATAAAATGCAACAACGAAAATTTATCTGACTTTGCCAGTCAAGAAGGCTTTAAATTCATTTTCACACCCACTTACGCTCCTCACTTCGGCGGCATCTGGGAAGCTGGTGTGAAATCCGCAAAACATCATATAAAACGTGTGATGGGAAATAGTCATCTTACTTTTGAAGAGATTTCTACTCTCTTTGCGCAAGTGGAGGCTATCCTAAATAGTCGCCCCTTGTGCCCAATTTCCTCCTCTCCTAACGACCTCCTTTCCCTCTCCCCAGGGCACTTTCTCATTGGAAGACCACTCAACGCGCTAACATCACCTGGGAGACTGCAAGGAGAATCAGATTAATAGATATGCTCGCATCGAAAGGCTCAGACAGCATTTTTGGCAAAGATGGCAACGCGAGTACATATCGGAACTACAGCAACGCACAAAATGGAAGACAAACAAACACAAGCTAAATGTCGGCGATCTAGTCCTGATCCACGATGAAGCCGCTCCTCCGCTGTGCTGGCGTCTTGGACGCGTGCTCCGGTTATTCCCTGGACCAGACGGAATTTCCCGTGTTGCCGATGTCACCACGACCCGAGGAACATACCGAAGACCTCTAGTTCGTCTCTGCCCCCTGCCGACGGAGCAAGATCTTCAGGGTTGAAAGAACCTGCCCTTTCAACGGGGGGAATATGTCTAGGCGCCTGCCTAGAAGACATTGCGACGCGACGCGGCTGCACAATTGCTATTATAGAATCACAGGCGAATCAAAGTTAAACGTAACGCGCAGTCTGCTGCCCGTTCTACCTTCATATTATTTTTGTACACACACTTTTTGGATTTCTTTTCGTTTCCACGTCTCCTGTATCAAAATTTGCAAAATTACTAAAATTAAAGTCTGTATACCGGATTTTGGGTTTCATTGGACCTCTAACGAAGCCCCATAGTGTCAGCAAAGACAAAAGATGTTAACAAAACATTAATGATATCATATCGTATATACCTTTTCTTAGCGTTCTTTTACATCGGTTATTTGTACAATAACTTTAGTAGAACTTACCTGTATGCGGCATGTTTACAGCTATCAATCTGTAACAATAAAAACAACCTTAATCTTAATATGAAATTTATTGTTTTACTTTCTCCCTACGTCGCATTTTATGTTATCTCCATCCGAATCGAACGGAAACAAAAGCTAGAATTATTCGACCCCATGACATCTCTATCGCCATTGCGACTTCATAAAAAAAAACACAATTTCCTCGATCGTGACACCAACGTCCCTTGAAGCATGAAAACTCCACTACGCATATAATCGCGGGCCCATTACCCACCGATAAGAGCCTTAAATCATAATTTATTCAAATTAAAAATACTTATCAAAATATGATGCGGTACTAAATCAGGAATTAAGTGAGAGGGTGCGTGCGTCGCGCCATAATCGATGGTATCTGAAAGCCCGATCACCGTGAAAATCCAAAATGTAAGTAAAAAATCCTGTCGGCTACTTGCACGCGAATATTAATTTAAATTTACGTCGCGTCTTACTCCGAGTTTTACTGGCCACCCGAAATAGAATAGCTACCCGAAGAAGACAGGGCACCAGAAAGAGATTTGCCTCCAGAAAAAGATTGGCCACCACAAAGACTGTCCACCAAAAATACTTTGGATAATTATTAATTATCCGTAACATTACGGTGGTATACCTAGCTAGATTGTAGTAATAATTTATGTATAGGCCTTAGCAGTTACTACTAAAGTAGCTTCAAGGACTTTACTCTAGAAATATATTTTTTTTAGAACTAACCCTTCAGAATTACTCTCCTCTCACTCTACCCACTGAAAAGGTCGTGGTAGTTGTAACTTTCGCGCGAGACGAGACGGCCGGAAACGGATTTACATTGCATTATCCAGTTTATTAATTAACAATTCTACGGTGACATAAATGAGCAGATCTTCTCGAGCGTAAAAACTCGCGGCGTCGGACATACCTAGTCTTATTTATAACAAAAAAAAACTTGAAATAAATACCATGTTTAATAATTTTATGAAATTCATCGTTCGTCCAATGCTATTCGTCTGTTGTGGCCCAGACGCCAGTCCGGTAAGACCAGTGCCTTATTGCCGAAACAAAAAAATATCGAGGTAAGTGTCTCGTACTCTGGGTTTGGTACAGGCTTTCTTCTTGGTTTCGTGTCTAAGATATATCCTATTTGTAGTAGTGTAATAAAGTCAAACTTTTATTGAAACATGAATTGCTATGTCAGAATTATATTTACGCATCATTTGCATATCAATTGTTATTTACTTTGGAGTAATCCTAGGATATGTTTAAGTTTCTCACTTTCGTGTGTTTTCGTGTCATTTTTGACACGATCTTGATAAAAATAACCACGATCCTGAGTCTTTATTGGTAACCTGTGTTTTGTACTGACAATAACTTTGTATTGACAATAACTTAATTCCTTGATTACTAAAAGTCGCGCACAGCTACATATCAATTAAAACCAAGTGTACGTACGGTCGCCTGCGCCTAAAAGTATACAAGCAGTATAAGCGGGATTGACGCGTTAATATGACCTGCCGTATACTTTTAGACGCAGGCGACCGTACTATCACAGTCTGAAATTTCTAGCTAAAAGAGTGATATTTAACAGAAAGAGAGATTCTTAGATGGTACTAACTAAGACGCTTTTATTTTACTGTGATTGCTTGGCTTTATTTCTTACTTTTTAGGGTTCCATACCCGAATGGTGTGGGGTGGGGACTCTATTACTAAGCCTCCACTGTCCGTCCGTCTGTCCGTCACTTTTAATATTATTTAAAAGAATGAAAGATGGCTCTGTTTAATAATTACAAAGCCCTACAAATGTTTTGTACTTGATTTACTTTATCAATAATTATAAGACAGTTAGTTATAAGACAGTTAGTTAAATATTACAAATGTTTAAATAAATCCTGCTTAAAGGCCTAGAATAGATAGTCGTTTGTATGGGACCAAGAAGTCTGATATAATATGGAAAACCGTTATTTATTATTTATAATACACAATTTAGAAATGGAATAACCTTTATCCTTCCGTCCAAAAATTTGCAGCTGTTACAGTAAAAGTAAGTAAATAAGTGCAATAAACATGATTATCGTTGATTATAAATACTGTGTATCTATTTCCCTCGACAATTATATGAAATACTTACTATTTTCTCACTATTATGTCTAGTTTTCTCACTTTCATCTCATCTTATAATCGTGGGTTTCATATTTCATGCAGAACTAAATCTCCAGGTGCGCCAACAACAGATTTAGGTTCTTCTTCCAGCATTCTTCCTTAGTATTTACTAAATTAACGATAAAAGTGAAGAAAAAAAAGTGACACGAAAGTGAGAAGATTTCGACTCATGAGGAGAACTGCCCAAATACAGTCTGCAAAACACAATGTCTGATATATCTCAGATTGTCTCGTGCGAGAGTGGCTTTGTCCATAATCATCCCCAGTCCGATCTCGTCCAATTTTTATATTTCCAGTAGTCGCAACGAAATTTAAGTAGATGTAGTGCGGTCACAAGCTTGCGAGTCGACCATCAGATATTGTCGCGCTGTTTTGCATAACACCGTAACCGCAGGTTCCCGCCTATATTGACGGCTTCTTATCGAAGTTTTTGTTGAATAATTTCCACTAGCTAGATCTCGAGTTAGCACTAAACTCAAGTAAACTTTCCTCTAAAAGTATACTCGAGTTCGGGGTTACCACGCGTTCAAGCTGAAGCTGGCACTTATAGACAAAAACAGGATGTGACTTAGTTTAAACTCGCAAGGGCCCCAACTTAACTATGTGTGCCATAAAAAAAAGGACTCAGTAAACAGACAGTTGAATTTATATTTAACTGGTTCTATATCAGAAGCACACCGGTCGAGCAAACGAACAATGGAGAACAATAGATAAATAAGATGTGTAGACAAAAGGGCACTTCTTGTTAAGTTATTGCGAATCAATTAAAACTACAGAAGTTAGGAAACTAATTTCCCATTGTAATAATATTTTTTTTAACACTAGAAATCCTCCTATTGTATCTCGAGTGATAAACCATCATCAACGGGCCCACATTTACCTACTGCTGGGTACTGTCCTTTTCTTTAACACGCCATATACCTCTGCTCATGAACCCTCACCCATTCAGTGCCTACCATCTATGGCGACGTCATCCGTCCATCTGGCTAGTGGCCATCCCACAGGACGTCTTCCGCTTCTGGGTACCGCTTTGGTCCGACTTCCTTCCTTTCTCCTTGCCAAGTGATAAAATCACAACTAAATAAAGCTCGACCTAAAATGCCTCTAAAAAGCGAATAATGAATGAGCAAGCCTGCTGAGGGCGAGCGTATCAAAAAATATTATGGAGACGATTACCATAATGTCGAACGACAAAATGGTAAAATATACGCGTGGCGCAGATCCGACACGCCAAAGTTACCTCAGTTATTGCTTTGAATATTTAGTGGATATGGGAAAGTGGAGATTACTTTCATGCTATGAGATAGTGACATGAAGAAATTGCAGATAGAGATTTAAATATGATTTGGTACATCCAGTTCGTACTTGATATCTGCATTCGCTAACATCAATGGCGCGCCGCAACGCTAAGAAAATGACATTTGACTAAAAACGACGAAAGATATTAGCGAATTTCATGTTGTCTGGCCCTTGAAGCTTCTACTCTAGACATTCAGGGGCCCAATGACAATATTTTTTACATCTTCGCTTTCAATACGCATGGATGAGAATTGGGTTCCAGGTTGCTATAATCCCTTCTTTCGCCTTGCTACTATGCTTAAGCTACTAAAATAGTTAGTGAATTTGCTTTAACTGTCAAAACGTGGCCGAAACTGTGTCTACCACACCATATAAGAAAAAAACGTTTGTTTGTTAAATTGTTACATCGACAACTCTTATGAATTCTGAATATCGACCTCTCTGTGATATTGACGACCTTTGGGCGTTGCGGTTCGAGTCGGTTCGACCGAAAGGTCTCGGGTTCGAATCCCGGCTGAGGGAAAATAAACAGGTACCGTTAGTTTATCCACCCGAGCGTATAGTCCTCGCGGGCTCCCACCACACCTAGCATGTACCTTTATTTAAATGTATAACGTTTAGATTAATCTAAGCGCCACAGTAACCTCACCCTTTTACGTCGTGAAACTAAACTTCAAGGTTGCACTATCACTATGATCTAGAGGGCGAAGGGTGGTCAGCAGTTTTTCCAAGTAATTTTTCGCATTTCATATTATTTTGTCACGTCCCGGTTTGCGTGTAAGCGGTGCGTGCTTATAATAATTTGTGCATATTTTATAGTTGAATTATGATAAACTTTTTAGTGTGTAACGCTTTGGGTGAATACTGTAATTAAATTTTTAGCTTTCGATAGACACGATTGTGTGAGGCGTTACTTTGTTGCGGTTTAGTTTGGGTGTAAATATTACATGGATTCTTATATACATTATAGTCGTAAGTGTCGTAATACTAAATATTATATTATAATAGTCAGAGCAGAGTCAAATCAATATTGCCGTATGAAAGATAGATGTGGAGAATGCAAGAGATGCACCTTTAATCATGATTATAATATCAATCACGTAGAGCATGCACGTTATAACTGCATCAAATACTCGCAGCTCATGGAAAATTATCTGTTTGTTCCTTTGGCCGTTGAGACCACTGGGGTACGGGGTTCTCAAGGTAGGGCCTTCATCAGGGACATTGGCCGTCGTTTGAGGTTTTGACAACTGCTCCAGATCTTTCCTGGCCCAAAGGATTTCGCTAGCCGTGCAATGCGGTAACGCAGCCAGCGTTATGGGCACCTTTGCTCCGGGCGATTTCCGGGCGTATTATTATTTATTATTTATTTAATTTTATTTGTTATTTTTTATATGTATGATTTGACGAAGCAATTAGTTTTAATTGTAAATCATTGCATGATGTTAACAAAATAGGTATATAGAAAATCACGTACATAAAATGTCATGGGCGTGAATAAGCGTGTTTCAGAGACTGCGTCTAAACACCTAAGCTAAGTCTACCTTCTTTTGTTTTTGTAACAGGTCACCCAAAAAAAAGTTTAAATCGACACCGAATCTGAGTACAGCCCACAAAATCAATTATCCGAATGAATACGACAAAAATACAAACAATCGTATAGGTGGTCCAACTTTGTGTGTGGCACATAAATGCAAATAAGCTTGCCCGTGTCACTATCTCTATCGCAAGTCGCGCGCGCAGGAACACCTACGTGTATTGTATGTCTTTTTGCAGTTTCTGCACCGTTTCCTCCTTTGCACATACGTCTTTTTGACTACCACTGTTCGCGATACTAGTCTTAGTTGAAACCGTTTGTTCTTAAGAAGTGGTGCCTAAAACGGTGGCAAAAAAGCAGGTTTTCCTCTAACTTGTTGCTTTGGTCAGGTTTGCAATTGTGTCTGAAGAATTTTGTGGCGCTTCCATCGTTTTTCAGTTAGTGTTAGTGAATGAAGGTTGTGCAAAGACTTGCTTGTAGCCAATGAAGATATATTATACTTTGCAGTGTGTATTTCAAATAGGATTATCGATTGATTAAGGCGTTGTTTCGTCATTGTCGCTTAGGACTTATTTAACTTCGGACTCTTATTAAAATTAAAGGTAAGTTAGGTTAGGTAGCATTTCGTAGTGCTTGGACTTGTTAGGTGATTTTCAAAACACATTAGCACATATTTTATGAAGATAATATATTTGGTGGTATGAAGAGAACTCAGTCATGGCACGGTCGTAATTATTATACACTTGCCGCTGAGAGAATGCGATCCTGACACATGTTTATGTCCCTGTCTTTCCCGCGCTACTTTTCACTCTATCTCACTTATGGGAGTGAGATAGAGTGAAAAGTTGCGTGGTAGGTAACATTCGTGTTTGTATATAATCTAAGCATTCATCATAATCATGAGTGAGTTTTGATAATTAGTACATAATTTAGACTTTTTTATATTTATTGTTTTATTTACAACAATAATTTTGATAAGACGGACTTTCATAACATTTTAACGGCTAAGAATCACAAAACGGTTTATTATTAATAACGCTCTGGGATCTATCAAAAACATTCAATATCCCCCAAGAATTATGTACCCAAACTACTCACTTACATCTCACTTAACCCTCAACACAAACATTCAACCATCTTAACAGATGGACCTGTTATACCGTACAATTTAGATCACTGGCATTTCCCTTCCCAACAACCTCCTCTACTCACCACTATAACTCTTAGCGAAGCAAAAACCACTCCATTAATTAAACCCATTCATTTCACCAATAAATTATCACATAACAATTTTCCCCCCACACTCGCGTAAGGGCACCCACACACTCTACGATCGCGATAAGGCTGGTCACACACTGCGCGAATCGACAAGTAGCTTAATTGAGAGTTGACCCGTGGGAGGTCTAAAGCGACGCCTTATGCTAATGAATTCGGCACCAGCTTTTTTTTTCCCGAGCGCCTCCGAATCGAATTTCGGAGTTCTGCTGTGAAATTGTGGTGATTAAAAAAAGATCAATGGGGTTTCTAGTAAAGGAACTTATTAATGATCAGTTATTTCGATATTTAGACAAATAGATATTCATTGCTTTGCAGGAGCACGATTCTCAAGCCTTCGATATACGATATCTAAACCTATACCGAGTGATTTTGTGGGGAAATCTGTCAATATAGGTCTCGATATCCGTATATCGAAGGCGCGAGAATCGTGCTCCAGATCTCAAACTTTTTCTAAAGGGGTACATATTAACCCTTAGTTAGTTATAAAGACTATATTCCTTTTCTTTGATCTAACGTCAAAATTAAGATTTTCCTTTCAATGACAGGTATTACTTTTCTGTGTTCATTTGGCTCATTAGCTTAGCCGCGAGAGCAAGATATCAATCGAAACCTCCCTAAGATAAAACTTCCAAAAAAACTATTGAACCACTGACTCAACTTGGGCACAACTGTGCCTATCCCATCCTGTGAGAAAACGCGTTACGCTTTGATTATTTTATTTTTAAATCGATTGAAAAATGGCAAGTGCTCTACGGAACCACGCCAAGGCCAAGCCACACGGTCTTGACTGTTTGTTTTGCTCCTTAAACTCCGAGGCGTATAATTCAGCTCTGTCCGGTTAAGATATCCACGTCCTCAGGTGGTCCCGACTCGACCTGTTGACGGTAGCACTCTTAAATGCCCATATCGTCCAGATCAATTTCCAAGAACACAGATAAACTTTATTCCGAGGACATTAAAGGGTTTACGCAAACGGTCTTACATTTTTCACTGCGCTTTGCGGTGAAAAAAGTTTTGGTTGAACTTGTTTTTAAACTCCAACGATGAAACAGAGAGGTGTAAGTTTGAAGCGTCTGTCTCTTTCTCTGGCACTCTGGCGGTAATCGTGTAAACGGACTTTAATGTGGTTTTCTTTGAATGACGGAATATTTTCCTGCAATTTTTATATAAGCCATGTTTTATTAAAATCGGTTCAGTGGTTCTAAGGGAAAACAAGTCTGTCTACATTTTAGACTTGAGACTTGGTACAGATTTGTACACATCTGACTTTGACTTCTTGTGTCTGATGTATTTATAATGTATCTGGAAAACGTCTCGATCTGTTACAGTGTGGACTTTTCTGTTAATGTTTTAAGGAACAAACAGTAGATACCAAAAAGGAATCGACATTAACTATTCGTGGCTAAGAATGAGCGCAAATGTGCCTGTGCCACTTCGCATGGAAACAAGGCATTGGCCATGTATGTATGTATTTCCTAGATCATCTAAAATGGCTGCCGTGCAAGCCTAGATGAACCTATTTCTAATTAACATAACACTTGAACTCACACACACCTGCCCTTCTATTCATGCTCATTGGGTACGAGTCATCCGGTTTGTGAAAATGCAGACTAATTATATTCTAGATGTCGGATAAGAAATACAAGATGGCGTCAAAGTAAAGAGCGGTACCCGTGAATGTTTAGCGAAAGCGCTATCAAGCTGAAATCGAGAAGATAAGATTTTTGTAAAAAATCACACAAGGGTTTTTGGCATATTCTATAAATAGATATTATAGGCGTGAAACTACAACTGACAAAATAGCTACTGAAAATTGAATACTGTGTGCGTGATCCATGTCTAGAAATTCTTCGTAAGTACTTACCTATTGTTTTGTTTTCCGTCGAATTGATTTAACAGTCGAGATAATTATAAGATAATCCAATTAAAATACGTCTCGATTTGAGGAATAATTATCTTGGTTCTCAAATTCCGGCTTACCATACTTAAACGTTGATTTAAGTTCTGCGCAAATATAGATTAACAACGCCTATAAAAACCTACACAAGGAATGTATGAAAGTAGCAACTAAAAGCTAAAAGCCACAAAATAAGAAAATATTTCAGCAATCTTGTTAGCAATCGTGACCGCAAGCTTTCGCTCGCAAGTACAAAGTAGACCAAAAAATAACACAAGATTTACGACCAAAACTGAGTGCACACAAGTTCATTAAAATTTTGATTCGGAAATCAAGACTACTTGGAACAACGAGGTTAGAAAACTATAGAGATGTTACTCGTGGACTAAACCATTATTTTGTTATGGCAATTTTTATTCCGTAAACTGATATGATGCAAGTCGACCGAACATCAGGTTTTGGTGAAATTATAGACCTTACATTGCTGGGTTCACATGGTTCGTATCTGGGGGCACGGTAGTACCCCCGCCAAGAAGAGCGCGAAGCACTGGGCACTTTCGTTGCTTGCATTTTCCAATTTAAGCTCTGTGACGGTAGTGAAACGACCAAGCCACATATTTTGAGTAAGGTGTTAGAGTTTGTGAAGTTAGGGCTGTACAGTTAGGGCGTGTAGAGTTAGAAGCTTGGCTCTACTTGAGATCTGATAACTTTTTGTTTCCCTCTTTTTGGCTACATTTTTTACATGAAAATGTTTTGGTGGGATATATGTTTTAGCTTATATCGCCTATAGCTAAATGTATTTCATAAACTCAACTTTGTAAAAGACAGCATTTGATTATGACGTTACATGCTATGATATTTCACAGACCTCATGAAACAATTTACCGTTTCGACAGTTACTGAGATTCCTAAGAAGTAAATCTCTTTATTTTCTACTTTATTTTCTTAAAATGTAGTCATTTAACCTCCTATGGGTAATAAGAACAATAACATTTCAATTGAAGCGCCCCAAGAATCGCCCGGACCAAAGGTGCCCATAACGCTGGCTGGCGTTACCGCGCTGCACGGCGAGCGAAATCCTCTGGGCCAGGAAAGCCCCGGAGCGGTTGCCAAAACCTCGGTCCCTCAAACGACGGCCGATGTCCCTGATGAAGGCCCTACCCTCAGAACCCCAAAAAAAAAAAAGAACACGTTCCTGTGCGTCTCAAGTATTACTCGTATGCATACCCTCATATCATAATACACACAGGTTCTACCTAGGCACGGCAGCAAATGGCCTAGTAAGTCTACCCCTAACCCTTTGATAGCTTCCCTGGTTAGACATAGAGCTTGTTTTGTATTCAAGCTGATTCCACCATTTCCACTGACAAGGAGATAACATAATACTTAAGGCTTAACACTTCTATGCATTTGAAACCTCTCCTGACTTGTACGGCCGGTATCAAAGTTAATTCATAAGTTCATGTTGCACGAAAATGCAAATAGTCCCACACACCCACCGTTTTCTAAATGTCAACTTTGGCTTTTTAAAAGAACAAAAAATCGCCGCTTAATTTATTCCGTGGTTGAAATCCCTGCACTAATTAGGATTCGGGTTACAGTTTACGTATAAAACTGTTTCAATGTGTAGCGAAGCATATTTATGGGAGACCTAGAAAACTTTAGGTTCAAAAAGACCACTTCCCACAACATCCACATCACATAATGTTCACTCTTAAGTCTTCTTTCTATAACGTTCACTTTCCAAAACGTTTAATTTTCTGAAAAGTTATTTATGCTGGAAATGTAAAAAATATATTTATTATTATTATAATCAGGATGTTTATTGCAACTAATTGTTATTGATACTATTAATTAATGTTTATTGTATTTGCGCATTGGATTATTCTGTAATTTTATACAATTTAATTTGAATAATAAATAAATAATAATTGATAGACAAGGTTCTAATCTCACATGCATTATTAGGTACGGTCGCCTGCGCCTAAAAGTATACAAACAGTATAAGCGGGATTCACTCGTTGATATGACCTGCCCGTATACTATTAGACGCAGGCAGGAGCACTTATCCAGTGGAGAGCGCATAGATACATTTTCTTTTGAAACACTACTCACCAATTTACGGGCGGCGGGGGACGAGGTAAGAGAGCTGTGATTGGTCAACCGCTGCGAAACTGTCAGGCGGCCCGTCATCGTACATAGGTTGCGTATGCGAACGTTTGTTGAATACAACAAACGTTTGGCGAGCCGCATTCCCCCGCAGGCGCAGTCAATTGGATATATAGTCTCTGGACGCAGGCGACCGTACATAAGACTTAATTACTGGCTAAAAGTGGGGCAAGTTCTGCCTCTGCCACCCGTATGGGAAAAGGCGTGACG
Source organism: Argyresthia albistria (assembly GCA_963457715.1). Taxonomy (NCBI): domain Eukaryota; kingdom Metazoa; phylum Arthropoda; class Insecta; order Lepidoptera; family Argyresthiidae; genus Argyresthia; species Argyresthia albistria. The sequence continues at coordinate 5,703,390 of OY735276.1, read as the reverse complement.
CTTAGTTGTTGTTGCTGTTGTTGTTGTTATAAGACTTAATATGTATCTTTTCGGGTATGAATATGTGACTTATAAATAACGAAATCCGCTTGTGTTAATGCGACCTAACTATTCAAATTAATTTTAAGTGTTCTAGATTAGAATACCCGCTAGAAGTGACTGAGAACATACATAAATAAATAAATAAATAAATATATGTTCATGGACTCGCGAGAGGTTAAGGATCTCTGTCATCTAGAAATTCCAATCGCCATACTTTTCAAATTGACAAATCGACCAATCATAACTAATCTATATGTCATAATTCATAATTCGATAAAAAATATATATTAGGAATCTATATGTCGGCGGCCGATCGTAGAATTGGACACATCATGATGTGCCCAAACGTGAAATATCATGAAAAGATGAAATATCTTGGCAAACGCTGCGGTAGCTTAGGTGAAGACTAAAGTTCAAAAGTCAAAGTCATAGTAATTTTTTTTATTGACCATAAAATCATACAGATTGCTTAGTCAACGTCAATATAATGGTCGAATAGTCTTCGTGTTCGTTTGACATATACAACACACAAAAAAAACATCACGTAGTGCTGAATAAAAATGTTTTTAAAAGACATGTTTTCGTTAAAACCCGCCATATCATGATGTGCCCAGTAATGGCTTGGGCATATCATGAAATGGCGAGGCACATGAGGATGTGCCCGATTCTACGATCAGCCGCCGACATATACAAAAGACCTCATTTAAAATAATTGTGTTTAGATTAGCCCATTAAGGAATTTGATTGGTATTGTGACAAAACCTAAAGGTAGGTACATAAAATGTTGGTACAACTGTGTTTTTTTTTTCTTTAATTTACTTTAGTTTTAGCTTAGTTTAGAAAGGGTTTGGTTTGAAAACCAGCGTTGTGTGCTGCCACCGCACCATGCAACATATGCTGAAACCAAACCTTTTTGACACATAGGTAATTTCATTTTTGTAGGTATATCAATACCGTGCCACCGTCAGATACGTGACATTGGCAGAATCATCAAATCGATGGAAGCCATTATTTAAGAAATTGATTGATTAGGTATATCTGACGTGTGTCAAATAAATGATTTTTCTTTCTTTCTTTCATTGAAATTACCAGATGTCAGAGTTACATAAAGCCGGAGAATCACACAAGTTACTTAACGATTACATTCCCTACAGAGTGACACTTTAAGGCGTTTAGCTAGTTATTCCCCGTTACTCCGTTTTCAATGACAGGGGGCTATCCCATCGCCGCTATAGAGAAGCCATGCTCGTCATCAATTAGCCCCTCAAACGCGCGCGGCCCTAATTTACGACTTCATCCAGCGCCAAAGTTGCACTTCGCCTAATTTATGGGTAAATAATGACCGCTGATGGCCGGTTGCGACAGGTATTTCGCTTTCGATACAGATTCCCGATCGCTTTGATGTGCCCCCCGAAGCGGTCGCGTCCGCGTCATTACAGGACTGATCAATTATTTAAACAAGACCGGGGAAGGGTTAAATTGAATGGCTTTCTTGGAATGGAATGAAGAGGTGATTTTGGCCGATATCCGCGGGTGAGGTAAAGAGTGAAGCGATGTGATAACGCCGGTATCTATAGTTCGTTTGCTATTCCTATAGTCTATTCGTGATAAGAATGCAGTAAAGTCATCACTGTCCAGCGGCCTAGCCACGCCCCGTAACCAATCAAATAGTTTCTAATTATTAAGCCAAGTTCACAGTGACCAGTTTAAGGCATACTTTCGAACGCGAAGGTTGTGTCCTGTCCTGTGAGTGTGTGTTAACAGATTTAAATTAAAATTTTACTGCATTATTATCACGAATAGACTGTAGACGCCATTTCAGGGACAGGGGCAGGTGTCCTGTACTGTGCCAGAAGCAATGTAGTATATATCTCTGTTTTTTTTTGTAATTTTAGCGAGTGATAATTTTTATCTATTGCATTTTTTGGCGTATGTTATAACAAAATTAGATAAACTAATTTTGCACAAAACTTTATACGGTGTGTAAAAAAAAAGGTTGCGTTTCAAAATATGATTTAGTATTCTGACTTCGCTCAGCTGCCGCCCGTGCCGCCGGCTGAGTCACGAAACTTCATTTTGCTTTTTAAATTAAATCACACTTCACACCTCCGAAATTGATCCCATTATCGGAAGCACACACAGACAGCCTATCCTGAATAAATGTAGAGTGGAGAAAAGTATATTTAGCCCATTTGTGTCCCTAACGAGGGGCACATGCCTTTACCCGGATACTTGAATAGACTTAGCACGAATGTTTGACGTATCGAAAAAACCCCGTAAAAAACAATACGATGGTGTCAGAAGCCCAATCACGAATAAAGATTCGATAGAAAACTATCGAAACGTCAAATTCTTATACTTTACGACATAAAATATAATTTCCTGCGTTCTCGAAAACGTTAACGCTCACGAAGACATTCGTGATCGAGGCTCTGATCAAATAAATTAAATAATGAATGTATATAATTAATAATTCGACCTTTTCATCAGTGGGGTAAGAAACTCAGCTATAAGATTTTCTTTTATTCCTTTGTACATGAATACCAGTAAGACGGTACGGTCAGCATCAGAATGAAGCGACCCATTTGAGGGGTCACTACACTGTGTTGCTGTCTGTACGATCACTCCTCGATACGTGATCATTCGTGTTCACCAGTGGCCTAAAGCGTCGCACGAACATACCTTACCTTTACGAATCTGTGCAAAATAAACGGTCAAGTGGGAGTGGTACTCGCGTACCAAGGGTTCCAATCACACAATACTTGGAGATTGTTAGCGCGTAACGGGTGTAATTAAGTTTCTACATTTAGGTTAAAAAAAAGTATGATGTCATCCATGTAACCATATTACATATTTTTGTAGAGAGACCGTTTACAGTTTTCAGATTTCTTTTAGTTGTGCTAAATAAAACTTGCTTTATGCCAAATATCATGATTCTAGGTCGACGGGAAGTACCCCATAGGTTTCGATTCCCTTATACTATGAAAATACGATTATTTTCTAGCGTTATCGTTATCGTAGCGTTTGATCGCGTGGACCTAGGATTGATTTTTTCACATATCTAAGGGACCACAGTCTTAAGCAGTTTATATGAATTTTAGCTTGATACCTTCGTACACAGGATCGGAACCTTAAAAAAGGAAGTTTAAGACGGCGCCCTAGGCAAAAACAGCCTTAAGCAAAACACAAATCGCTCGGAATGATGAGTATTATTGCTGTACGTTTTTTCATTAGCTTGTTTATCACGAGTGTCAGTGTGACCTTGCTTGCCCATAAACGTTATTTTGTTAATTTTGCTCGATAGAAAAGTCTCCTGAAGTTGCCAGAAAATCTGTCTGTCACGATGTTTTATTTTACAATTTCGCACCGCATCTGAATTTGTGTACTTGTTATTTAACTAATCATTATAAAAATGGAACAGTATGTTCCTCAGTTAGACTTCTTTAGCTTGTCTTTAACCTTATTTAGTTAAATTTTCTCTAAAAATAAGTTAAGGATGAAATTCTGCAATAAAGAAATTATGAATTATGAAGAATGACATTCTAAGTTCTGATTGCCTAGGGCCCGCCCTTAAGTTGTTATTTAAATCTTTAGGTTCCTGTTTGCACACTTATATATTACTTACTATATTTTTTTACAGAATACTACAATGTAGCCAGTCCAGCATGAATATCGTAAAGCAAAATCAGGTTTTAGTTAAGAAACTATAAGTATAAACTGCCTGGAATTATTTTTAACCTTTACTTGACCGTAAAATATGTCTATTATGTTAACCTGCCAATATTTTACCTCCGGGGTGCCAACGTTTATGTTGCGTTAAGGCCTATTTTGCTACTGTTGAATCAAAACAGATATAATACCTATATGTATCTAGAAAATGAATACTGGAATGAATAATAACTTTAATATTATAGTAACCACAGTTATAGGTGCCGCCATCCACGACGACGCGTGACGTAGCTATTTGCATCTTTGTCTTTCAGCAGAGTGCCCCGATGAAAAAGAAAGATGCAAATAGCTACGTCACGCGTCGTCGTGGATGGCGTTACCTATACTATAATATTAACAGATACTTACAATATTATACTAATACAGATAGACACCGTCACCAACATCTCAGTTTACGCCGGTGTCAAAATATGACATCGGCTTAAACTGAGATGCTACGGAAGCTTCTTTAGTTCGAGGCCATTATAGCTTGGTACAGCACTATCGAACAATTGCAAATACCACGAGATGGCGCTAAGGTATATAGGATTTATTCTAAGATTAGCGCCACCTAGAAGTATGTTAACTGAAACCATGGCGTTTAAAGTACAAATCTTACTCCTCCTCCATCTCTTTTTTACGAAGGGTTACTAATTCTTATTTGTATGGGATGGTAACCCGCAAAATATATGATTTTAAGACATTTGGTTGGATTTCAGTTTTTAAAACATAAAAATTCAAATTAAAATGTCAAAAACCCACATTAGTTACGTCACAGAAAAATAAACCAGAAAATATAAAAATAAATAAAAATGTATCCCCTGGCCCAAAGGTGCCCATAACACGGCAGTACCGCAATACCTCACCGCGCTGCGCAGCGAGTACATATTATATTAGTAGTATTTGTATGTTGAAGTTGCTATGTGGCAAATTAATACTTTCTTTTAAAAAGGGAACGAAACTTTCCATATCTATGAGATAAAAGTAGAGCCTAAACATGATATCCCATAAAAACCAAAACCGTAGTATTTTAACCGCCTGTGGTGTAAAAAGTTACATCACTGAGGCTGTTAAAATACTTGTACCTATAATTTGGGTACTTATAAGCAACATGTTGCCCCTCAACGAGCCCCTAAATACCGATTCATCACCAAAACTGCATCTTAATTTTGTCAAATTTACAAAATTTAACACTAATGTCAACCTATACTTATCCTCAGTCCGCGTCGTCTCGGAGGTGTTGAAATAACCAGCGCTTTGTAATTACGCACCTGAGGAGGCGATGATTGGGTGCCAAAATCGAATTTGCCTTATTACACGTTGGCTCGTTTAAACGGAGGCGTACAACACGCGAGGTATACTAAGTTCCCGGGGCAGATGGGGGTTATGTTACTGGAAGTAATAGGCTAATTTTAGTGGCGTGTCTAGTTTTGGGGTTGGCAAAAAACTCATACGTGTTAATATTAGAGAGCTTCGCAGACAACTGGGTCGTACGCTTGCTTCTCCCTCAGGAGCCCCTAGTTTTATTCCCGGTGCTGACCTGGTATCAATAAGATAAGTAATTTATATTAAATACTTTATGCGCTGCCACCCCGTATTTGAAAAGGCGTGCCACTATTTGTTTGTTTGTACTTTATACGGATGTTCTAACGTTTTGAGGGAAAACATAGATAGATAGATAGATAGATAGATAGATAGATAGATAGATAGATAGGTAGATAGATAGATAGATAGATAGATAGATAGATAGATAGATAGATAGATAGATAGATAGATAGATAGATAGATAGATAGATAGATAGATAGATAGATAGATAGATAGATAGATAGATAGATAGATAGATAGATAAGCGTTTATTCAGACGTCACAATACACAAAATAGAAACACAGTTCAATGCAGAAGTAAAAGAGACAAGAAATTATGCAAAAATAGAAGGGATTAGAAAAATAAAGTTATACAAAATAAGATTAGTTGTAGCGTCGTGTCCTAGACAAGAGTAACATGGGGTAACGGAGGTATCCTGCGGCGATGGGCTAGACCACTGTCACATAAAATGGAGTATGGAACAACTGGATAAACGAGGGCACAATTGTTCCTCTGTCGCACTGTATATGAAACGAGGGCACAATTGTTCCTCTGTCGCACTGTATATGAAACGAGGGCACAATTGTTCCTCTGTCGCACTGTATATGAAACGAGGGCACAATTGTTCCTCTGTCGCACTGTATATGAAACGAGGGCACAATTGTTCCTCTGTCGCACTGTATCTGTCGCACTGTATCTGTCGCACTGTATCTGTCGCACTGTATCTGTCGCACTGTATCTGTCGCACTGTATCTGTCGCACTGTATATGAAACGGCGCGACGCTATTATGTATATGATATAATTGAAACAAAAAGTAAGTTTTAGAAAAAACCGACTTCCACTAGATTGAGTTTAAAACAAACTGTAACCCCTTAATAATCCTGATCCTGGTGGTCCATAGTACCAATGGAAAGGTAAACCCTTTCAAACAAAAATATAGTTTTCCATATCGGTCCATCCGTCTAGGCGCTATCGGGGCACATACTTATAAAAAAACCGGACGAATTGTAAACCTCCTCCTTTGGGAAGTCGGTTAAAAAAGGGAACAAATCCAGCGGGTGCTCTTTTGGAAATATTTTATACAGATGCGGCGCAAATTCTAAGAACAAACAATCACTTTTTTAGACCAGCTTGCACCAGACTTTTGCCAGTTGCTAAACACTGATCGATACGAGTATACTTTGACACTTAACTAAAATCCTAGTCATATAAGTATTCAGAGTAATGTGATAAAATGTAGTTGTTGTTTATACATTAAACTGTAGAATAATATGTATACATACATTCCCATGTAATAGTCATATGAAAAGTGCTTTTCATTTTCTCAGAAAAAGATTTTGATTGAATGTTTATATGTTTATATGTATAACAATGAACTCTTGACATTCGTCGTAATTTGACACATAAACATATTTTAATACTTCGTGATGTGAAATAAAATGACATAGCATTGAAAAATATCTGGTAACCTTTACTAATCTACATTGACTCTGTTCCCATTTGTATAACGTCACTGATTCTAGTTCTTAAGACACTGTTTATTCTAGTATAGGACCGGAAGCGGAAGCCACGTCACAGCTAGTATAGGACCGGAAGCCACGTCACAGCTCGACCAGAAATGGTATAAATTAAATGATGGTAACATTTGCAGACTACTGCTAGTTTTCTGTAATGCCGTATTTGGTTTGTCAATCAAAACACGCAGTAGTGCACTCATATGTAACTTATGTTGCCATTGTTTCATTTCTAGGATTTCTTGCAATCTGTGTGCGCCTGAAATAACCTGAATATAAATGTTTATGTTGGTCTCTATTTGAGAACGATTCTTTCAATCGTTTCAATCACTTTTGTTTATTATTCGGAATAGAATAGAATAGAATAGACGTTTATTGCGTTATAATCTTACAGGCTACACATACATCCCACAAAACCAAATGTTAGTTTGGTTTGTCTGTGGGTCGGGAGTCGCACTTCATAATTGACTTAAATAATCTATGTAATATGATAAGCTATACAAAGCTAAGTAGGAACAGGTAGTTGTTACAGAAAGGTTTTGTAATGATAAAAACAGTGTTTTCTCTCCGACTGTACCTATACACTTGTTTGTGATTGTATGCGTCTGTATGTAATTACAATGGGATATCCCACGCTGTGAGCCACCGTGACGGATTCGCTAGTTAAGGCTCTTGACACACGGAGCACACACGATGTAAAACAGTGAAGCCCTAGCTGGAGGCGACACAACTAAACTAAATAAACTAAACTTATCTTTATCCAGACCTGCGGTAATAAGCTAGCCCTCTGTCACGCGAAATGGAGTACCTATTGAATAATCTCATCTCTACCATTCCATCCTCATTTTGATGTTATGTCGGGGCTTGTGATTTGCGGAGGTTCGGGATACCTTGGCAAACGTGTAAACCAAGCATGACTTCATCACTATGCTTTGTATGCCTTAAACTAAGTTTAGCACTAGAAATATGTTTACAAAATTTAACCATGTTTTTAATCAACACAGTGAAGAATTCTCGCTGCTCTCCTACATCATACCTTTGTTTAAGTCTATCATATTTTTATTCTTTTATATTAACTAATAACCGGCCAAGTGCGAGTCGGATTCCGTACTATTATTTATAAAAACGGCAAAAAAATCATGTCTGTTCTATGGGAGCTCCCTTTAATATTTATTATAATCTGTTTGTTTAATATTTATTGTTATAGCGGCAACAGAAATACATCATCTGCGAAAATTTCAACTGTCTAGCTATCACGGTTCTTGAGATACAGCCTGGTGACAGACGGACAGACGGACGGACAGATAGACGGACAGCGGAAGCTTAGTAATAGGGTCCCGTTTGGCACCCTTCGGGTACGAAACCCTGGAAACGGCTAAAAAATCATGTCTGTTGAATGGGAGGCCCCTTTAATATTTATTATTTGTTGTTATAGCAGCAACAGAAATACATCATCTGTGAAAATTTCAGCTGTCTAGCTATCACGGTTCATGAGATACAGCCTGGTGATAGACGGACAGACAGAAAGATAAACAGATAGACAGCGGAGGCTTAGTAATAGGGTCCCGTTTGGCAACATTCGGGTACGGAACCCTAAAAAACTAAAACTGCGGAGATAGACTAGCTACCTGTGATATTAAATCGACTATTAAATAACTTATGCCTCTGTCACCACGTATTGGAAAGTCGTGACGCTATTTCCGTCTGGTTGTTTAGAAAAGAATTTTTTTAGTCAATAAATTTGAAAATAACCTTCAAAATGATCTCGTCAAATCTGACAACCGTAACGTAATGTACAAAAATCTACTTTAATGGGTGTAATTAAAAGTAATTATTAAAATTACGACTAATAGTGCTGTGAGCTTATGTTTACTAGCGCCTTTGTGGAGATAATGCGTTTTGTTAAAGATTGTTGGCCACCTGTGTGATGTTAGCCACCGGTGTGATGTTGGCCACCGGTGTGATGTTGGCCAATCGGCGGGCTCAAGATTATCTTTGTCACACATGGGTTTTGTAAAGCGTGATGACAACGAGTAACGTATATACGTGAATTAATTTTCATGTAAAATTATTAAAAATCTATAGGTTAACTTAAAATTTGAAATAAAATGTATCCTTAAGTAACAATAAATTAGAACAACACAGCCTCAAGCCTAAATTAGAACAATCAGGCCTGGCCTTCAGCATATCGCTGAGTCAGTTGCCATTTATAATGACAGTGACACACCACGACCGTCATTTCATGTGTTTTCAACTATTCATGATATTGTGTGTGTCTTACTTTCTGTTTTTGGTTGCTTTTGTCTGTAATGTGTTCACTGTCCTTGTAATAAACGTTTCTTTCTTTCTTTCAAGCTATTTTCCATGCAGGATGGACAAGGCACATTGCGCGTCAACGTTTATCTAGTAATACTCATTTGCGTGATAGGGAGCCGGCCCATCGCCGTTATACCTTAACCCCTTGGCTCTGAAGTCACTCTACTTACTCTCCATACAATCATTGACAGATAACACCAATACGTCTGTTCATTTCTATTGCAAGGTAATGAAAAGCTAATTTCCCCGTTTTTATTTTAAATGGTTTTGTGCAATAAAGTGTGTCAGTAATGCTGTATACACATGCTTTTGGCGTTTCAGATAGACATGTTTGGTCTAATCTTTATGTTTTTTTTGTTAATAAAATAAAATAAAATAAAAATAAAAGTAATGTTTGTCTGTACTGCTGTTTTGTGTATTAATAAATAAATAAAGTATAAATGAATGAATGAATGAATGATATTTTTCCTTTGTGGCTAGGTGATAGCAATTCAAAAGGCTCACCCATTAAAGTTATTACATTACATGAACCTCCCACTGGATTTAAAATCGGATGCAATAGATAAATCATCTATAAAATAGATAAACATTTCGCGGCGGACTCCCGTTGATGTCTTTACTTTGTGGGATGGGTTGACGTGCTACGAAATCCGTAGCACAAGATTTTCATTTTATCATCAATAGGGTGGATAACTAATATTATAAACTATCGAAAATGTATTCAAGTCTAACATGAGAGCTAAGTGATAGGAATCGTAAAGACTTTCAAAGTTTGTTCAACTTTTGAGTGCAATTTTCTAACTTATCTTCTCGAACACTCTGCAGGCTGCATAATGTATTAGGAAGGAGATAGGAGTTGTGTTGTGATTGGTTTCGTGTATAAAAAAATATAACATTTTAACACTTTTGTCGCTAAATAGTTAATCAAAAATGTTTTTCTTACCTATTCCTTTCAGCAAAATCGGCGATTTCACCACAAACTCATTGCCATGCAAAGTTCTATCATTTCAGAAATAGGGCAATTTAAAGTTTTAAACGAAAGTACAAAACGTACCGAACTCACTCAAAGTCAAATCAAACACATGTTACGTTCCAAAGTCAATGGAAAACTTACGAAAAACAAAACACGATCTGAAAAAGTTCCAAAAACAAATCTGCCGAAATTCTCAACTTCCGTTTTTATTTCGAAAGTTCAAAAAACAAAACACGGTCACCCAGCCAATGCTTATTGTTAGGGTCCTCGTGAGTACTAAATTCGAATTCGGATTTTCCGTGGCACGTGCCCGTGGCGTGTCGCGGGCGCTCCGCTGGCGGACCGTGGCCGTTGTGGGGGCACCGTGGCGCTTCGCCCCGCCCCTCGCGAGGGTGGGGGCCGTGACGGTGGGAGGCAGGCTGGGCCAGTGTTGGTTGAGCTTTGTGTGTCTGGTTGTATGGGCTTTGAATCAGGAGCGAGCGAGTAATGGTAATATAGATTTTAATTCGAGGACTTGCAAATGTATTGTTTAGAATCAGAATGGGTAAAGTTAGAACTATAGGATATACCAATACGAATACTACAACTTGTTGATACCATACATAGTTAGGTAGTACGGTTATACAAGGTAGGGTACTACTACAAATCCCCTGACTCGCGTACCTTAAATTAACTATGTATTAATTATTAAACATTTTACATTCCATTTTATTTTGTTATTAGAAGTATAATTAAGCAGTTACGGAACTATAATAGCATACGAGTACATGGCGTTAAAAAATATTATTGACTTAGAAATAGAAATCTTTTTTTTTAATTTAACTTCTAGTCAAGTGTTTAATGTATATGCCAAATCCGAGAAAAACATAAAAGCATTACGAAACTTTGATTAGGATGCAAAGTAACTCACCGTTCTTCGCATTCAAAACCATAATTTTCAATAAACCTAAATCACCCTTGCCAACCTGACACCACTCCTAACAGCTCATCCTTGATTAGCCGTACTAGGGTACCATCCACACCGTCCCGCCAGCCAACACTCACCTCTACCACCTTAGAATACCGCCCACGTCGACTGCACAAGTAGCTTTGTGAATGGTAAGTCTTTGTATGGTTCTGGGCGGGAGTGTTAAGAGCAAGGGGATGAGTCTCAGTAGATTAGAAGCTGAAACGACGGTAAATGGATTTTCCCGATTGGTGTGGGTTAGAAATGGGGTGAAGGTAACAACACCGTTTGGTTATTTAGTATCGATTAATGGATTAGGTGTTTCGGGGGTTGGCTTTGACTTGATATTAGTATAGTATAGTATATTTAGTATAGTATATTTATTGCCATAAATGTACATGTAGGTAATCTTACAATGTCATTTTGCCCTTTTGAAAAATGTGTCTTAGGAAATGTCAGATTGCTTACTGTGGCATGATTCTAGCGCCTTTGATATACGGATATCGAGACCTATATTGATAGATTCCCCTACAAAATCACTTGATATAGGTGTAGATATCGTATATCGAATGCGCGAGAATCAATGCAACGGACGTCACAATTTTGGCGTTAATTATTAATAAGTCTTTTGACATAAAAATGTGTTCAAAATCGAGACATAGATGAGCCTATGCCACACCTTATGGGAAAAGGCATATGTAGTTTGTGAAATAACTTGTTGGCATTGCCCTAAGACGGAGATATTGAAGTCGTCAGACTTGTTTTATAACTGCAAATGTCACTTGCACCAAAAACTCTAATTGTGATTAGCGCGCTAAAGTGATTAGCGGCATATTTCATAAATTACAGCTGCTAAATAGAATTAAGACACTAAGGCTGGATTTCACCAACAAAAAGTTATACGAGAATAACTATCCCGGGGATAACTTGTATGACAAATGACATTTCAAAATGAGGTGATCTGATCTAGGTGTCACTGGTGTCTATGAGAAAGTAGAAGATACTCTCGAGTATAAGTTACTCTTTCAATCGTAAAATCCAGCCTAAATAAAAAAATAAAAAAACATTTATTTCATAACACACACTATTTCAATAACTTAAGTGGAGTCCTCCTTTTAAGTAAAATAATACCTGTACCAGGAGAACTCGCTCTAACACACAAATCGTTATTAGTAATTTTTGTTGCAAATGCATCTAAAGCTTAACCTTTAGCACCCTAGATTAGAATCTAGGGTATTCCAAAAGATCACCTTGCCAACTAATTCCAACCCAAATTGATCAACTATCACCAACAGTTCACCATATTATTATCTCTCTGCGCTCGCCACCCCTCCTCAGCACTCGTGATGGCCAGCGCTAGTGACGCGTCGCCGTCGCATCAGCACCCTCCGTGCGCGCCACCGTGACGTGTCACCCGTGTCTGCACGTCCTCGTGTCCTGCGCGCACGGCGCAAGCGCACGCGTCCAGCGGACGTATTGGCATACACTCGACACTTTTTGACGATCTTTGTGTCGTTGAGGTCGAGGTTGTGCTTCCCAAGCGAGAGGTTTCGGGTTCGAATCCCTGCTGGTGAGAAAAAACCCCCGGTTTTGGATGTTTATATTTTTGTGATGTCGCTATTTCTTGTTTCCACAACACAGGGTATCTTTGTGCGGCCAGTAGCAATCTATATGCCAGCGTGCCTGTATGAAGAAGAAGATCAATTCAAAATAGCGGCACGTGATTGGCTGATATAAGTTTGACAGTAGTGTAGCAAGTTGTCACAGCAATTTTTCCTTGCGGAAAACGGGCGTATACAGAAGCCTGAGGAATCGGGCGGTGGACCAAACCAGTCATACAGTGATAACCAAGGCGAGAGACATGACCAATAGTGTAGACCACCTGTCTTTGGTCCATCTTGCTGGGCGTGGTTGGCAAGGGACCGTGAGAATTGACTGGGCGCCCAGACTTCTTATTATCTCCATAATTCTTAGCCTATATGAACCAACTAGTGGGCAAAGACCTCTTTTCTATAGTGTAAATTTGACAGTATGGTTTGGTAGTTTGTAATAAAACATTATAACATTATGGAATTGGAAGGTGGGTGATGGATGACTAAACCATGCCTTCCTCACTATAAAATTGTTGTAGCTACAAGTTATTTAAGCATAGACAACTTGTTGTGCAAGTAATAATATAATTTTCATCAAAATTGTTTAATTGTTAAATAACTCAAAAATTAAGTAAAAATAAAAGTAAGTAAGTACTTAATTTATAAAAATAAATAAATAGGTAATTATAATCTAAGTATAAATGTAATCGATGGAACCCTATAATTGGCTTTATCTAGTAAGTCTTTATATTAACATTTTTTGTAAAGATAAATGCTGTTGGCTTCCTGAATAAATAAATAAATAAACTTGTTGTGCATAGCAAATAAATCGCGCGTAACCTATCCCACACAACCGTCACACACACACCTAAAGGCTTCTTGTAACAGGACACACTTTGACCAGTAATTAGACCTTTTTTAGACCTTTACACCCGATATAAACCGCCACAACTGGGAGATCTTATCTCGCTGGCCGGTGAGATAGGGATGTCAATCCGAGATCGCTTCTGGGGGGATAGAATTTAAATCGATGTAAAAAGATCGATTTTGTAGATAGATCTGAATACCTAGTAGTTTTTTATCCCACTGACGTGAAAGTTTGTGAGTTCTGATGCAGTTCAACGTTAATAGTTATGTAAGGTACAGGTAGTCGATACCTATACACTATACAATCCTCCTTCTCATATACCGTCATGAATTGTCTTGTAGTTTCTATAGTTTCTGTGTCATGATGACTAGCAAGGTACGTAATTTTTACTCAACAACGCAAAGTAAAAAATACCTAAATATAAATACCATTACGCAATGTTTTTAAATGCACTAGATTAATGACCAAATAAATATATATTCTTTTATTCTCGATTTTGAATCGATTATGAAGTCTCCAATTCGAATCGACATCCCTAAGGAGGCACGTAAAGCGCGGTTGCTATAGATATTAAAATAACTGCTAATGACGGTTGAATTCTTGAAATAAAATGAGCGACCGCATGCTAACTGAACGCTTAGTAATAAATAAGTTGTGGTATGTAGAAGACATAAGGTTGTTGAGAAATCTCACTAGAAATCAGCGTCAGATGATATCATCATATTTCTCGGGTGGTCGCCTTACAGCCGAATGCAGTTCAAACAAAGTGCCACTTCAATGTGATCCTGGCGTGTCATTTACCGACCGAGACGTTGTATGAATATTGATAAGTATAATCTGCAATAAAGGCCTGTGCCCCTCGGTGGGGACATTAATGGCCTACATTTACTTTAATGATATATTTCTGGGAGAAAAATAATTGACCTGTTAATCTTTCATCAGAATGGTTGGATAACAAAATTTTTTGGTTGGACCCACATCTTTTGTTCTGCTTTTTCAGAGGCTTTAAACTTTATCTCGATGTGGGTAGGTTTAAAATCGCGGGCCGTGGACTTTGTACGGTTGTGTAGTCAAGATGAGCAATAGGCTAGCCAGCTAGAACCTAACTGGCTAAACGTCAGCAAAACTGTTTCACTGTCAACCCGTTTGGCAAAAAACGTTACGCTATGTCGAAGCTTCTTCATAAAACTGCACCCTACGAGCTGTGTATTCGGCCAAAAGTCTATCATAAACTGATGATATCAGTGGTCAAGCTACACCTCAAAACTTACAAAAACTGTACTTCCGTTGGAGCTTTTGTGACAGATGCCAAAGCGTCATAGTCGGAGTGCGGGGTGCGTATCGCGCGGATCTGATGTGCGCGCGCAACCTGCTATTACTGACAAATTACTGAGCTTTGGGCGCTGCCCTTGTGAGTAGGGACTTGGGTGAACTTTCGGAAGGAAGGTACTTCTTGGGCGGTGCAATTTGGTAATCGAAATGTGGATTGGTAAATAGAGATTGAGGACGAAAGAAAAAGAAACATCATGTTTAACAGAACTAACATTGTGACTTTTCAACAGCAGTACTCGTATGCTACATTAATTATATTATATCTGCTTATATTATTTTGAATTGTGCTATAGGCTTTTTTAAATAAATAAAATAATAATAATTAAAACGTTGTTAGTTACTTTAGTCGTCTAAACCCCACCGTCAAATGAGCCAGCCTAATCTTACTCGTATCACTTTATTAATCTGTGCTCGTATTCCGGTAAAAGCCTTTGGTCAATAAATGAGTCATATTTGTTATTTTTATGACTAGTTAGGTACATAAGTTTAAAATAAAATTGAGTAAAAGTCTCGTAAAAGGCTTAAATTTTCGATTTACATGCATTTGTTCTTTCCTACATTCAACCTTTTTGGACAATCAAGTCCACAGGTTCAATGGTCGCACTGGCTCATTCGAAATTTAAAAAAGTGTCTCACGCATCTGCCCCCGACCGCCGCACGCGCATGCCAATTATACGCGCCAAAATAATAACTCTAAACGCACAAATTTAACAACTCTCGCCGAACGTGTATGTAGAGCATTATTAATAACCGCCGAAATTACTTACGGACAAAAATGAATTAAATTAAGGCTGGACGTGTGACAGGAAGGTGAAACGAAGTCACCCATTGCATCACTGGGTAATTTTACATAATATTTAACCCTTAATTATAAGCATGAGCATGCATTTTTCATTTATCACCGCACTTATTACCGAGCCATAAGATTTAAAATCTAGGGGGATGTATAATGTGTATGCAATACATACTCAGTGCTGCATAAGCTCGTCTCTCAGTATTCACGGAAATTATTCCCTCTGTCATCAGTACTTATAGTATCGGTAAAATTAGCAACTCAATAAATATCACTTGTCTACTGTGCTTGTCTATAAAAAGGTAAACTTTCTACAATCTTTAAATATGTAATTTAATTTTTCTAATAATTTAAAGATACTTACTTATAGGTCAATTTGCATTCCGCTCCTAACAAGAACTTTCGAACAGCTTTTACAAATAAAATACAATAAAGCTCTTTTCACACCAAACATTTCAATCAATTATAAACCTTATCACTTCGCCATAGACCACATATAATCCTGTGAAAACGAAATACTTACGATGAAATGAAATTAACACACAAGCATAGGGCGCATGAAAGGGATAGACAATCGATGACCTAAGAAATTGCTGTTGGGAGAAAGAGACGGAGATATTTCTGACTAGCTGACCGCGATGTGGGCGTGGTTAAATAGATAACTCCTAGCATTCAGATGTTTTTATTAGGTTATTCTGTTTACTAGTAATGTCACCTGACTTTACTTTTAATTCAAATCTAAGGAAACTCTATTGTAAGATTTTGCATTGAAATTAAAGCTTTATTTTCACACAACCGTGAACAGTCGACTAAAATAATATAAAATCTCACAGAAAGTGGATTACACAGGGTGTAATAAAAATATTCTGAATACTTTCACAAAGAACATTCACATTTTCCATCTGTAATCTTTACCTATTGTACATGTTATATACAAATAAATGAATATGAATATGAATATGAATATGAACGAGCAAACATCTGAGGGGGTAACTTTGTGTAACCGATTAGAATGAAAGAAATCAAAATTAAAGTGAGGTTGATCAAGTCGTCGTCGACGTTTTATACCTATACTTATTCAGAATCTATGATATCTACAGCTTTCCACAACACCCTGTAGGCTAGACCTCACACATAATCTTTGTTCTCCATCACTGTACTCTGACTGACACGTGCCCTTGAGTACAGTACGTCCACGGTAATTTTTCCGACAGGTGTCTACTTTGAATATTGCAACGTTTGTTAGCGGATAGTTCGAGAAAGCTTCACATAACAACTTTATTCAGCAGAAAAACGATCGTAGGTGCCCTGTACAACTGCAAAAAACTATATGAGCACCTTTCGATGTTCTGGGGTACCAAATTGATAATAAATTACATAGATGTTGAGAAAATGTGTGGCTTTTTTTACACAAATGGCAGAAAAATACTTCATGTCATGTGGGACACTACCTACTTAGTTTTGGAGATCGGAGCAGTGATATTTATCAAGGACACCTTTACTGCGTATTTTTAAGAGTTTTAATTAAAAGACGTACGCTTTTTATTGAGTTCGGATATTTTGCTCATCATGACTGTCACATCCTTTCAAACACACAACGACAACAACAACACACAAGCACAACACACACCCCACACATTAACACACATGCACCACACTCCACAAAAACACTGATACACATACATACACAAACATTAAACATCTTTTTAATATTAATAGTCATATCATAACCAGTTCTTTTTGTTATAACAAGATTAGACTTAGAAGTTAGGTAACACGCCCCTTCGCTTGGGGACAGAAGAGTCCTTAGACTTTGACAGTGACTACCAAGACGTCAATTAATGTCTATTGCAAGGGTATGAGAACTTGATTTCCCCGAATTTTAATGTCATTTTCAGGATTCCGTACCCGAAGGGTGCCAAACGGGACCCTATTACTGAGACTTCGCTGTCTGTCCGTCCGTCCGTCCGTCTGTCTGTCACCAGGCTGTATCTCATGAATCGTGGTAGCTAGACAATTGAAATTTTCACAGATGATGTACTTCTGTTGCCGCTATAACAAATACTAAAAATTAAAAGAAATTTAATATTAAGGGGGGCTCCCATATAACAATTTTGCTCATTTTTGCTCGATATTGTTCACAATATATTGAGAATATTATTACTTAAAAAATAAATAATTAAATTAAAATTAAATTAATATTTAGGGGGAGCTCCCATACATTTTTTTTTTGCGGTTTTTTATAGATAATGGTACGGAACTCTTCGTGCACGAGTCCGACTCGCACTTGGCCGGTTATTTTTTCTTTTTTGGCTAGGAGACTGACAATCTCTCCAATTCATTTTATTATCATTTTTTACAAGAGAAATGCTACAAAGTGTGTCATTTTTAACTATGGAAGCGCTGAGGATTTTTGAGATCTATAGTACAGGCTCTGCCTAGTTTAGATCTCAAATAATCATTAATTACATCTCAAACTCTTACGACATCCAATGTAAAACCTCTATATGTAACAAATTGTAATGTGTCAAATAAAATATATTATTGTTATTAAGCATTTCATCTTACATGATGTATTTATGCAAATGTATTTTTGTTGAATAAACGATTTTTCAATTTCAATTATACAACGCACACAATTATGCCCCTTTTGGCCAGTTATTAATACTCTATTTTGGATGACAGGGGCGAGCCCATCACCGAAGCTATGGAGTAATGTAATGAAGGTTTGCTCACGATATTTTCTAATAACGTTAGAACTCACTCACTTCAAAATCCAACAGAGGACTCTGAAACTGAAACGTGTCTTGCAGTTTATTTGAATAGAATAGAATGGAATAATTTTATTTTTCAGGCATACACCCATTATATACAAATAATAATAATAATAATTTACAAAATTTACAAAATAAATTCACACGTTATTTTTTTTAATTAATATTTTTATATATGATATTCAATGTACTGCAAAAATCTTTTCACTTTCAGAGTCCTCTGTTGGATTTTGAAGGAAGGAAGGAATTTCATTCATAACTAATTTCATTGGTCAATACCGGGTTTGAAACCGCATAATCACGAGAAGCGAGTCCGAAACCACCAGACCACGGAGCCTCCCTGCCCTCTCCATTTAGCCAATCATTCAAAACTCCATTAACTAACAAAGTAACAAACAACAGTATTCACAGATAGCTTGATTAGCGTGAATTTCACACACACACAGTCACATACGCGTATCATTAGCACGAAACTTTATACCTCGGTGTTAAGATGAAAGCCCCGGCCGCCACAATACAATAAAGATTCATGGCCCTGTAAAGCAATCGACGACACGACCGGGCCTAATATTCGCACGAAACGGCTGTTATTTGGAATTATATTAGGGTTTGGAAATTTCGCAACGTTTGTGATGGATGACGAACCCGTTTGTCGAATTGAACTAGTAACGGGCTAAAGAGTTAAACAAGTAAAATCTTACAGTATTCCTCTACAAAGTATTTCGATGACCTTTGGATGATTTTGATAAAACCAAAATGGCATGACACCTAGTTATTTATAAAACTAAATTATGTAAACAAATACCTACTTAAGACTGTTTATTTCCTAAGTCATTGTGGAAGGTAGACGTATCTCCTGATACAGGTATTTATACTCAAAAGGAGATCCCACGACTGTATACCATGTTTTTGATTTGAAATAAACATATTTTGATTTGATTTTTTGAAAATATACTTAAATAAAAACGTACTCAAAAGACTAAGACTTAAAGCTCTTTTATAATTCTTAACCGTTAAACTATAATAAAGCTCCTTTGCTTTACCAAAATCATCAAAATCTTCCAAGGACATTTTTGTTTTTTTTCGAGGAATACTTTAGGACAATGAACTCTCTCCCACAAGGACTCATACTCTCATCTTAGCTCCGGAACCAAATGTACAAAATTAATAACAATAAAAAGGATATTGCGATGATGACACCGGAAACACGTATTCCGATGATTCCCGACATCCCAGATGTGTTCGAAAATAATGTGCAGGAACAGGAACCTAAAACTGGTACTTAGAACTGGAGCCAACTAATAAAGCCGAAACAATTGTACTTATAATCCACCTCACGATATATCAGGCATGAATATTATAAAAGAACAAGTTTGACTGACTGACTGAGTCATCAACGCAGGAGCCAAACGGGTAAAGAATAGAATAGAAAGCATTTATTCGCTGTATCAGCACAAGCACACAGAATATGAAAGCTAGAATTTAGATGGTATAGAGCTGCTTTTTATGATGTGGGAACCCACTAAGAAACGGTTTTGCTGAAATCTGACCCTACGGGTGTCAAAATGACCTTTAAAGTTCTTATAGACCCAGTGAACTGAAATGTGTTTTTGATTTGACCAAAAAGTGGTACTCAGACGAAGTCGCGGGATTAAGCTAGTAATTTAATACAGCGAGAAGTGTCTAAGTTGTAGCGTTGAATGAAAGCCGCAATTGAATTAAGAACTTTATGACGAAGGAGGCGAGGTAGAAATAGTATAAATGAAAGTACAGTGAGGATAAAATAACGTGGCGAGTGGCTGGACACGCGTCGTGTGATGACTGCACATCTTTCATATTTGGAGTTTGGGGTGAAAGAATAGTAGAGATGTGACATTGCACTTTACTCTAGTTTAGCATTAACCAGAGACTATATATCCAATTGACTGCGCCTGCGTGCGGGGGAATGCGGCTCGCCAAAGATTAGTTGTATTCAACGTACGGCGGATGACGGGCCGCCAGACAGTTTCGCAGCGGCTGACCAATCACTCTCTTACCTCGCCCCCGCCGCCTGCCCGTAAATTGGTGAGTTGTGTTTCAAAGGAAAATTTATTTATGCGCTCTCCACTGGATAAGTGCTCCCTGGCATTAACTCACGGTCTAGTAGTACCGCAGTGGCACTTACGATTGTTTTTAAAAACCTATCTATCCTCAATCTAAATCCTCAATCGAAAATCATGGATAGATAGGATATTGAAAATGGACGTAAGGAGTCAACTGGGTGATTTTTTTCAAGTGAAACATGCTGAAAGTCTAATTATTTTTTACTTTACTAATATGGAAAGTAAAGTAAAAGCCCATTAATGTCCTCACTGAGGAGCACGGGTTTTTACCCGAATACATATTCATTCATACTAATAAGTACATTCCAAGAAAACCCACATACAAACACACTCACACTCACTACACATCACGCCGACTTCACACACACAGTACACTCCCCATGTACCTTCATTTACACTTCAAATTATACACACTCTAAAACAATAAGACATAGATGTTTTACCACAGATTTACTGATCACCGTCTACTAACAAATAAAGTGCTGCTAAACGGAGTGCAATGTCTCCCCACCACACAGGTATCCACCTAGGGGGAACAGGTACACTAACACAAACTAAGCTACTTAATTGTTTTACGAACTATCCTGTGTTTTTAATGTACCGAAATGTCCTTGACAACAAATTAATTATTCTTTTACGAGTAAAATTGAGCCTTATCATGGAAAATAGTTAAAATATTATACAAGGTGTCAATTAACTAACGCAGAATTGAAAACTGCTTTGTTAGGGACATCATTCTGAGCAACTTTCTTTATAAAACCTATTTGATCAGAGCAAATTTATTTTTCCCTTCTCCATACAAATCAGCTGAACCACTCGGGCCAAAATGTACTGGGTCCTCGATGAGGACATTAATTGGTTTCATAATGAAAGTTGCTCAGAATGATGTCCCTAACAAAGCAGTTTCTAATTCTGCGTTAGTTAATTGACACCTTGTATAAGCCTCATCCTCAATTACATCAGGGACTCGGATGATAATTTTATTAAATCTCATTTTCCTCCATCGGAATGTCCATATTAAGCACAACACTCGTCAAACTGAGACGGCCGGCCGAAGTATTTACGAAGACAGCATTACGTCAAATTATAGAATTCGGCGGCTGAACAATTACTGACAACAAATTGCAACAGAATTTTATCGTTTTGTTGGAATTGGCCCTCTTCTCCCGCAATCTTATTACAGTAGCCTAAAGTCGACTTTTGAATGCCCGTGTATGTTTTTAATGTTGCAGGCTTTTCTTATTTACTAATGAACGGAAGTTGCCCTGAAATTGGGGGGAAATAATGATTTATTTTTGTTTTAATGATCCAAAGACGTACAAAGTTGAAATAAAGTTGCTTTCCAGTACTTACTAGGTACCTACATATTTTGCATCGTGAAAACCTTTGTGACTTAAGGTGTTTCAATATAATAGATAAGCCATTTAGCTAAATATTACAACTCTTACAAACTTACTCGTACAGACTCATAATAATAACAACAAACATCATAAAAAGGCGAGTTTATCTTAAATTAACTCTTGTATTGTGCGGTTTTTTTCTTTTTATTTTATTATATTGCAGAACAAAACAGTAAAATCACATTGCATTCCTTAGAGTATAGGTTTTACATGCTAAACTAGTGATTAAACGTTAAGATGTCCTGACAGCATGCTTAGAAGACATATGTCATCTGCTACACCTATAACTTAATTATTTCAATTAAGACTATGACTAATCACACAAACAGAAATAGAAAGTTTGACAGAGACACAATCAGTCTTGGACTTGGATGTTTACATGTTTTTGATGTCGCTGTTTCTGGTTCCCACGACACAGGGTATGCTAGTGTGGGGCCAGAAGCAATGTGCGGCCTTCGTTTAGTACTCACTTCTAGATTTAGCTTGACAGGGAGCTGACCCATAGCCACACCACAGATTAATAAAGAGTTAGGGCCACACCTATAAATGGAAGAAGGTTTCCGTAAGATGATTGTGTAGTTTTTTTTTTTAATATTATTATTATTACGAGTCCACCATGTCCCACTGCTGGGCAAAGGCCTCTCTCCCCCTCTTCCACTCTATCCGATCCTGAGCGGTCTCCCTCCAGTCCTTGTCCCATAGACCGCATAGACCCAACTCATCACTCCATCTCTTCCTGGGTCGGGCATGCTCTCTCTTTGAATATTTTTTATATACAAGGTATAAATGAATTAACGCAAAATGAGAAACTATTTTGTTAGGGACATCATTCTGAGCAACTTTCATAATGAAAACGATTTGATCACAGGAACTTTATTTTTCACTTCTCCATACAAATCAGCTGACCCACTCAGGCCAAAATGTACTGGGAAGTGAAAAATAAAGTTGCTCTGATCAAATCGGTTTCGTAATGAAAGTTGCTCAGAATGATGTGCCTAACAAAGTAGTTTTTCATTTTGCGTTAATTCATGTACACCTTGTATAATCAAACATATTTATTTTCATTTTTTGTGTCGCCTCCAGAACACCGTTTCTAGAGGCGTATTATTATCCACCGTGAAAGTAGGATTCAGTCTCAAGTTCGTTATCCAGTAACTGTATTGAGCAATTTCCATTAAAAATAATAATAACTTAATAACAAACTTATTTCGTGGTCTCTCATTCGCATGCCAATTTGAATAATATCTTTCGCGAATCGATTTCGAAACCCGGAACATTCTCTCATTAGTAAAAAGAATCTAATTGACTAAATTAATAACCTAAAACGTAGCTGGATCATCATCATGATATGACCAGCCATTTCATGATATGCCCAAGCCATTTCTGGTCATATCATGATATGGCCGGTTTTAATATGCGGACATGGGAATACATGTTACCAGATATTATGAATGACTAATCCAAAAACCTTGTAAAAAAACTAGATAGAAAATAAGAAATACTTGTATAAATTAAAACTTTATTATACTAAGAACGATCTCA
Source organism: Argyresthia albistria (assembly GCA_963457715.1). Classification (NCBI taxonomy): domain Eukaryota; kingdom Metazoa; phylum Arthropoda; class Insecta; order Lepidoptera; family Argyresthiidae; genus Argyresthia; species Argyresthia albistria. The sequence continues at coordinate 5,679,901 of OY735276.1, read as the reverse complement.
CCGCTCCAGATAGACCAGAAGAGGTCTTTGTAAGTGGAAAAAAAACTGATTGAATTGTTATAAATATAAACAAATAAAAAATAAATAAAAAAACATGTATTTTTAAATACATTGTTATTCAGCACTACATGATATGTTTTGTGTCATGTCAAACTAACACGAAAACTAGTCGGGGGCTTCGCTGCGCTCGCCCCCTTTAGTCTTCGTCTAAGCTACCGCGCATTGTTTGCCCTAAAATTATTTAATTGTTCTATGATATTTCACTTTTGGCCATTTCATGATATGGCCAATTCTACGAAATGGCTACGACATATAGACACTGAATGTTGAGGAAGCGAGAGATGTCTGACAGGATCGTAGCCAGTGGAGGTCTTTAGTCTCTGTCTATCCCTCTTCCAGGACAAAGCGTGAGCATATAAACCTAATAAACTAATAACTTAACAAACTACGTATTTGTAAATGCGAATTTGACTCTGCCACCTAAACAGCTGAACCAATTTTGATTATTTTTTCACGTCGATATAGGATAGGTTGCGTGCCCAGCTATCTATAGACTAATTAAGACGAACAAAATCAACGTCGCGGTAACATCCTGCAACATTGTAAGTGGTAGTAAGTATAGGTGAAGGTCCTTAACTTGGGTGCAATTATGTTTTGGGCGGATTACAGTGGTCCTAAAGTCAAAGGCAGGTGCAGTAGCACCCTGCTTTGTAAGGGGAGCATCGTCAAATACAGTATTAAAGTCATGCGACCTACAAGTCAAAAGACCCAAGAAAGTCAAATAATGAAATGAAATTTGTTTGTTGACAGATAATGGTTTACACAGATTCTACTTACTAAAATAAATATAGTTTAAAAAAACTAAAAAACACGCTTTTAAAGAACAGCGAACTAATCGAACATCGAACGGGCGCTTTGTCGAGCGCCCACGCTTTTTTCACAATAATACTAGTATTTTTCGTTCATTATTGTTTTAAGCTTATTTTAAAAATTATTTTTAACTTTTTAGTTCGATGTTCTTTAAAAGCGTGTTTTTTAGTTTTTTTAAACTATATGTATTTTTTACTTTTTAGTTTAATGTTCTTTCTTAAGAAACGGCTACCATATCTGTAGATGACCGACGACGTGCTGAAAAATGTAATGGAAAATTTTCATCGAATTATTGCATTGTCATCGTTCCTTGAGACGTGTGCAAAGTTTCAAGTTGATACTTCTAGAAACCGGTGAAAATTAAGCGCAAAGATTCCGTTACATACATACATACATACATACAACCCAAGCTAATAAAAGCGTTAATGTTAATAAGGAGATACTTAATTAGGAACATTTTTCGTAAAATAGGAGGGATCAGTGACAACCGAACTATATAGTGAAAACACTATCTCGGTTGTCAAATGGTGCTCAATAAATTACATGTGATGGATGAGCAACTTACTTCTCAAGTACTAGTACAAAATATTAAAGGGTCACACCGTATTTTGATATATTATTTATTCGGGGATATTTAGCCATTACGCAGGTTTTGAAGAAAATTAATATCAGCAAAATGTGAACCAATCTCAATAAATAAATTGGTTTAGTGATCGTTTGACTCGAACGAACTAATACTTTCTTATAGTAGAGACTCAGAGACTATAATATCCAATTGACTGCGCCTGCGGGGGAATGCGGCTCGCCAAACGTTTGTTGTATTCAACAAACGATGTACGATGACGGGCCGCCCCAGACAGTTTCGCAGCGGCTGTCCAATCAGAGCTCTCTTACCTCGTCACCCGCCGCCCGTAAATTGGTGAGTTGTGTTTCAAAGGAAAATGTATCTATGCGCACTCCACTGGATGAGTGCTCCCTGTAGAGACTTCATCGCTGCTATGTAAAATTGACAACAATTTGGAAACACGGCTTTTAACACCCGCGGTTTCCTGTTAGCCATCAGAGCGATTAACAAATTTCAACCAATCACGTGCCACAATTTGATATAATCATCGATTAGTTAATCATTAGTTACCTCTGATCAGCGTCTCATAAGCCGGAGGTTAGTAACCTATTTATTGTTCAATCGTCGAAAGACTGTCAACAGCTATACTTATAATAAAGAATATCATTATTTATGGTATTTACCTACTAAAACCACTTTAATTTTTTCATATTAAATTTTGCCGACTACAGTTTTTCAAGCTTCCCCTTAAGTTTGAAAAGCATCGAGCGCCGCGCCGTAGGGACAACGCGTCATAGGCGGGAGGTGTCACGTGGTACACGGAGCGCCGCGCCGTCGCGGCCGAGCGACGTAAAGACAATGATTCTTTCTATTAACCAATTCACCAAGCATCCAATGATTAATTTGAAAAGCACAGTCTTTATATCGTATACTATAGATATTATCACAATTGTTTGTTCATATATCTACAAAATTGTTGACCGACCCTAAAATCACTGCCAATGAATTTAGGAATTCAATTATACGAGACACGCGTCGTCTAGTTGAGCGGGGATTATATCGGTGTTGATTGCATTATCATACTGTCCGATAGATTGTCTGTCGCTTGGCTCTCACTACCCAGTAGGAAAGCTCGCCTTTTTACATGTTTTTTTCTAATATTAAGTGTCTGTGTTTTCTGTGCAATAAAGTATAAAGTAAAGTAAAGTAGTTTTTTAGATAATAATAACAAAGCCGCCTGCTCGCCTCTTGCTCGCATTTGTAGGTACTCGTAACAAAGCAAATATCATAAGGATGAAGGCTAGACAGGACCTATATTTTTCAACGCTACTGTTTGAGGTTGTACTGACGAGGACTCCTTCTTATCTTTATGACAAACTTACCTGGCGTAAATCCCACAGAGTTGCTCCGTTCCTATTAGTACCGCGACATAACAGTGCTGCTTTCCGTGGCAGTTTCAAATATCGTGCCACCAAGTGCTGGAACAATATACCGCCTCCTCTTCGGCGGCTCACTAGTAAAGCTTGTTTTAAAAATGCTTACAGAAATAAATTAATTCTCCAGCAGAAGGCTGAGGTGACGGTACGCAACTAAAAGGAAAGATTTTACGACTACCTACATTCTGACATTGAACTATTGATTATATCTATTTAAATTAAAGCTAATCACCATTATAATCCATTTTCAATATGTTAGATAATAAATACAATACATTTTTTTTCTTTTTATTGCCAATTCAATTCCAATTAAATTTCTAATACCAATTATTTCAATTTTCAATTCCATTTATAACACAACTAATTTCATTATTTAATTTTGTTTTTCTTATGTAATATGTATGTCTTATGTATTCTAATGTATATAAATTAAATTGTGTAAGTACTTGAGCCACTGTTGTGCGTCCGTTGTGGCCCTGGCAGAATACCAGCGTCACAGATTCGTCTGTGACATTGCTGAGTCAGGGCCATTTCACTGCCGTGGTACAGTCACATAACCACACAGCTGTAGGTACCTACTGTTAATTGCATAGTGCGTGCTATTAAGTGCCGTCTATTTAAATTGTTTTTTTTGTTATTAATTTATGTGTGTGTACCATGTCCTTTGAATAAATGATTTATCTATCTATCTATCTATCTATCTACTCAATTCTTATGTACTTAGTTTTCTCAATTATTTGTGTGCAATAAAGAAATTAGGAAATGAACAAAGAAAAGCCAGGTGATATTACTAGTACAAATAAAACCTTCTCACGCATTTATGCACAGCATTTACCCCCGGTTTCCGAGACTTCGATCAAACGTTAATTATTTTATTTTATTTTATTTTATTTTATTTTATTTTATTTTATTTATTTTATTTTATCAACAAAAATCCACAGCCATGCTTACATGTAATCTTAAAAAAAAAAAAAATTAGCTAACAGAGCAATCAACTAATTTCAGCCAATCACGTGCCGCATCGGCCATACACGTGCTGCTATTTTTTATTAACCATCGATTAGTTTATCGCAACCTTTGATCAGCGTCTCGGAAACCGGGGTTTGTGTTTTATAAAGTATAGCTAAATTATTCCCAATTCGGACAGTTACATTGAAACGAATAAACGGTCAAGTGCGAGTAGGACTCACGCACCAAGGGTTCCGATCACACTTGGAGAGTGTAACATGTGTAATTAGGTTTCCACATAAAAAACTAAAGTAATATGTCATCCATGTAAACCAAATTAAATATTTTTGTAGAAGGACAGAAATCAGCAGTTTTTAGATTTTTCCCTTTACTTGTGCTATAAGACCTTGCTTTTTGCCAAATTTCATGATCGTAGGCCTACGGGAAGTACCCTATAGGTTTTGGGTCCATTGCGATTACTATGAACAATTTTACAGCATAAACGGTCGTATCGTTCGATTGTGTTGACCTAGAAGGTTGATTTTTTTCACAGCTTTATGCGAACATAGACCTTAACAATTGATAAATTTTAGCTTGATACGTCCACGCTGTCTTGATATAAAGGTTAATGTCCGTCCGACAGACATGGAAATACGGACGGACAACAAAGTGATCCTATAAGGGTTCCTTTTTTTCCTTTTAAGGATTGGAACCCTACAAACGACAAATACACATTTTTATTGTAATGATGCAATCAACGCAAATAACGAAAATATCAGATGACTTTTTACATTATGAGTGTACATACCTAGTCTATACCGTACCTACCTATACCTACTTATATGGTAGCGTAAACAGGATCCACATACAAACCCATATGGTTTCCGTGGACCTATTATTTGTGATTTCTGTTTATAATAATAATAATTATTATTATTATTACGAGCCTGTAACGTCCCACTGCTGGGCAAAAGCCCCTCTCCCCCTCTTCCACTCCATCCGATCCTGAGCGGTCTCCTTCCACTCTTTATCCCATAGACCCAACTAATCACTCCATCTCTTCCTGGGTGGGACACGCTTTCTCTTATAATAAATAAATAAAATAAATAAATAAATAAATACATGATCAAAAAAGGCAAACGATAGGCCAGTGAAGTAAAACAATAGCAGAATCAAGCCTGCTATCACTGGATCATGGGATTGAAGGATTGCGGGATTATGGGTAATACCGGTGTGTGTGCAATACCGGATGTGATATGGCTAATCGGGACCTCGGTGTGACATGCGTTCTGTGACGCCATGTATCTAGTCGACGAAATGCCACGACATACGAGGAAATTCATCACTATGGATAAAACCTATAGTCTATTCGTGATAAGAATGCAGTGGCGGCCTAGCCACGCCCCGTAACCAATCAAATCGTTTCCAATTATCAAGCCAAGTTCACAGTGACCAGTTGAAGGCAAACTTAGGAATGCGAAGGTTGTGTCCTGTCCTGTGAGTGTGTGTTAACAGATTTAAATTTAAACACTGCATTCTTATCACGAATAGACTGTATGTATAGGCTGAATAGGTACCGAAACAGATAAATCGACAGTTTGCCTGCAATGAGATTTTTTACTTTTTTTATATCCGGGTATATTCGGTCATTTTCAAACAGGATAACCTCTAAATAACCTGGATAGCGTAGATTTGTTGCTCATTAGCACTACTAAGGGCGGTGCGATCCAAATATTCCCCGCGGACTTAAATAATCGTATTTAGATAAATTAAAACGCGTGTGCTCTGTGCCCTCTCAACTGGAAAATCCTTTACAATATTCTCACGCCCCCGTCTGTCTGTCTGTCGCCCCGTGCGATAGGGGGCGGTTGACACGCACACTCCTAAACACTCGACTAAATACACGTGACATCAAACCTTGTTCAATGTGTATTCGAATGAAAGGGCAAGGGAGGATTATTGAAATAAATACACACCTAGACATTTTAAACCCGTAGTGCCTGCGATTTGAGAGGCGACACGAACCAAACTAAGCAAGCTAAAATAGAATGGCCACCGAGCAAGAACTGTCAGATTTAGTTTAGTGTAATTGGACACCTCTGACTGAGTAAAGCTAAACTATGTTTTAACTCAGAATAACTAATACCGTTTTAGTCTACCCTGATTAGTCTAATTTAGTTATGGTCCGGTGAGCATGGGGAAAATACCTTCGTTACTCCATAGGCTAGCCCCCTGTCACGCAAAATGCTGTATTGAATACCCGGGAAGTCATTCGTGGTGCGTGTGCCTGCGCACAGCCGCCCGCCCTGAGGGCCTCAGCTGAGGGATCGGAGGGAGGGAGAAGGGGGAGGGTCAAATTGTGATCGCCACATGATCAGCGCTGCGTTCCGATTTAAGTAGTCTTCTCCATGACATTGATTGATGTCCTTTCTTCCCGCGAGTGCATGAACATAATATGTCCGTGACTTTGGCAGTGGGTACCAAGACGTCAATTAATGTCTATTGCAAGCTCTGCAAGGAAATGAAAACTGAATTTCCCCTAATTTTAATGTCAAATATTTTTCCTTTTCGGAAGGAGAAGACAGGAGAAGAAGGGTTTCTACCGTTCGGCCTGAGCGTTGGGCACACCACCGGCGGGGCAAAGGAGAGCAGTGGCGGGGTGGCTGTCAAATACAAGACACTTATGATATGAAGCAGTCACACAAAGCGGGCCCGCGCGTGCTGTTCTGTCATTGCGGCGGCCATTTGCCTCATTGCATCATTTGTTGTTAGGGACATATCATTGATTCATAGTGTCATTCTATGATTCTAGCTTCTATTCGCGTGACGGAAATCGTCATCCATTTTATGAGTTTTTGAAATTCGAATCCAAAAACCAATTTGTCAAATATTCCAAATTGGGGCTCAGTGCGTTTTGCAACGCAGTCACCCAACATACATAAAATTAAATGCTTCTTTAGAATTCGTTAGTGGGCAAACGATCGTTTCTGGGTTAAACTTATTTCATATATTTAAATTATAATAAGTGAATATTATAATTTAAAGATGCGACACTTAAATGCTGTATTTTAAGAATTAGGAAAACAACAGAATTTAACTTTTAATGACAGTCCCAACTTGCATAGGTATATCTCTTGAGTATGGTTAAATAGTGTTTCCAATGAATATATCATTACATTTGAATCTACCTTTACCACTATTAAATATGTATATTATTTATCCATTATCTACTTTGGCCTGTTGTGTGTGCATCCGGGCGCTTTCATCGTCAAACGGCGCCGGGGGAACAGCCAAAATTTTATTTCTGTGGGATATTAAATTATTAACCCCTAAGAACTAGTCTTTTAACAGAATTTGTAACTTTTGCCCATTCTCTATTTTGGACTATGTGGAATGAGAAGGGTGAAAAACCATGCTAAGGCCACTGAACGCGACAAGAACTAAGGCCGTTGACCGAATATTCATAATTTATCTCAAAAATGGCGATATTCCGGCGCGAGCGCAACAATTTGCTCTCGTTTGGGGCAGTTTTTTTTTAAACAACAAACGTCACGGGCGAATTTGGGGCAATTTGTGGAGTTTGTGGAACAGAAGTGTGCTGGTGGAGTCGGGGGCTGCCGTACAGATGCAGAGAAATAAATAAAAATGTAGGTATTTCTTGTTTTAGTTACTGATCATTATTGGGTTTCTATGGTTAGTAGTGAAATGAAGTAGACATAGACATAGACATACGTTTATTCACTGAAGAAAACATGGGTACCTACATCGGCAGACAATTTCAAAGGCAGGAAATCAACATTAAATTGTAGAAGTAAACATGGAAGTATTTTTCGGTACGCATCTACGTACACACAGGGGTTATTTTTAGACCGTATGCTACATACGAGTGTTCCGCTCAATGTAGTCTCTGCTTTACGGGAGACACCTCATCCTCATTGTCCTCCATCCTGTCTCCCATTAATTCATAGATATCATGATTTATTACTAGTTTGACCGATTTCATCACACGAATGAGATCGCACGCTGCAATAGCGTTACGAATCTTCTACGAGGATCGATTTCACGAAAATTTGGTGTCTCACGAATGAGATTCGTCTCACGAATGAGATTCGTCTCACGAATGAGATTCGTCTCACGAATGATATTCGTCTCACGAATGAGATCTCATTCATGTGACGTGAAATCGACCCAGGCATTTAAAATAATGTAAACAAACGTGAGAGTCAACGATTCTGCTAAACAAAATGAGGAGGACAGGACAGGTTTCGTTGCGTTAAGTTGCTTAGAAGTGGCGCCTGCCTGTAAACGTCACTCACGCGCCAAAAGATCGTTGGAACAATGTACCTAATTGATTTTCTAGCAACGTAAACAAGGTATTGTAGTTTTATATTTTACGTGCTTTATAAGAACTACCCGCGAGCAACCAGACTCACAGATAGCACAGAAGCATAAAAGAAAACCACCCAAAACAATAAACAGTGACATTTGTCTCTCTAACCTTCTTCATTAGAAAGAGCCATGAAATTGAACTACTTGCACCAGATTGTATGGTCAGTCAATGGAAATACAGGGTCAAATTATTTCAACAATATTTTGAAACAAATATTTGCATGGATGCGGTTAAGGGCTAGCCGACTGTCATGCCATACAAAACAGATGTAGTTATGTTAAAATGTTTTAGTGTACATTTGTACAAAATTATGAGAACTATCATATTTGCATAAGTTTCCGAACCATTAAATAAGTATAAGAGGGTATTCTGGCCAAAATTATATTATAAATATATTTTATCAGTATCTCTACCAAAATTTACCAGTCTCAAACTAATATTATGATAATAACTTAGCTAGATACTTGCTAATCATTATTATACCTAGCGCGCCAGGAACCTCTTCAGTACCGCAGCACTCTGTATAACCCTGAAAGGTGTTATGCAGCATGTGTGAAAGGACCATTGCCAAGTCACGCGACAACATTTGGAGCCAATTTGAGGCATTTATAGTATTTATTTTTGGTTCTGCGTCTGCGCATCCCGGCTTGCGGTGAGGAAGGGTATAATTTCGCGACCGCTACACTTTCGCGTCTCAAATAATTCGGGTTCGCCTCGGTTATTAGCAGTGAACGGAATAGTGCCAATTGACTACTAAACATTTGAATAACTAACTGAACCCTAAATTGCTCAAAACAATTTGCAAGAATCTCAAGCATTGTCATTTGTTTGTTGGCGATGGACTTGTATTTCCTTAGGCTTAAGTAGCAATACATAAAATTGTATTTTTTAAGGCCCTCACATATTTATGAGGTACGAGGGAGTTTCTTGCCCTTCTTTGCTCCATCCCTAAGCCCACAACTTCCGAACAGGCGGTAGTATACAAAAATATTAATATTATATTGTCGTTGACTAAGCGCGAGAGGTCCCGGGTTCGTATCCCCATGTCCCCAGACAACAAAAAAAAACCCCCAGGTCTTGGATGTTTACATGTTTGTGATGTCGCTGTTTCTGGTTCCCACGGCACAGGGTATCCTAGTGTGGGGCCAGAAGCAATGTATGTGCCTATATGTAAATGTTTATGTTTATGTTAAGTGGTTATGATTGTAAATGTTTGCTTGCTTGCTCCTTCCCAGCCGTGGTTTGAACGCGGGACTTCTCAAAACAAGGGTTATCTTTTTACCGCGGCAAAGCTTCGATTCTATCCGATCTCACACGCGCCCAGCATCGCTCCACTTACAATACCAAACACAGCATCCAATCAAAATTGGTCGCAAACCACCGACAACTTTTTACATGAAACCCTTGAATATTTCATATTGACGATGTTTTACCTTCAAACACAAGTAAAACCAGCTCTTATGAGTGGCAGTGTAAGGTTGCTTTGCTGGTGTGTGTAGTGAGCAATTAAAGCGTACGAAGTCAGGTCATTACGAGCGATTGGCAATATTCCACGCTTTTCTTACAGATTGGACCACACGACTTGACAGACCTGACCGGACCGAGGTATTACCGTATAGTTCCATTTTTTTTGCCCCTGACGACATGTCTGTATGTATGTCTGTCCGTGGCACTCTAGCCCTCAAACGGGTGGGCGGATTTTGATGAGGTTTTCTGTTGGTGGTAGTAGACTTCCCTGAGATGGTTCTTAGCAATGTCTTTTTTAAGTTCAGCGGTAGAAAGTTATCAGCTTAACGTCTATATCTTGTAGGTATACATCAGCAATCTATCGTCCGTTTTCAATATCCTTTCTATTCTCAATCTGTCTGCAGGTTACTAGGGTCACGTTTCATAGTGCAGCTGTCAAATATAACGCTAGAGCAATAAATCTGAAGCACGTCACCGTCGTTGCAACCATTGTGCATCCCTTATGAGTATGTTCAGTCACAAGAGAAAATATGTCTCCCAGAATACACAGCAGCTGATTACAGCTATTTATTAAAACATCTGAAAAGATTTTAAGGCACCTGAGGATGATGAATCTGAAAATCATGGAAGATTGGTTATTAAAAATGGACGTATAGTAGGTAACTGACATCCTATTTTACGTTCGCAGTCCTGGATTAAAGAACTACAAAAGAAACTGGAGGAAGAAGTGTGTCGTAGAAGCATTTACACGAGTAAATACTGATGATGTAACAGTTGGTAGGTATACAGAATGTAACAGCAACATGTATGTAGCTGGCTGACGTATAAGGGTAATAGATTAGTAAGCGACCTGGTTTAACTTATTTATTTTCTTACTATAACTAGTACTAAGCTTGTAGAATATGTGGAGCACAGTAGAAAGCCTTCAAGAAGACCATACTTACCACACTACCAGTCATGGGCATTCTTAAAAAAATGTCGACAAAAATTACCGTTTTCTTGCGGTCATTCCACCGCACAATCGGTCCACACTCCAATCATATCTCGATATTTATGAGCCGGCGACATATCGACAAAAACCTCCAAACTCCCGCGCCGAAACCTCGCCCTTTTTATGTCTTCTTCTCGTCCCGCATTTTTCGGACAAAACTGATTGTTTAGCGGAAAAAATTACGCCTGTTAGCCGAAATGGCGAGCATAAATAAAAGATGCGCGTCGGGAATTCTCATTCGGTTTTTGCGCGCTGAGCAGCGATTGTGCGCGTCGCGACAAAAAGCCGAGGGATGTACGATTGAGAAAGGTACGCGATGTCAAATGCTCCGAGATTTATATTGAGGGCTTACACTCTGCGATTTTGAGACTTGACTTTTGACTAAACGGGTGGCACAGCGTGTTCCGCTGCGTTCCCATATTATAGGAAAAACTGTAAAATGGGCTACATAACTGTTTTGAAAAAGTGTCTTTTTCTGCAACTTTTTTCTATTCAGAATCATGAAATCTCCTCGGTATGAGAATAAAGTGTCCCAAACCATATACTTATATTTTTGTTTCAACTTTGTTACTAGCATACAAATCATCTGTAAAAAAATAAAATAAAATTGGGACATATTTTTTCTACCATCGAGATGAAAAGAGCTCGTGATTCTGAATAGAAATGACGTAAAAGTTGTAGAAAAAGTTTTTTTTTAATGTTTCATATTTTTAAATAAATGCCCAACTATATATTTATTTATTTATTAACAATATATATGTAACATAACAGTGTTCACCAAATCGACACACACAAGTTTTTTTAATAATAATCATAATCTATAACTAACTAACATAACTATACGCTCGCTGTCTCACTCACGCACTCAGGCGACACGTTGTCGTGTTTATGTCGCCACCGTATGGTGTAAAACTCCCCATACGCCGGTTGTTTTGGTTCGGTTCTGCTATTTGGAGTGTTTTAATAAGCGTCAGTGGGATATGGACCTTTTTCTGAGCAGAGGCGAAACATTCATTTGACGGAGGCATAATCAATACATTCCTTGATACATTTTTGTATCATTAACATTGTTTTATTTTAATTGATTGCCTGTTATGTTACGGTCAGTAACCGGTTGTGTCATAGGATACTGATCATCAACATGTCTTGTTCTATTTTTATAATCGCCTTCATTATTAACTCGGTTGTGTTCGCAAAGAGCAGCTTCGAGGGGGGCTGGTGCCAAATACAGATTTACAACGATCTTTTGGCTTGCGGTAACAGATGGATCTAACGGATTTTCGTTGCATTAATTTGCGTAGAAGTGGCGCTCCCCTGTAACTGTTAACCTCACTCACAAAAAACTCTATGAACCAACGGGGTGTGAGTGTGGTGGCCACTTGACCATACATTTGGCAACTGCCCCGTCATCGCCCCCCTGACGACCCGCCGGAAGGATAGACGGAATAAAGCCATAAGAATGTTATTGATCTCTACTTAAATGGCCACAGTGTCGTCTGCTGGCCGTTGAGCATCTGTCAAATGTATCCAAATTGCACGTTTTGTCTCGTTCATTACTTCATTACAGATTGCGTCTGCGTGCCTAGGCCGCGGGCGAGAGGTTCTTTGGGGATGGGGCAGTGTGGAATAGGACTCTTTAACTTGGATGCATAACCACCGACTCAAGTTTAAACGGACACTCAAAGGCGTAGCACTAAATAGCGTTACGCCATACAGCACAGTTGTGACCGCGCGCGTTAAGCGAATTACAAACAATTTAATAGACTTTTTAGTGGGAGAAAAAGTGCTATGAAATATTGATCGAAAAACATAATGAGGAAACCTTCAATTGCTACAGCGATGTGCTAGCCCCCTATTACTCAAAACATAGCGCCTGACTGCCAAGAACAGTGTGGCAGACGAACAAACAACGTAAAATTGTGATACATATCTAAAAAATAAGGGCACAATAGACTCGTGGCCTGTCAAGTCAAAATAGATAGGTAGATACTTTTTATGAACTGTCAAAACGGAACTTTTATTCCTGAGTTCTATGAAATAAAAACTGAATGACGTCATGTAAAAGTACCATCAAATGCTCTCTTTTTTTGCACAAAATGGACTTTATAAAATATATCTGCCGGAAATATACAATTCTGAGAATGTCAAGCCATTTTCATTTCAATGCTTCAACTTAAGACTTGTTCCTAGATTTATTGGATTACTTTGGCCACAAGCCTATTGTGTTTCTGCCACCCCGTATAGGAATTATAGGAGTGACGCTTTATTGTTGTTGCAAAATATTAAAATACTTCTTCTCCATACCAGCTGACCAGCAAACAGTCACAAACATCACACAAACATTCAATCGGATGATTGATTCGGTCGGCATTTCTCATTAATTAACTACGCCGCGGGTGTGAGCAGCCCTCAGATTTGAGACACCCTCATTATTTACCGTCTAATTGAGCAGCACTTAGATTTGAGACACCGTCATTAGCGTACCTTCTAATTTGGGCACCCGCTTATGAATTTGATATAAAATGTCTGGACTGGAGGGCTTTGGCAAACAGAGACACCAATAATAGTGTATTTGAGGATTTTTGGTTACAGATAAAACTAATTAATTCTAAAAGAAGAAGATACAATACCATTGTAAACTATATCCCTTCGTCGTAATATGACTTTGTATATGAATATGAAAACCTGACAAATTGTGAAAAAAGTACTGTATGTAAGTAATTGTATTTAAACAAAATGTTATCACATTTTATAAAAATAAACATCGTATTAATAAGATTTTATTGGAAAATATAGTCACAAGAAAGTATTTGATATAATTTACGGAGTAGATAAGCGTAAGTAAAGATATTTTACAAAAAAATACATAAGTAATATTGATATATTGTGATCACCCAGACCAATAGCGGATAAAAGCAGTCTATTATTATTATGTAACTAACCCCTTCACTCTCAGAAGCACACCGCTCGACCGGCCGAACAATGGCGAACGATTGTTATATAAGATTTGTCGGCGAACCAGTTACCTACATAAAACAAGCAGTAGTCTGCAAATGTGGCCATCATTTTATTTATAGCTGTATATCATTTTGGATAAGCTAGCACCGTATAAAGTATGTTACATCCAAAGGATTGCCGACCTCTGTGGCGCAGCGGTTGCGCATCTGCCTACCATGCGAGAGGTCCTGGGTCCGAATCCCGGCTGGGGACAAAAAAAACCCAGTTTACATGTTAACATGTTTGTTATGTCGCTGTTTCTGGTTCCCATGACACATGGTATCCTAGTGTGGGGCAAGAAGCATTGCATGTGCCTGTATGTAAATGTTTATGTTTACGTTTAAGGGTCTTCTGTTTGACGAAGCCTTCGAATTTAAAGTAGCAATTTCAGTTAGCTCATCTTACTTTGACGTTTGATAAACTGCGTCACTGCCCTCGTATTAAGTCGTTATAAATTATAATCAATTCCTTGACAAATTTATGATATTTTAGATAAAGCCATTTAAAATTTCACGCTGAAAAGATGGTCTTAATAAAAGATATTTTAAATAAGTCCTTACATATAATTGTAGTTAATCATTTTACTAAAAAGTAGCGACTTTTTGATACCTATATTCGAAGTTTTAAAACTTGTGTGAGTCACTTCTATACAGCAGGAGTTTTGTGTTACGGAAAACGCATAGTGGTAAAAGCGTATCAATTAAGAGGAAAACTGAAAGCTGAACGCAGATGGCGATTCGTTGACTGTACCTATTGTTTACGGCGTAGGATTTTCATCTGTGTCATAATAAGGTACAGTCGCATGCGCCACCTAGGTGAGATATTGTCAGTTTTCCTCTCAACAGGGCGCACAATTTCGTATTTGATATTGAGATATTGACGGCACCTACCGAATTCAAGAAAGGAGGAATTTCTCAATTCAGTTGTGTTTATTTTAATTAGCTACTGACTGAGAGGTTCATGAGATACATCCCGCTGACTCACAGACAGCGAAACGAACGGACGTTCAGCAAAAGCTTAGTAATTAAGTCCCGGTTAGCACCTTTCGGGTACAGAACCCTACAAACTATATTAAATATCATCAACGCATCAACCCTAAAATACGAACAAGACAATAAAAGCTACGACAAACATAATTTAATCGTAATAAACACTCATCTCGATACAATAACCCTTATGCGACATGATTTCAACCTGTCTTGCACTAGTAGGGTGCCCAACCCTCAATATAAAATATCCTGGGGTCTGATAGACCACCCCAGGCCCCGACCACCCGTGGGACTCTATCTAATCCGAATTAAATGTTGTAAAAACCATGGTCTCGTTAGCGAATGCAACCCCAGATAGAGTATAGTTTGAGAGCTGAAGCGCTTTTGAATGAAATAAAAAGGGTCAGTTTAGAGGTTTGAGCAAAGACACGAAAATTGAATTTTTTGAAAGACTCAGTATAAATAACTTAAAATGTATAGGATAGGAAACCTTAAAAAGACGGACACCTTTTAGCTTTGGTGATGATTATTATGCAGGCAGATGCATTATATAAAATGAATAAGTAAATTCGTCACAAAATGCAGTGGGTATGAATGGGATTTTCCAGTTAGGATTTGTTTAAAATCTAAGAAATTATCTGTGAAAAGTAATATTTACGTAGAGCATGAAACAAAACTTCATTTGTATTCAGAATGTGATCCTTAACTTTTTGGCAGCCAGAAAGTTTACACATTTTCTAATAACTAAACGCCAGCGTCTAAACTATGAACTAGCTGTATCTATGATCGGGATTACATAAAGTTAATTTGGTCGCGTGCGCTTTGGACCCTAATCTAAAGCGTTATCTGTATAAAAAGCTGCGTTATCTGTGAAAAAGCTGCGCTGTCAATCAACGGTCGTAGCGGCGGAAGATTTGGTTCTGTGAACTTTGGAATTGGGGTCTGTGATAGTGATGTGATAACGGATGCCAATTGCCAGTTAAGTACCGACTTTCGTTTACCTGCTAAACGGTTTTGGTGGTCATTTACCTGATAAGGGGTAGACTTTTTTTCTATAAAGAACAGTGTACCACAAAAACTAATGAGAAATCCTAAACAAACTTTTCTACAATAAATTATTTTCTTTTTGTGTGCAATGGCCCTTTAGTTATCTTTACAAAATATAGCTTCACGTGCCTTTTCCCATATGTGGTGGCATACGCACAATCGTGCCCAGTTTACCCAAATATTCAATATACCATTTAGCGTAATAGCTTTGGAAATATGAAGTTTTCCTCACGACATTTTTCGTCACTGGTAAGTACAATGACGTTATGACCATTAAATTCGCTTTACTCATTTTTTTCACCGTCATTCCCTATGACCTATAAAGTCAAGGGCCCCAACACCTACCACTGTTGTGGTATACTATATTACTATCCCAATTATGTGATTATTTATATTCCACCACACTAACCCCAGGCCAACTACGGAGCTTTATTGACCCCTCCTAAAGTACGCAACTACAGTGCATTGACAGTTAGGGCTGAGTTCAGTCTAGCAGTATTTTGTTATTTGCGAAGATAAGTTTCACTTAATTTAATTAAATATAACCATTTTCTTCGCCTTCTTTTACTTAATGGCGTGCTCACCCCTTTTGAGGTTAATTTTGCCACTGTCAAGTGTATTTGAAAGATCACAATTTGGTCAGGTTCTCCTGTTTTTCAAATAGACCGAACTCAACTCAAACTGTAAATGCACTATAAAACAGGGCAAAAAGATAGGGTGGGTCAAGTTACATTGGTCTATTGGCTTTGGCAGATGTGGTGACAGGTCAACAAAGTTTTGTTTGTCTTTGTTTACGCGTTAACCGTTTGTCAAATGGTTTGTGAAATTGGGTGCGGTGTGAGTGTGATTAAATTGATGTTACAAATGTTGGAGAATTTGGTGAATGGTGCTAATGTGGCGCCCGTATGCTCAGATGTGTATCAAACGCTGCTGAGATCATCTGTCAAATTTGATATTGGCCTTATTATGATGATGATGATAATGATTAGGGCTCCAGTTAAATTTTGTCTTTAGCAAATTAGTCCAGGAACGTGTGTATTCAGGGGGGAGGCCTTTGTTTGCGCAGCAGTGGGACACAATTATGGCTATATAAAAAAGTAGATACTGTCAAAAAAATCATACAAACAAACAAAGCTTCGCGAATCACGCCTGATCCCATACGGGGTGGCAAAAACATATTTGCTCCCATAATCAGCCAGTAATTCGATACTCAATTTTGCCAGATAGTGGGATAGGCTTGAAAATCTTCTACGCTCGTTGGTTCGTTGTTTCAAAACATCCAAAAACTAACAAAAACTATTAATCGTCTTACTTCTTCTGCTGAAGTGAAACCTTTCCCTTGCGAAGAAGAACCTTAACCATTTGAACTCAGAGGTTGTAAAAAACCCATGGTTTGTGACCATAAACATCCTGTTACTATTATCATAGTGACGTTACGTCACACAGTCATAAATTGTGCCCAACTGCCTGGGCCGGGAATCAAACTCAGCGGGGTGCCTGTCAACCCCGACTACTGTGTCGGTTGAGCCATCAGCGTTTTTTGCTAGTTTTTGTGTCCCTGATATAATTGAGATGTTTATCAAACATTTACTATCAGGCCACCTAAGATCTTGAGGCTACTCCCATAAAACATAATTGAATAAAAAGGTTTTCTCCAAACCTCCAAATGATTGAAAGAAGTTTTGCATAAGTTCTAATATTGGATTGATTCCTATTAATTTTATTGTATCTCGCCTTTTTACCAAAGCGCTTTAAAATTAACTCGTTGATGTCTTTTGTATGGTTAGTCATTTATTTGACAATTGACAGCTGCTCCTTGTATTGACGAGACGGGTCAACACTTACTCAAATAATTCAATTTGAATACAATTTTTGTCAACAGTATCTGATATTAGGTTGGATCGGGGATAAATCTGGTGTAGGAAACGATTAAGAAAAAAACCCTTGTAGTGTGGTGTTTTTAATATGTTTTTATCATATGGCTTAAAAATACTTGCAACGAGTGAATCCAGTTAAATTTATCAAGCTTGGATCAAGAAGCCACAGAAACATACTGAAAATCAACTAAATGATGCTAAAATGTAGTTTTTTCGTAACAACACTAGCGCCTGAAAAAACATGAATCGCAACATACTTAAATCGTAACATTGCACGCATAGCATTCGCTATGTTAACATATCCATTGAATAACTTACTAAAGTACTACCATACTATAACGACTATTTATGCCGAATATATTTTAATTATTTGCATTTCGGCATATTGCGAATAGAACATGATAATATCAGGGTCATGTAATCATCACATAATGGCCAAATGATAAATGGCATGAAAAAATGTCACAAAATAAAAAATATCACGCAGAGAACAAAAAGTGCCGCGTCTCCACAATTATTAACGTTAAAGATTTAATTTAAAGATTTACACGCCATTTAACAGATAAAAGAACGGTCTAGTGCAAGTCCACGACATGAGCTGAGGCTGAGCTGAGGGTTCTGTATAGTATAGTAAATATTTCAGTGGTCCCTGCGAGTCACAGGCTCTTTCATAGTAAGAGTGAAAATAACAATTTGGTATCACAAACAAAACTCCTGTACTCGTACAGCATCATATATTTATTAGATTGTGACACTGAAGTACTCCTTATTATTATAATTTATAACACAGAGACTTACTGACCAAATTTTCGAGAATGTTACCCATCATTATGAACAACTTTACAAGCCTAGATACGTATAGCTGCAAAGAAAGTTTATTCAGATAAAAACAGCTGACCGGAGGAATGTTCTTAGGAGAATCTTGGATTGGTCATAATGATGGGTTTTCCTAGGGAAAGTTGATGTCTTCCAAGCCGTATCACGGCAAATGCTTTATGAGGTCCTGGTCTGACGAGCGTCGTTCGTGTGCCCTCATATAATATAAGTATCAGGCAATGAACAGGAAAAGTAGTTACGTGCAAAATTAAAAGTTAGTCTATAAGAATTTTGTTGATATTTTTAAGCTGCGGTACCCCACATATAGCGAAGCCAAAGTGGTTGCGACAAAAAAAGGATCATTTAGATAAGGTGGGACAATGGGATGACCAAGATGTTTGGTTTTTTGGTGAATCGGACGCGGTCACAGGATAATTGCTGCTCACTCAGGTTCTGGGCTACCCGGATGCACAACCGACTACTCAAGTTTACAGACTCGACTCAAACTCAATCTGTCCCTGTCTCTCGCCCGGGAAATGATTGCGCCGCCCGCCCCTGTTTGACACTCACGCGCAAGCTACTGCTAGAGTGCGTCTTCGTTTAGATTAGAATTGGCGCGGAGAGAAATCGAACTAATTTTATGGGTAGCCATTTTGTTGCTCTATGATATCGCCAGTAAAATGCTGCCAATACCATAGAACGCACGCCACCGCCACGCCTCCCTTCAGGTGCATTCTAATCCTAAGCGCAGGTGCTCTTTTTCGGTTGACACTTGATTGACGTTTTATTTATCAATCAAACACGCTTTGAATAAGTTCCACAATGAAACCGATTTGATAAGAGCAATTTTTGGATGAAATCCTTAAAAGGTACTTAGTGATAGGCATTAGACTATAGACGTTTTGCTGCGAACCTAGCCTGGCAAATAAAAAATAAAATAAACCAACATCATGAACTTTATCCTCGTTTTATTTAAAGCTTTAGGTACCACGATAAATCTATCGATAATCTATTTATGATCAACTCAGAATTCGATAGCAATTTAGAAACGGCAAGACAGTCGCAAATTCAATCAAAATGTGTCTACCATCCTTTAAAAGGTTAATTTAATTGCGATCCAAGTTGATGACAGAGAGAGAATCGAGCTATAGGATTCAAACGGATTCAGAGGAGGATCTCCAATCTCAATCTCCCCTCAACTCTTTCTCGATCTGCTCCAAACTCTTCCCCTTAGTCTCAGGCATCAGGAAGATGCAGGCGACAGCACCGACAAAGTTGAGAAGCGCGAAGATATAGAACATGGTGTACATGCCTAGGGCCTGACTGATCGGCGTGAAGAGGATGGTCTGCAGGAAGCACAGGAACCAGCCAAGGGTCACGTACACGCCCATGAGCTTTGCCCGGATCTGGAAGCATCAGATTTATGAGAAACAAGTCGTTAGTTAGAAGCCAGTTTTATAAAAATAGAGGGTTATTATAAGTTTGAAGCGTCTGTCTGTGTGTTCTGTCTTTGGTAGTTTAGTGTTAATTAAACGCGTAGACCTATTTGATGCGGTTTTTTGTGAAGGTAGTATCTATAGTAAACTTCCTTGCAATGTACAACAGTTAATATCAGCCAAGGAAAAAAAGGCAGCCTTTAAGACTACGACACACTGTACGCTGTAATTGAGTACTAAGGTTTAATTTATAGTGTTGTTACTAAGTATGTCCAGAATTATTCTGTGGCTTCAACAGGCTACCAGCCCAACTCCGCAACTATTATTTATCAAAGACAAAACAAACACTACTATATGGTTTAAATTGTGTAAGTGGGTACAGTAGGTTGAAGGTTTCCTGTCTAAAACATCCCACCTGAAAGTTGAATATCTCCGACATGACCACATAAGGTATCGGCAGTACGCCAGCTCCGAAGCAGAAGATGCAGCTCACGATGGAGAGCACGGATATCCAGCCTGGAGCTGGGATGCCTAGTTGCTGCAGGAGGATGGCAGTGGCGAGCACTACTTGGGGTAGGGCTGTCATCATCAGGCATGAGACCAGGAGTGGCTGGAATGCAAGTACAGTTGACGAAAAACATTTGCGTCATCTCGATAAATCTCCTAAAACTTGACGGTTTATGAAAATTTCGGGGCGGCTCGCGCCGCTCTTGAGTACTCCTGCAGAACTCGTTACTTGACTTCCTAGCCATGTGAAATTTCCGCGGAGGGTCACGACATCCATAAGTTCATGTGAGACTCCTTACTCGACATTCTAGCCATGTGGAATTTTCGGGGCGGCTGGCACCGCCCATGAGTTCTTCTATAGAGTTCTTTACTCTATATGGGGTTTGGGTAAAGTTGGCGTCGTTTTGAGGTTTCCTTAGAGTTTGGTCGATTTTGAGTTTTGGCGGCCACCCAAGAAATTTGTAAATTTTGAAAAAGCAATTAATAATAAGCTATTCTTGCTATGGAGTACAATAGCCATATCTAATAAATTAAATATAATACATTATGGCACTGCCACCAAATAACGATAAAGATATCGGTGGCCGCGAAAAAAATAATGACAACAATGGTCCATAGTAAGTCACTCAATCCCCTTTCCGGGGCGGCTGAGTTCTTGCGAGTTGCTCGTCACTCGACTTGCTAGCTATGTTAAATTTCCGGGGCGGCTAACGCCGCCAATGAGTTCTCTTATTATCGACCGCGCCTGACTCGCACTTGACCGATTATTGCAATTACCTTCCGTCCAAACCTCTCAATGGTGGTGGTGGACAGCACCGAGCCCACAACCATGATGGCGGGCAGCAGCAACGACTGCAGCCGTGGTTGCACCGTCACTCCGGCGCGCTCGATGATCAGTGACGCGTACGCAAAGATGGCATAGTTTCCGCCCACATCGAGGACGGTGATCATAATGAGGCCCAGGTAGAAGCCGCGGCGAGACGCCTTGTCAGAGACTGAACACATGCAAATAAAAATACACAAATGTAGCCCTTTATTATCCTTACCGAGGGGCACGGGTCTTTATCCGGATACGAGGTTTAACCAATGCTTCACCTCGCCAAACTTCAATGAGAACAAAATGTACAAATGTTGACAAATGTACACGGTACGGTAGGGACCCGTGACATTCATAAGGAAAGTAGGTACCTATTCTATTCACAATTTCTGAAGGCTGCTTCACAATAGTCGTTCGCTCTCAGTTGTTGACCTGCACAACTTTGGTCAAGCGACATTTTTAGACTTGCATTTTTTGCCGTGGGTTCACAGGTACAAGTACTTACAAATCCGTCTGACAGAGACTTCCGGCAGCTTCTCCGACTGTTCCTGGGCCGATGTCAGCTCTGAGATGGCCGCCTGGACTACTTTGTCTTCTTTGTCTCTTCCGTACAAAGAAGCTAAAGTCTCTTCGGCTTCCTGTAAAGAGATTATCACAACTTAATCTAGTTATAAAAACAAAGTGTCACGCCTTTTCCCATACGGGGTGACTGAGGCACGATTCCGACCACGTTTAGCAAGTGGCTCAGCTGCGAGACATAGGCCTCAAGTTATGTCCCTGCCACCCCATCTGATTATTATGACTTGCATGGCTATGCCGACGCCGCCGCCGTAACTCTGAAAAACAACCCTAACTGGGAAAACAAAATAGACGCAGATCGTACAGGACATAATTGAACTTATTAGTTGAAGTAAAAGTTAAAAACATAAAATATTATTGTAAAAATCCCACCTCTATCCGGCCACACTTCACCAAATATGGCGGCGATTCTGGGGATTTTAACAGCAGCAGCGCATTGAGAATAGGCAGCCAGATCACAATCCACAGCACCGTGTAGTATTCCAAATAGGATCCAATAGCGTACATGATCAATATTCCAAGGCCTTGCAGAAGCATCCCGAGGGAACATATCGCCCCTCTAATGGAGTCTTGGCTGATCTCTTTTGTGTACAATGGAGTCACGGTGAAGACCCCGGCGCCTGCTATGCCGCACAAGCATTGTGAGGCGATGATGACGTAGAGATCTGCGGAGATTACCTTGAGCGCCCAAGCTAGCTGGAAGATGGATTGAAAGGACATTCGTAAGGTTTGGTTTGGTTGATAGGGAGGGTTGATATCGTCGAACCCACTTGCCGAAAATAGACGGACCGTGAAAAAGAAGTAGACCGATGGTGAATGTGGACCGATAACGAAAGTGAACGGATTGTACCGGGCCAATCATAATCTCGCAAAACAATACTCACAGCTTGAATTAAAGCCACAGCAATCAGACTAATACGTCTGCCGTATTTGTCCATCACCACACTGAAGATAGCGCAACTGAAGACAGCTGCTACACATAGAGAACTGGCTATGAACGAGATCTGATAGTCTGTGAGTGGGTAGCCAACAGGACTGTTTGGCCCTTGAAGCAGTTTGATGTGTGGTGAAATCCATCCGGACTGGAGACTATAGGTCAATATCGTTGTGTTTGCTGGAAAAGTGGAAACAGACACATTGAATAATTATTTCACAAAATTTTACAATCTACGAAAACAGCCTGCACTATTTGCTGGGTAAAGACCTTTAGTGATACATCTTGGTTTTGCACTAACTGCATCCCATCATGACGACTCCGCCCGGCGGCGCACCGGATACGAACCTGCTTCTCCCGCGCGTGAGAAGTGAGCCTGTGTACCACTATGTAGACCACGGAGCATTTATTAGAATATTTATAATTATTAGTCTGCTGTTTAAGTACCTCCGTATAATCTGGCTGGGGATAAAATCAACTTACCTACTAAACCCATCATCCACTGTTTAGTTTGACTCCCTTTCGACTCTTCTTTTACTTGGACTTGGTTTTTTACTGTCATCTTGAAAACTTTTGAAATATTTTACTAAAATCTTTTTTTATCGGTTTATTATTGCAGCGAAGTTTTCCCCGTGTACATATTACATATTATTACATATTCTTACTAGCCAAAAATATATAGGTACTACTAAGCTAACCCAGGGGTTAATGTAGTGAAAATGACGATTGTTTTTTTTAAATATCCCCTCAAAAAACGAGGTCTGCTTTACTACAATTACGAAGTCATGGCGAGTAGGTACTACATTAAGTTTTCAGCGCCAATGAACTTTACGATTTATCATTTTAATTAACTGCACAATCTTTTTATCTCTGTAGAGAAGGGCACGTGTGCGATCTCTATGAGATATATTTTAGAATAAATACTGTTCTCTGTGACTGCTATGTCTTATTAAATCAGGTGTTCTGTTTATTTTTGTCTAAGATATGCGTGTGATTTGATATGAGCACATAATGATGTAAATGAAATACCTTTTAAAGTAGTGCAATGAGCTCGACGACCGACGACCTTTCAAAGTACTTAGGTTGTAACATGTCACACTAAGAATTAATGATACTGTAGAATTGAATTGCCTCTTATCGATTGATAAACTTAATTTTAATCAAAACATAAGGTAAATATGTCCGTTGACTAGTAGGTTCTATCTAGCCAGAGACTATATTATCCAATTGACTGCGCCTGCGGGGGAATGCGGCTCGTCAAACGTTTGTTGTATTCAACAAACGTTCGCATACGCAACCTATGTGCGATGAGACGGGCCGCCAGACAGTTACGCAGCGGCTGACCAATCATAGCTCTCTTACGCTTTGAGGTTTCCGCGATACAGGCCGTGCCTAGTGCGGGAGCCACAATCTAATATTACTGTGATACCCGTGCGTGCCTGAATAGTGCATCTCCCCAACTCTAATGCATTTACATTTATGAACACTTTTATATACATTTTTAGGTGAAATAAATTATTTTGTATTTTGTATTTTATTTGTACCTCGTTCTTTGCCGCCCGTAAATTGGTGAGTTGTGTTTCAAAGGAAAATGCATCTATGCGCTCTCCACTGGATAAGTGCTCTCTGTATCTAGCGTACCTACTCAAGCGACTCAAGCGTCCAACATCAACAAAAGACCCAGTTCGTTTGTTCATAGGTTTTAAAACATTATGGAAAGACCTAGACTACAACAAAGGAACATTACAAAGTAATAATTGTACTAACTTCATAATATTTACGGCTCCAACCGGGGTTTGCCCCTTGCCTTAAATATTACGATGATAGGTATACAATTATTACGAGGCCTATGTAATTATTTGTTTAATTTAAACTGTAGAAAGATCAAGTCCTTTGAAGATATAGTGATAACAAACAGCGTATTTACTATCATAATGATGTATGTTCCATGTCAACAAAGTATACAATACAATCCACAAAAGCGTTTAAAATTCAGAAAAATTAATTAATTAAAAAATTACTATAAAGTACACAGGATATATCAAAATGTGTATAGGTAGTTATTACAGTCTATGGTTTTTACGATGAACGTGGTTTCCTAGGGGGTTTTATTCAGAGCAAAGATTTTAAATTATCCATACTGTTTCTTATGTTTCTACTCCATATTAAGGAGCAGTTCCCGAATCTAAATCTCCTGCCCTTAAGCTCGTAATAGGTATTAAACCACTCTTAGCTCCGAGATTTTTTCACAATTCTCTGACCCGTAGTTTTTGACTGACACTTTTTCAAAATTTTCGGAACCGTGATGGGTAGTGGGGTAGTAAGTGCCCAGTTGACTCTACCACGTTACCACGTACCACGTCACTGTTTGTTGGGCTTAGGATGGTTGGTGTTGTTACCATGTGCCATGTTATACCTGTATATTCCAAATAGCAAGGTTTTGCGACAGTGTAATTTGCGTTTACACACACCCAGGCGTCTTCGAACAAGTACCATGCCATGACCACAGAAGAGATAATAGTACGACAGTACAGTAAGCACTCGCAAGACGGCAAAAGGAATGTGTTTGAAATTAGGTAAGTGTCGCTTAATCTTTCATTAGTGGGTAATTTACAACAATTACATTTCAATTGTTATCTGCCCGTAGCGGCCATTGGCACTGAGACAAGGGGTATGTCATACCCCAATAAAAAAGCGTGCCTGAAAGAAACCAGCATGATTTTATAGTCCGTCAAATACTGAGTTGTCAGCTGTGTGTTCGGGCAAGAGACGGAGGTGCAAATGGTAGAGTACAATGAGTCGAATGAATCAAGAAAAGAACGACCATTTACTTCTAATATTAAAGAATAGTGATCATTATTGATATGACCGACCGTCATAAATGAAGCATTTCCTACCAACAGTTACACTTTTCTTTATACCATAGGTCAATTAACTAAACAAGACACCCATAAAACTAATTGGATAACAAACATAAAACTGAAAAGCCTATTCACGCATGATCTAAAGCTTATTCCGGCGTTTATGTCGTGTTTAACTACAATACCAGAAGGTTGTGTGAATAATTAGTAGGGAAATGAGACACACTCGGCCATCGAGATGTTATCACGGGGTCCAATTCTGCTGAATTGTTGTCGGAAGACTTTGGAATGTAGAGACAGGTAAATAGGGGTGACCCGCCGAAATATAGGCTTGTAGGTGGTTAGAAGTGGCATGCGGCATATTTAAATAATTTATAATCATAGCTAAAGTGCTTTCCTGGTATTTCAGGTAGTTAGAAACGTTATTTACCGCTAATTGTCAAAAGAAAAAACTGAAATAGCGTCACGCCTTTTATCATACGGAGTGGCAGAGGTAGACACACGTTTAGATTTTCAGTATCTGATATCAGAGGAAAGGGCCGAGAGTTGCGTACAGGAATGATAGCGAAGCGCAGAAAGCCGGGTTTGGCTTGTCGACGGGTGCCGAGACGCGCCGCGAGGCTACAAACAAACCGGAATTTTGCGCCTTAGCTATTGCCATTGCCGTGCGGTTCAGTAGGCGATTCACGGCCCAGGCTAATTGCGTTGCAGACCATACATAAATACTGTAACCACATGGTGTTAATGGTTTTAGTAAGTAGTAAAAATAGTCATCAGTGTTTCTTTCATTACTTTATTGAATAACTGGCTAAACGACGCCGCACTGCCACTGTAATGGGAAAAGGTGTGGCGAAAGTTCGTTATGTTGAACGAGTACAGTGAACAGTGCCACCTCTAGTCAACGCTATCTGCCCAGAAGCCCACAGGTGCCACTTATCAGTCCATCGGCCCATCAGTCCACCGCTTCACTGACCAAACGCAATCAGCTCGACAAAATGACAGAATTTATATTTAACGAGTGTATATCACACTAACATGGCACTTATTTTGTTGTTTAAAAAAATATTTTCCACACACAGGCTTCTTTATATTATGTACATTGCTTGTAACCCAACACTAGGAACGTCGTTAGAAACAGAAAAGTGACGTAACAAACATGAACATCTAGGGCCGGCCACATACAGCGGGAATTTTTCCGATTCGGAATTCCGAATCGGGATTCAATCCCATACGAATCCACAAAAATTCCGAACGGAAAACTTCCGTATGTATGTGGCAGATCCATAGATTTGTATGAGTTTACTGCGTTCGGGATGATTCCGTTACGGAATTCCGAATTGGAAAACCGACTGTATGTGGCGGCCCTATAGGTGCGTACTGACTGACGTTTCGTCACGCGTTACACAGCGAGCATTACATGACATGTTGAGCATCGAGCAGGAAGCCAGGAACAGTTGACGCTCGTTGTGCGCTGGTTGCACGTACTGACTGCATGCTGCTCGCTGTGTAATGTGTAATGCTCACTGTTCAACGCGTAACGCACCATAAAACCTAGGTGTATTAGGATAGATTAGACCTGGGATTCTATGGTTATGGTTGTTTTCACTAATAATCTCGTGAAACTATACTCGTTACGTTATGTAAATGTAACACATCCTACTCTTAATCTACCTTTATCAAAGTTCGATCTATCAGAAGATAGTAGAAAAATAAATGTGTATATACAAATATAAAAGTAATATGTACCTAAATAAATATTTAAATTATTTAGTATTATATCAATTGAACTTCGAAGTAAGTCACAATGTAACTTTCAAGTGTCCTCCTAGAGGACACTACGTTGCCACGCCCTTGCCAGTGTCCATATTTGGTACTTTGTTAAATTTATACCATCTTTGTTAACCTATGGAGTGCAATAAATGATTGAGTATTGAGTATTGAGTTTAATTTTCCAAAATCTCTTAAATTCCTAACCAATATTAATCAGTCCTAATCAGACGCTAGATAAAGCTCAAACCCGATGTACCTACAAACCATTAAAAGGCCAATCAAACTATCGGCCAATCATTCATAGCCCCACCCCGAACGGTGCCCTTTGAACTATACTCACCCCAATCCAAGAGCCATCACTTCCACCCCACTGTCTAAAATGTGATAAAATGAACGATAAGCCACTTATAGCGCTGCTACAATGTTTTTGCTGGTGCTGTATCTGTATGGGACCGTAGTCCCTACAACTATCCTTAATTCGAAGGGCAATTTGTTTTTCTTTGCTTGCAACACAATCCTTTCCGCACCTGATTTCGTGTTGTTGAGGTTGTTTTTTTTTGTCGCCCCGGTTCAATAAATTTTAACAGTGAGATTCTGCAGTTGTTAAAGTTCTCGCGTCATTTCTGTTATGTTGATATTTCGGTAAGTAGAAAAAAATTCAAAATGTTTGGTAAAAATCACCAACCATTTTGAGTGTAAACTGCTTTTTGACGAAAACTTTCTAAACTATTCATCACAAACTTAACCTCAAAATACAGCCCTTGTCATGACGTCACTTGCGTTTGTCTGTTGTATGTGTCTCGGACGGAACATGTCTGTTGTATGTGTCTCGGACGGAACATGTCAATTGTAATGATTTGCCCGAATATGAAAGAGCTTCGTGGTCTATAACCTTGCTTCTCACACAAGAGATGCGGGTTCGACCCCGATGCTGACCATGTATGTAGTCACGTCATGTCACGTCACGTCATGACGCCATACCTACCGCAGGAACCCAATCAGTCGGCGCTAGTTTTATGCTAACCTCGGCTAAAGCACAGATTAATCTAAAGGCAAAACAATCGTAGATGCACTTTACTTTAAAATAGAGAGGCCTATAAAATAAATGAAGTGGAATCATAAAATAAAGACAAAGTATCAGGTTGTTTGTTGGTTTAAAATAGTTTTATTGATTTATATTAGCCAATTATTTATGCTGGCGATAACAATTATTTCTAGGTCAATAATAAGGATTGATTTAGTTGTAGATTAGTTGACCATCTAATTTTAATGCTGACTTTAGTTAAGTCCACCTGCTTTACATTATATAACATCAACATAGTTATCTTTGATAGTTTGAGGCCTACAAACCTACAACTCGCATTATATGGCGTTTCGTGAACAAAAGATTTCCTTGGTAGGTAGGATTGATCCTGTCCGGGATTTGTGATGCAGGGAAAAGAGGGAGGAATTTTGTTTTTAGCTTGTTCACGAAATGCCGTATAATTTCTCGTAAAACGGAAACTATGAGTACACTTCGTCGTATGATACTTAAGCATAAAACAGCTAATTATATAATTAGTTATTACTTATATCTAGCTTATATCTAGTATCCGGGAAAACATCTGTGCCCCTCGGTGCGGACATTAATGAGCTACAATTACTTTTACTTTTTACCTAGTACGTTCAGAATTGTCTAATTAGATTATTTCAGTAGATTTTGTTTGTCATTTTGTGAATCGCACCATAAGTTATAGAGTACTAGATAATATTACATATAGCTATTGGCCACTGGACTCATATGTTAATATTACATGTAACTATTGGCCACTGGACTCATATGTCAATATTACATGTAACTCTTGGCCACTGGACTCATATGTTAATTTTCTGTACTAGATAATATTACATGTAACTATTGGCCACTGGACTCATATGTTAATATTACATGTAACTGTTGGCCACTGGACTCATATGTTAATTTTCTGTACTAGATAATATTACATGTAACCATTAGCCACTGGACTCATATGTTAATATTACATGTAACTATTGGCCACTGGACTCATATGTTAATTAATTTTCTGTACTAGATAATATTACATGTAACTATTGGCCACTGGACTCATATGTTAATATTACATGTAACTGTTGGCCACTGGACTCATATGTTAATTTTCTGTACTAGATAATATTACATGTAACCATTAGCCACTGGACTCATATGTTAATATTACATGTAACTATTGGCCACTGGACTCATATGTTAATTATTCCTCTTTACGCCATAATATACTGATTAGGCTGTTAGCTCATCATCGGCCTTAAAAGATAAAGTGTATGTTACGAAAATTTACCTACAAATACAAAAAAATCTATACCTACATTTCGTACGAGATGCGGTTTCGAATATGTACACCAGTATGTCATAACGGTGACGGAAACTTAGTGAGGAAACTTTCAATCTCCATAGTTGCGGCGATGGGCGATGAAATAAAATAAAAATAAAAATGAAATGGGCTAGCCCCCTGTCCGGCAAAATGGAGTATTGGGCCCAACACTGCCACTGACTGTCCATAGGTGTAAAGGCGTGACAATGTCATACTTAGAAATAATAATATGCTAAGTTGTTCACTTCATACTTTGTATCAAACGAACAACATATTACAACTCACGAGCATAACTTTTTGACAGTTATAAGGTACCTATACTATTCGTGTCCCGATTATGCTTGCCTATTCACTGTGGAATATGCACATGTACAGTTTCTTTTTATCTTTATATCTTAAGTTTTGTAAAAATCTTTATTGTATTTGTGTGTATTCTTACAGTAAATAAATGGATTATTATCTATCCTATCTATTATTTGGGCTACTCACTTTGCCACCTCACGTAATATTGATTATATTCTACCACAACATCTTAGTCTGATAGGCCAAGTCCACGTCACTATTCTATTAGAGTTGCACAATAATCTCGTAACACGTGGAAGTCACTGTGTTTACAGCGACACCTGGCTTATATGGCTATAACGTCCAAACTCATTGCTAAAGCTCTTTATGGACGAGCCAACATTATATGCAAATAATTCTTCATACATAACATACCTGGTGTTGTATTGTGGCCGAAGTTGTGCTTCCTAAAAAGAGGTAATTATAAGCAAATATTTTACTTACATATTCAAATTGAATTAACTCAGAAAAGCTACTACTTATTTACGACATTTTATCAGAGAATTGTTCGTAATTTTCTATTCCATTAATAACATAACTAATTTCATTATTTAATTTTGTTTTTCTTATGTAATTACTTCTATAAATTAAATTGTGTAAGTATTCGAGCCACTGTTGTGCGTCCGCTTTGGCCCTGGCAGAATACCAGCGTCACAGATTCGTCTGTGACATTGCTGAGTCAGGGCCATTTCACTGCCGTGGTACAGTCACATAACCACACAGCTGTAGGTACCTACTGTTTTTTGTTGTTATTAATTATGTGTGTGTACCATGTCCAATTAATAAATGAGTTATCTATCTATCTAATTATGTATTTGATCGATATGCAAACGTTTCATAGTGTGCGTGAAAAAGCGTGATTTTAGATAATTTCAAATTTAGGCATCTCAGAAAAGTTCGATGCTTTATAGAGAAGAAAAAGTGCAAGTGCAAATTTCTGTTTTACCTAACAGGCAAAACAGAAATTTGCAGTTGCACTCAGAAACAACGACACGAGGAAATGCAACTGTTAATTAAACCATCAATTTGTGGCCGATCGCAATCAAATCAGGTCGTGCAAGCAGATCGTGCTTGGCACCCTCTTATCGGGCCTGCGGATCGGAAAGTGAATGGCGATAAGGCCCACTCGCTATAGCTGGCAGCAACACGTTTCTGAGCTACACTTCCTAGTATTAAAATATTTACGCGGGTAGAACAAAACCTCAATCTTATTCGTTTACTAACCGTTGCCCGCGGCTTTGCTCGAGGAAAATCGTGTGAAAACGGCGAGTTCATTCAAACTACATTACTCTATTGCCCGATTTCACCATTATGGCCCACGCACACTGGGACGGCATGGCAAGGGATTTTAAGTTTTTACCAATGGACATTCAAACGTATCCCTATAGAAAAAAAGACATAAATTGATATGCTTTCAAATAATGCCGAAGCATCGCAATTATTTCAATACCATAGCAATTTATGTCGTATTTCTATATCGATACGTTTGAATTTCCATTGGTAAAAATTTTAATCGCGAAGTGGTGTGCGTTGGCCATTGTGGAACACTTAGCTCTAATCTTAGATTGTTTCGGAGGCGCTGGCTTCCAAAATTTCGGGGATCCCCTGTAGTATAGCCTAGCTAGAAAGATCCTAGTATGGTGCCAAAGACAATGTATTTACAGATGGGTAATTCCCAAGCCGCAAGAACCAACAAAAGTTTTAAGTCTAAAACAAAACCGTCCGTCCAAAGTCTACGACCCGCGATTTTCAACCTACCCACATTGAGATGAAGTTCAAAAGCTATGAAAAAACAGAACAAAAGATCGTGGCCTTTTTTGAACTTTGGACGTTTGAGTACAACTAGGTAGGTACTTGACATACATTTAGTGATGCATACATTATTGCAATAGACACATTTGTAGTTACACGACTGATAGTTATTAATGCTGAGATAAATCGTTACACAATTTTCGGTACATCATTATTGTCTGTCATTTACTTTTTGTAGTGATTTGCGCCCATATGATATTACTTTTTGTATAGTAATGGAGTCAATCATACGCACCACTTAAGTATACACATAGTATTTCTGATCGACATCGAATAGGTATGAAATTACGCTTGTATTAACACGGTCGTTCAACGAAATCTTCAGTTTAAACCGGTGATTTCGACCGTTGATTGGTCTAAAAGCAAACCTGTTCGAATGGGTATAAAACAAGAGGGATATTGACCTTAAAAGTAATTTCTGACCCAAATATGCCACAGTTGGAGATTATCAGAGTGATGTCTGTCCTTTGTACAAATTGACTCAGTGTTGCCACAGCATAGACTGTTGGTTCACTTGATTGCCATGATTACACAATGGATGTTGTTTACGCCAGTTTCCAATATCCTTTCTATCCACAATCTACAGATACAAAGGGTCTTTGCCATAAGTTCCATAGCGCGACTGTCAACTAGTAAATGGTGCCCATAAAGTCCCCACCGAGGGGCACAGGCCTTTACCCGGATACGAGTAAGATTGAGCCATAGTTCACCACGCTGGCTCAGTGCGGAAGGGTTATTACTACTACTACTACATACAAGCCAGTAGTGACAGTGACCGGAACTTAGTAATGTAAAAATGGACGAGAGAGGTAAAAGTTAGCTACGGTAAAAGTAGATATAGACTCTGCCATGTTTCTTGGAATCTTATCTCTCTCTCTCACTCACTTGTACTCATGCGAGGCACTCAGGTGCCAATAAACATGGAGCGACCTTTATTTATCGTAATCTCTGAATGTTGTGGGTGGAGTAATCTTCACATCACAGTCAATGTTGTGGAGTACGCAGTATAGTAAATAAATTACGGTAGTAACGGACAGGAAAATATTAAATTGAGTTTGACAAGCACTCCAGTGAACAGCCAATAGCCATGTCCCGTAAGGTCCAAACCGCACCAGCGCCACCTGAATGTAGGCGCCATTTCTTGCTCTTGAGTGCATCTCCAAGTTAGTCTGTGTCATTACGCAACTAAAATGGAGCGGCCAGCGCTCATGATTGCCAGCAAAATAAGAATTGCACTAACATAGGCGTGACAAGATCAGATAGGATTGAGTCCGCTGATTATTTTTCTGCACTGTTTCTTGTTTCAATGTTTCGAGCTGCGTTCTACCTATTAGGTGATCTGTGGTTCTAACTGGTTGAAACAATTCAAATCGTTTGATCCGTCTTAGGATAAATCGTTGAATATACACAAAATACAGGGTGGAACAAACGAATGGGCCCTGTGGGAAAGTATGTTAAATCCTTAAGATAGCTCATTTAACTTAAAAGAACCATGCATTTAATGCGTAAAGGCGAGCTTATTCCTAAAGAGATATTACTAAAATAATTAACTCACTCGCTGAATTTATAAAAAAAATTGTTTACTTTTAACTACAAAAATAAAACTACTAACAGAGGGAATAGATTGTACATTACCTACATAATAAAGGCACTAGAGAAACATTTACGCCTGAAATCCTCGTCGTTAAAGCGTAATACCTATATTTAACAGGAAAATAGGAAACATTGTCTCTGGCTTCGATCACTATACTATTTTATGCTCAGTTATGAACATTGTTTTAGAATAATCGAACTTTTTGCTTGATTACATAGGTACATCATCATAATAGAGGATTGAGTAACTGGCTAACAGTGGGCGCATGTGCTTCCGCCACTCCATATGAGAAAACGCGTGACGACGTTTACATACTGAAAATATTGCTCAAAGTTGTGTTAATTCTCAATGATTATGATGATGATGATGTGATGAAGATGGTGTCTCTCCAGCCATGCAAATAGCTAGATGTTAGAATTTACTACAACATAATGTACGTAGTGCGACTATACAGGGTGAAATTAGCTGACCATATTTTGAGGAATGATAGTACAATGATGTGTGAACAACTTTCCCTATGAAACATATGGTCGCAAATGAAAAACATTTTTCGTCCCCCAGTACATTGCCCCGATCAGCTGATTTCAAGTTACTATGGGAGACCCAAAATTTATTTTCGTTTGCGACCATATGTTTCATAGGGAAAGTTGTTCACAATGATGGGTCTATCATTCCCCGAAATATGGTCAGCTAATTAAATGTCACCCTGTATATCCAATTGACTGCGCCTGCGGAGGAATGCGGCTCGCCAAACATTAGTTGTATTAAACGTATGCAACCTATATACGATGACGGGCCGCCAGACATTTTCGCAGCGGCTGACCAATCACAGCTCTTTTACCTCGTCCCCCGCCGCCCGTAAATTGGTGAGCTGTGTTTCAAAAGAAAATGTATCTATGCGCTCTCCCTGGATAAGTGCTCCCTGGCATTAAGATAGGTATAACAACACACACAATGAATAAACAGACTTCTACTACCGACTTCCATCGGCATCGTCTTATTACCTTTCTATATTTCACATACCAGAGGACACAAATTTTTGATTGGAGGGAGAGTGACCTGCTCGTTAGGATTCTGCTCAAAGTTGTGTTAATTCTTAACTAAATTCGTAATCGTCCTTGGCACCATCCTGTAAACAGTCCGACTAGCAAAATGGTCCTAGCATCGCTGTATAGCTTCGGTCGGCGCACATGCACAGCTACTCGCAAAATGCAAATGTAGCGCTCATATTGTGAAATATTCATTCAATCCTGCGAGTAATGACTTTACTCATACAATTTATGAATTTATATGTTTTATGTGATACTACTATCAGCTCGCATTAATCATTACACCTTTAGAAGGTCATGGAGAACATATTCTCGTTAAATCAAAATTTTATTCATTCTCGTTTAATCTAATGTACTTAATCGTTAATTAATTGAAATTTTTCATAATTATAATTAGTTTTAATTCCATTGACATCGTTTTACAGTAACATTCATATCTTACCGATGACTTAATGTATTATTTATTTATGTTTTTTAAGTTAACATTTATATTGTTTTTTTAGAATTTCATAATTGACATTTTATTTTCTATTTTACTTATAATCTCATGTTTGTATTGGATTTATTGGACTATATGTCTGGAAATAAATGATTATTTATATTTATTGCGAGGAAACCTTCTGATATCCTTCGGTGATGGGTTAGCCCACTGTCCCGCCAAAGCGCGCAACCGTGCCTCTGCCACCCCGTATGGGAAAAGAAGTGACGCTAAGTTTGTTTTTGTTCGTCAGACTTTATTTGACAAAGACGTATGTCACGCGGAATGCAGAAAGTTAACGGTTTCTTCTCGATTTGATAGGTCGTTTATTTAAGCCTAAGGCTGCAAACGTATCTAATGTTTCCTTTTCATGTATGATTTCCTCTGCAAATATGTACCTAGTAAGTCACATTTGAACCAGAGACTATATATCCAATTGACTGCGCCTGCGGGGGAATGCGGCTCGCCAAACGGTAGTTGTATTCAACGTACGTAAACTATGTACGATGACGGGCCGCCCCAGATAGTTTCACAAGCTAATCACAGCTCTGTTAACTCGTCCCCCGCCCCGCCAGTAAATTGGTGAGTTGTGTTTCAAAGGAAAATGTATCTATGCGCTCTCCACTGGATAAGTGCTCCCTGATTTGAACTCAGCAGCTAAGAAGGTTTTACAACAGTTGAAGTTATAGCAGTTTACAAAACTTTGCTTACTTACAATAGCACATTAAATTATTGCTATGCACATCTACCTACGTGTTTTACACACGTATTGCAATACATTGCAATCTCAAATTTCTATTTACGGCCTAGATTGATTGAAAATGACATAAGTGTTAGTGTTATTTATTGTACTGAGATATGAATTAGGACAACTGCTGATAGTATCCGTAAGATCTATCTTATTATGAATTATAATACAATTTAGGAGGGAATTGAGAAAGTTAGATACTTATTGTTAAGACATAGGTACTACGCTTTAAATTAATAAAATTTAATGACCCAACACTGTCATAATAACAAATATACATACTGACCTAAGCCTGCTCCAAATTACATGAATGCATTATGCATGGATATAGAAAATACATTAAGATATTGCTGCATGTGCAATATCTAGATCTATGAAATATTCATATCCGTTTATTGATTGCTTGCATGTGGTATGTACAAATATTTTTAAATGTAGGATAAGTTCCAAAACATGCGCCCTGCGTAAGGGCATTGCAACATTATTATTTTTACTTAGGTGGTAAGTGCTTATGATAGGTAAATTCGTTTATAATTATTAAAATAATTACATTTGTCAACAAATGTAATTGTATAAATAAAATTATTAATTTTAAATTTTCAAAATAAAGTTATTACTTATACATTATTAGGTGTCTGTATTAAATTATTTACGGTAGTTATAAAACTCCTGTTATTTTACCTATGTTTGACAAATAAACTATTTGACTCCCTGATTGATTGATTGCTTTTATAAAGCGCCAGTTAAATCATCATGAATCATCATCGTGTCCGCCTAACTGTGACATGTCATTTGTGCAGGAGGGCCTGAAACAGTTATCTTCCCATGGACCCAATTTTGGCACATGCGAATTGAAAGTGTAGACGCAAATTATCTACGACATATTCGTAAATAACAAAAAATTACGGAACTTGGAATTGCCACAGTTTTAAATCTAGTGGTTCAAATTGAATGAAATTTAGAGATATGTCTAGCTGGACACCCTCTTGCAGAAAATTAAGGTGTCTAGCTTTATCAACAACGAAGTTAGAGGGGGGTCCAATATGCGCTGAATGGCGATATAGGATGATACTGTTGGGCCTTTGTCTGCTTGACTTGGCGGGGGCGCTCCCGCGCCCCCAGATATATTTATTCTACGCATGGGCTCGTCATGAACTCGTCTTACATTTAATAGTCGTACAGGCATTATCATCACCTCGACTCGGCAAGTGTCCTGCCCACTTCCTCTTGAGTCTAGTGATACGGTTTCCGGCATCTAGGAGCTTAGTCTGCCGACGTATTTCTTCGTAGTGCACTCGATCTAGGAGTATGATGCCTAGCATAGAGCGCACCATGGCTCTTTAGGTTACTCGCATTAGTTTACCCTTTCTTTATGGAAACTAGCTTGAATGTAAGTTGAAATCTCCATGTGAATTTATGTGGAGTTTCGTTGTCAGTGTTAAGTTCAAGTTATTTATTTTTATTGACCATAAAATCATACAGATTCGTCAATATAATATTAATATTTTTGTATACTACCGCCCGTTCGGAAGTTGTGGGCTTAGGGATGGAGCAAAGAAGCAAAGTGCCTCTTTTAAAATATCAGAGCCTTAAAAATACAATGTTATGTATTTCTACTTAAGTCTAAGGAAATACCCCTCTTTGGATTTCTGTGCGCTGAGATGGTAAAGACCATGCAGTTTTGTCTTCTAAATATTATTTTACACTGTAATAAGACCAATAAGACTTCTTCAATGTGTTTACTCGAGTGTGGAAAATTCTATCAGAAAACCATCGAAATTCATGAATACTACCTAACGGAAACAACTACCTACCAAACGGAAACATTGTCACATGTTAGTTCTAGGTTTTAACCAGTCATGAACTCTCTTAGCACATATCATAAGTTGCTCATCCTTATGATTAAAGATATAATCATCTAAAAAGAACGCTGCAGTGGTAGGCGATTTACGCCAATTTGTCCATGCAGGTAAGGACGCTATTGCCATGCATATTACCACATTCTTTTCCGCAAATTACACCAGTGTACCCATACATATAAGGAAGCTATTGCCATGCACCGCTCCATCGCCTCCAGCGTTTTTAGGGTTCCGTACCCGAAGGGTGCAAAACGGGACCCTATTACTAAGACTTCGCTGTCCGTCTGTCACCAGGCTGTATCTCATAAACCGTGGTAGCTAGACAGTTGAAAATTTCACAGATGATGTATTTCTGTTGCCGCTATAACAACAAATACTAAAAAACAAAAGAAATTTAATATTAAGGGGGGCTCCCATACAACTAACGTGTTTTTTTTGGGGTTTTTTATAGATAATAGTACGGAACCCTTCATGCGCGAGTCCGACTCGCACTTGGCCGGTTATTTTATGTGACGCAAAGTATACTTATATCCAAGATGTTTTCCTAAAAAAGCGTCATATTACAATAAAACATCACTCGGTAATACGCATAGCAGTTAGTAGATCAAATAGGTTATATATAATTCAGACTGTCTTCCTAAATGGAAACGGGGCGTAATGCTTTGATATATTTTAATTTGAACAATAGGTACGTCCATACATGTTTTATTTATTTATTGAACAAAAATCCATAGCTATACATAAAATTAAACAAAAATTTTGATTTAATAATTAAGTCAATTGAAGATTTCACTATGTAAAAAGTCAATTATGAACAAGTGAGGTTTACATTTCAAGAGACAGGTAGTCAGGTACATACATAAACAATAAAATCTGATGTGTAGGTGGGGTAGGTACATGTATCTAGATCATAATCTTATAATTATCATTGACACGCACTAGCATACCGTTGTTCTGAAACTTTGGTTTCCGGCGTCGCGATCTCGTGATGCGGGATGAGGCATGGCTGCGCGGCGGGAAAAGCTAGGCCACGCCCAAACCATGAAAAAATCTGGCAACCCCCAGAGCCTTAAGCTTTAACTAGCTAGCGGCAATAAGCGACATGTTTCGGTACTGTTACTGATCAGTTCCACTAATCCACACAAGATCATCTCATTTCCGTATTATTTCCGCTAACTTGCCCCCAATCGTTCTGCTCTTACAAACACAACGTGAAAGTATGTTACATATGCCATTACAATCACATTTCGGTACGCACATCATTACAACCGCCTTTTATTAGCCAGTATGTTGGACCATAAAAACTTCAGTAGCTGTGTTTGGTGAGAATTGTTAAAAGAAATTCGTATTAGCACTGGACAGAGGTAGATAAAAATGGTCCAATTCCGGATAAATCCAACGTCGTGTCGTTTGTTGTAAGGTGTTTCATTAGAACTTAAAACGTATTTAAATACAGCTATGGTCATTTATAGATCAAGCTTTTGCAGCTAGAGTTACCAAACTCATTACCAATAACAGCCCGCAATTAGAGTCATTTGCGTTTTTCTTACAACAAGCGCAAGATATTTATCTACCGATATCTTCGTTTATCGCTTGGACATTTCTCAACCCTTATACCACCAAGGTCTTCGCTTGCATCAAAGATTACAATCCCTCAGTACGAAGTCGCTTTCGCGAGACGTTTTCGTAATATTTGTGAACACTCTCAAAATATACTGTACTTTCTACACATGTATTGCAACTTGCAATTGTAACTTGCAAATTGTACAATTGCATTGGAGAAAGGAAACAAAAGAAATGTACATTAAACTTTTTTATTTAATTCAGCCTCAAAGCGGAGCGCAATGGAATTAAGCTCCGACATAGTTTTATTTATATACATAAAAAACAAAAGCGTAAGCTAAGAAAACAAATACTTACAACAATTACTTAGATAAAACATACTATTGGACTGTCTGCGCATCGCACAACGATGTATGCCGACAAACCAAGCTAGGACCTTCTACAACCATCGAAGACAAACAGAAACTCCTTGGACCTGCGCTATCACAACCTTACATCGAGCTCAGCCAGCCAGCTTAACAAACACTAGAATACTATAAAATCACATTTCGACTTAAACCTATAAGGTACTGGTGTGAGACCTAACTACGTTCTGAACTGCTCAATGCCATCCGTGGTGCTGAGGCTCATGGTGTTCCTCATGATGATGATGATGATGTTGTTCTTCCTCCTTCTTCAAGTAGAACGGAACGTGGACCTTCACAGGGTAAGGCACTTCCTTCACCAAGGGGAATGGGACCTCCTTGTACACAGGGTAAGGCTTGTCAATGGGAACCTTCACCTCATAAGGTGCCTTCTTCTCAACAGTATAAGGAACCTTCTTGTATACATCATAAGGCTGGGGCACCGGCACCTTAATGTGGACTGGGTAAGGCTTCTCAACCTCAACCTTGTAAGGCCTGTCGACTGGGACCTTCACTTCGTAGGGGACGTGCTTGTGGACAGTCACTGGGTAAGGCTTCTCAACATGGACCGGGTAAGGCTTGGGCACGTAGACGTTGTAAGGCTTATCGACTGGGACCTTGACCTCATAGGGGACCTTCTTGATGACTTCGTAAGGAGTGGGGACCTTAACTTCATATTTGACTGGGACTGGGTATTTCTTCTCAACGGTGTAGGGTTGCGGCACTGGGACCTTCACTTCATAAGGTACCTTCTTCTCAACAGTGTAAGGCGTGGGTACTTTCACTTTGACTTCGTAAGGCTTGTCGACGGGGTATTTGACTTCATAAGGCACCTTCTTCTCCACCGTGTACGGTTCAGGGACATAGACGGGGTACTTCACGTACTCTTTGTAGGGAACGGCCACTTTTTTCTCAACCGTGTAAGGCTGCGGCACATGTACCTTGACTTCATAAGGCACTTTCTTCTCAACCGTGTAAGGCACGTGCTTCTCAACGGTATACGGGACTGGGACCTTCTTGATTACTTCTACATGCTTCACGTGTTCATGATGTTCGTGTTCGGACTGGATCGGCTTCCAGTCGCCGCCGCCTCCGAATTCTTGTCCATGCCCCTGGCTCTGGCCTCCGAAGTCATGGCCTCCAAAGCTTTGGTGTTCGTGGCCGCCGAAGCTGTGTTGTTCGTGGCCACCGAAGTCCCCGCCGTACCCTTCGCCGCCTCCGTACGAGCCGCCGAAGTCGTAGATCCCTCGTTTCTCTTGCTTCTTGTCTTCGGGGGCCGCTTGCTTGGGTGCGCCTTTCTCCTCGCTGGCAAAGGCCACCACGGCCGTACAGGCTACTAATACAACCTGGGGACAAAGGGAATTTGTATTTAGAAATACACCTTTGACATAATAGGTAAAAAAAGTAAAAGTAAATGTAGCCCATTAATGTCCCCACTGAGGGACACAGGCCTTTACCCGGATACGATTAAAATTGAGCCGTGCTCCACCACGCTGGCTCACTGCTGGCTCAGTTGGTGGAGGAGTGTCGGGCTAGCGGCCAACCGACTGTCGGAAGTTATCAAGCTGCCTTTTGAGTGCCTAATATAATAATGATATAACCTATTATGATTAAGTACCTAAATACATTGAATCGTAGTATAGACTGCAGCGGCTGTTGCAGATTATTTAAGCAGCATCTGATATATACACATTATAACTTGCTTGGGGGTGAATAAATACTTGGTGGAAGTATTATTGTAGTAGTCATAACATAACATAGCATCACGCCTTGTTCCCGTACGGGGTGGCATCGATCGGCACAAGTAGAAGCAATCGTTGATGTAAATATTAGAAAAAGAGATAAAGATAAAAATCAAATCAAAAATCAAAATCATTTATTGAACAAAACGGTGGGTACATGTACATTACATTTTGAGTGTGTGTTAGTTGTACAATAGTTGAGCATAGCAGTAATGTAGCAATAGTTGATGCCTTCATTGCTAGGCTAGTTTAATAGCCTGTATTAATGATAAGCACGCTCTTGCCTTCTGGAGGGGGGAGTGCGGATAAGTACTACAAATGTACACCCTTAGACTAGATAGAGAGAGAGAGATACGCTCTTGCCTTCTGGAGGGGGGAGTGCGGATAAGTACTACAAATGTACACCCTTAGACTAGATAGAGAGAGAGAGAGATAAGGTAGCTTGAAAACTATAGTTAGTCGGTTAGGTCGCGGAGCTGGAGCTTGATCCCAGTGTATCCCGAGTGACCTGGCGTGAATGAAAGACATATCTGTGCCTCTCGGCATCCAAGTTATGTCAAGATTCTAACCACCTTTGAGGTGCCAGGCACCACAGAGGTCGCTGTTATTTATGAGTTCTTACTTTCTATTGCGGTTGTAAGACGTAAGTAATTGATCAATTATGTTTGAGTTATGTCGGATCATTGCTTCGAACAAAGACAGAGAAGTTGTTAAATAAGACAAAAGAATGGCTGGTTGTTAATTTTGTGGGCAGATGAATTACTTTTTAGTGCAGATCTTTAATGCAGTTTTATTTCTTGTAGGTTATCGAATATTTTAAGATATTCAGTTACGTTACGATATGAAAGTAAGGAGGCGATAATTATTCGTGAAAACTTTGTTTAATTTTGTTAAACAAATCAGAATCGTCGCCGTAATATCATTTCAATCTTCCACCTCTGGATACGATGAACTTGTAATCTATCAAAAACTATGACTGATTCGATGAAAAAAAAGATCGATAGACACCGTAAGTTATGCAACCTACGACCTATTGATCTATAAGGTTAGATTGTTGAGATAAATAATGTCAGTGCCCCGATTCCGACTTACAAATCTTAATTTAAAATTTTATTTATAACTCTGTAAATTAGTAAACACGTTGATTATATAACCAAGTGTGTCATGGATTAGCTAACATCACGGTCTATATGCGACAATTATGTGAAACATGTGTCAATTACGGTAAATGTGCATTCGTGTTGGTGAAAAGAAATGCTAACCTACTTATGCCTGGTTTAATTTATTTAAGTGTCAATTCTAATTAACACACTTTAAATTAAACCTCTCTGGGCACAGAAAAGCACGTTTATACCTAACTGTGGTTGGAAACAAGAGAATGAAGAAGATGTCTATTACTGATCATTGCCTTGGTAATTGAAGATGTCTATTACTGATCATTGCCTTGGTAATTGAAGTAGCTAGAATATTAGAATCGTCAAATCTCGATTTGGGCTTGATGAACCGCCGAGTTATTCTTTGGTCGCCACGTCGTTGATTTGCATCCTTATTTGAGTATATTTGCCATTATTATTTAAGACATTACTTATTTAACTGAAAATTGCAATCTGTATCGGATAGGTAAGTCCCTGTGTTGCAATATTTTAAATTTTCTGTTCAATTCAGTAGATAAAAGTAAATCCAAGCACAGCAAGACCAATAGTTTGCCTGAACTTTAAAAGCACTTATCGCGGACAAAACAATTGCTTCATGTTGCAGTAAAACTCCCCTAATCCGAGGCCAGACAAATTGCGAAATGCACAAGTGAAAGTAAACGGAAGATGCACTCGTTATACATAATCGACGCTGATTGGTCGCTCGCATTATGTTTTAATTATGCCACGGGCCGCAGAACTGTTGGGCGTTTCCCAAACACTCGATGTTTGGTTGACCACTCATGTGAGACCGTGTTTGGAAATTATACTTAACGTAATCAAGGTGTAAGTGTTTGAATTTGATTAATTAATTTCCGATTAAACGTATCGCATAACGCGTAGATACAATAAAGTTGTGTAATTATCTGCCTAAGTACTTGCATAATCTTTGGAACATAATTTCATTTGATCTTTATCTTTGTCTAACCTGATTTCACAACATTTACAAATTATTTTATTTCTAGTTAAACGGAAATTAAATATTTAAATTACATTCATATAGTGTGTAGTGCAATTGCAGCAATTGAGCATGCTCTGATTTCGACAGTTTATTTTATTGTTTTACTTATTTTTTATCGAAATACAGCACACGCAAGCTGGTCATTTGGGAGTAACCTCGATTAGATGTTT
This sequence comes from Argyresthia albistria, assembly GCA_963457715.1. Lineage (NCBI taxonomy): Eukaryota > Metazoa > Arthropoda > Insecta > Lepidoptera > Argyresthiidae > Argyresthia > Argyresthia albistria. Next base: position 5,636,320 of record OY735276.1, on the reverse strand, counting down.
GACATACTTCGCGATATAGTAGTTTATGTAACTTAATGATCGTATGTTAACTATTACGCGTGTTAAACTATGTCGGAACCATCCAACAGGGCCCCAATTTCGCTAAGACTATAACTGATCATTGCCGATAACGACGCCAAGATGATTACGGTCAACTTTAGTTGTCTCTGTCTGACTTTTTTCGTCATCCCTTACCCAATGGAAAACAAAAGTTATATAAACAGCATTTACCCTATTTTTACAAAAATAAAAAATAATGTCAAACGCCAAATCTATACACCAAAAGTTGTCCATCTTCGTCGTGGCATATTGTCACTGAGTGGTCATTGTTCTAGCGGAAATAGGGGAGAATAGTATGTTGACTGCTGGTATAATACCGTATATATTGCATGGTCGTGCTGCACTTTTGATATGCAAAACTGCTGCTTATGAGAGAACGTTTAAATTCTGAAGCAGTTACGGAATTCACTTTACGCAACTTGTTTTGTTCTTTTCAGGAAGAGATCAAGATGCAAAAGGCTGGTACACCACGAGCAGGACCGCCTCCCTAGATAAGATGCAATTTGCTAATACGTACGTAAGAAAATGTATGCGATTTGATATTTGAGAACGAAGTCATGACTTAGCCATGAATGGAATTGGCAAATTACTTCATGTCTGGTCTATACAGGGTGTAACAAAAAGGGGTGTACAAGCCGAAAGAGGGTTGTTAGGGACATCATTATGAACAACTTTCACTATGGTACCAGCTTGATCAGAGCAACTTTATTTTTATTAACTCAGTACATTTCGGGCCTAGCGCTCAGCTGATCTGTATGGTGGAGTGAAAAATAATGTTGCTCTGATCAAGTCGGTCCCATAGTGAAAGTTGTTTAGAATTATGTTCCTAACAACCCTCTTTCGGCTTGAACACCCCTTTCTGTTACACCCTGTATAGAGTGGCTGGAGGGCGGTTTTCTAAAGTTTTAAAAGCTAATGACAAGAGTATACAGAAATACACGTGTGGATAGATGTTTTAATTCATGATTTTAGTCTGATTTGTAAAATTATGAATTTTATCAGAAAACTAAGATCGCTGTTCATACTCATTTGTAGAGTTTCTTGTAATTGTTACAACAACATGTCTTTCAAAAAAGTAAGTAATTTGTTAAGTTACTAAAAACCTTCCTTCTTCAGGCGAATAAAAGTCCTAATAACAATAGCTAATTATTTTGATAAACAATTGCATCGTGCGAAACAAAAAAATAAATCGCAAGCATGGTTTAATTTAATCTTCCAACAATTGAATCTCAATGAAGATTAATTTAGATTAAACAGGCAGTCGACCGAGATTCATAATCTCTTTACAATCCAGCAAATACGTTAATATGGATAAGTATTGTTTTACTTTTAAAGTAAGCTAACTTTTACTTTTACCTTTGCTATAAAAATAATTTAATTTATTCGCGAAAGCAGGCAGCTCAGTTAAATCTCAAGAGCTGTGAAGAGTAACTTATAAAATAAGTACAAGTTCCAAATAGCAAGAAAATGTCTCAATGAAAAGGAAAGTCGAGTGAAAATGTAAGTGCTCTAGAACTGGTTTTGCTGTAGTCTATGTTTATGACTTAGAACATGGTCAATGACTTCTTGTAAGATTTCCATCCTGGTGCTAATTTCATTCCTGAACAAAATTACTTCCGTCATACAGCCTGCTTGAGTAAAGACGTAGGTATTATAATATATTTATGAAATTTGATTAGTTTTCATTTAGCTTTATGAAAATACCAAACACATTAAGAGTAAACGACGACGTAGCAAATTCATTAGAATAGGTCAATTTTGCAAAATTTTCTATTAATTGATTGATTTTTAAAGGATATTATGAAAGTACAGTCGAGTTCATGAGCAAATCCAAGGCTTCAAATATAAATGTACATCGAAGGGTTTATAATTATCTGAGCAGATTCATATTATGTTTTATTGATGAACATGCATGCATACATGTATAGCTTTTTTGAAACGTATGGCGTAATTAAGTAAAGGCAAGATGATGATGATATCAAATGGAAACTTAAGATTACTCTAAATGCATGATACAATTAAAACTTTCAATTCAATTCAACTCAATATACTTTATTGCACACAAATCAAACAAAATATATCTATTTTGTAACTGTGTACTTAGTAACGTTAATAAATTTTTATATTATTAATTGATTTATCTCTAAAATTTTGAACCACTTGATTAATAAAAATATACATATGTACTCGGTTTCTAGTAAATGTAGCCCATTAATGTCTCGACCGAGGAGCATAGGCCATTACCCGGATCCGAGTAAGATCCGAAGAAGAGCTCCGTGGTCTAGTGGGTTTCACGCTTGCTACTCACGCAGAAGATGCAGGTTCGAATACCGGTGCTGACCATGTATGTACCAATGTAGGTATTCATTTATCTCAGTACATTTATCGGACGTTCCGTGTTTCGGATGACACATGTAGTTCCCGCCCTCATACTATAGCTACTCGGTAGTATGTAGTAGTCGTAAAAAAAACCCTCCACCAACCGGAACTGAGCCAGCGTGGTGGAATAAGGCTCAATCTTACTCGTTTCCGGGTGGGTAAAGGCCTGTGCCCCTCGGTGGGGACATTGATTGGCTTAATTTACTTACTCGGTTTCTAGGACCTAATGTTCACTAATATCACTAATATCCTAAACCTAGAGCGGGGTATTGATGTATTCCCTGTAAATATACATAGTTTAGGATGACCTTTTTAGCCATCCAGCTTGAGAACCGTTACTTTGGATGAAATTTGAAATGGAGTCAGTAGTAAAATACATTCCTAAGGAAATACTCACTGATAAATGATATTCCCAAATAAATTAGAATTAACAAAAAAACTTGCAAAACTCGCGCTCGTTGATGTCTTTTGTATTGGTGTTTTTTTATCTTACTCACATAATATTTACTTTATTTTTGTTAACCATTATTACATTTCAAACTTATTTTTATTCATTTTAAAAGATAACTTTGTTATCGTTTTAGAACTGACTCAATTCCCAAATCCGCCCAACAACAAGTCACTCAAAACGCCACAAGAGGTGCCAAAACCGAGCAAATCTTAACCACACACGCCACCAAACGCTTTTAACCGCCCTAGAAGTTGGGCAACGTTATCACTTTTCACAATTTCACTAGTCACAATTCCACTTTACTCACCAAGTACTTCATCTCGATATGTGTCTTCGCCTTGCAGCCGAAGACTGGTTGTGTGCATGCAAGCCTACACCAAAGAGGTTATATACCTCGCCTCCCACTCAAAGAAGGGTAACACTGTGATATCAGTAATGACATGTGCTTTAATTGTAACTCTGGCCGGTTGTTCATGATTGTCTTTTTTTTTGGTGTTCTAATTTCGAATCGATGATGGGTGCGTAATCTGTGTTATCAGGAGAATGAATATTTAGGTGCAATAATTTTGATATATGGCATCGTGTTTGATTAAAGGTCTCGGTTAAAAAAATGGTACAAGTGAATTCTAGAGATTTCATGTGTATAATGTAAGCTCTAACATATTGGCTGGGGGGGGGGGGGATTCTGATACCGGTAGCCAAGAAGAATGATAAGTATACCTATAAGGTAGGTAGGGTATCAGCGGCGTAGAGCGATCCCCCTGGTATGCAAAAATAAGTATTGAATAAACGTAGACGCCTGTATCTCTGCCATCTTGTACGGGAAAAGGCTTAAAAAGCTATTTACTTTTCAATGTTTTAAAGGATTCCTTACGATTCGATCATAGGTTTGATATTGTTGCTTTCATCCACTTACCAAATCGATTTAATACTCACAAATGTTATACTATTAGGAATGGCACGAAGCACGAAATAGGGGCTTTTCGTAGGGTTTCAAACGAAATCAAATGAAATAACGAGTCCGATATAACAAAGAAAACGTTGTAATATTAAATGGTTATAATCAACGTTAATCTACGTTACGCTTATACCTTCACAATTTTTATTTTTTTTAAATGTTTATTGTTTAACAGAGACATTTACATAGTGTAGGCTGAAGCCTTCTTTTAAGTATAAAATACCTGTATTAGAAGACTTCGCTCCCTCGTTTCAAGTCTTTTAGTTAAGTTAAACAATTAAAAAATAATGATTTTAAAAGTGTTGAAAACATAATTATAGCATGTACGAGACGATTAAAAACCAGTGATACATTTATTTTAAGTTGACAGGGTTTACAATAATATTTATCACTGGCTCTGACTTATTTTGGGATTGAAATATCATCCGTAAGTGTGTAAGGGTTTGGGTGTAGGGTGTGTGTGTATGTGTGAGTGTGTGAGTGTGGTGTGTGTGTGAGGAGTATGAGGGTGTTTGTGTGTGTGTGTGAGAGGGTGTGTGTGTGTGTATGTGTACTATAGCTCTACTATTGATAAACTACGCAAATAATTGTATAGAGTCATTATCATAATTATTTATGACGTCCCATAAAACCACCAATAACTATTTTCAACACGAAAAATTATTGAAACGGAGATTTAGAAAAAAGCTTCGGAACTTAAGTCCTTTATAAAAACACAAAAGACATCAACGAGCGCGCATGCGTATATAGTGATATGACATTAATCATGTGTTTTTCTTGCAAGAAAAAAAACTTTTGTATGAAAATCCCAAACCTACTGCTTGTCCTCTGTCACGCAAAATGGAGTATTTAATATGTGGCTAATTATATGGGCACAACTGCGCCTCTGCCAACCCGTATTGGAAAAGGCGTGACGTTTTATGTGTTTTTTATATTCAGATTGATTTCCCTAGTCATTACCACCACACATTTTGTTTTCATAAAACAAGATGTTCAAACTGAGCCTCAAACACAGATTAATAACCTCAAATGACTTTTCGCGCCCTCTCGTGAGCAATCGTTACACTTTTCTTTTCGAGTTGCATACGAGAGTCGAGGCCCTGATTGTACTTAGTTCAGTGACCCTAACCCTGTTAATGAAACTAGATTACTATCACCCGTTGCAACGAAGATTTCTTATTGCAAGACGAGAAACTCTAGTACTTACTCTAAGCTGAGAACAATTACTACCGGAGCCGCCAAACATCCGCTTACCACTAAGGTACACAATTTCGAGGCATGCATTCATTTGTATGGCGTAATTTACCATAATTCCAATCTTGGTTTACTAGTATTTGCATGTTATTGCTTTTTATGTCCCGGATGTTTGCTTACCTACTTATTTTATTTTGCGGTGTGTTGTGTATTGCGACAACTTTCATAAATATCAATAGAATGATATTTTCTTATAGAGTAAATACGTATATCGTATCTTCTGTTGCAACTTCTGTTACTTGTCTTTCTTGCCAGAGTTACTTATCGTGGATTGAACATCGTGAAGAAAACTTCATGTCTCCAAAACTGCGCCAATCTCTCTCCTCTGGTCTCGCAAAAGTTGAGCATTGAATACACGTGGGCACAATCACAAGTCACAAGGCTATGTTTTTGTTCTCTTAGTCCACAACCAATTACACTTACCTGCAGGAGATATCGTTCGTAAGGCAGCTCCATTATTATCACTTCTAAGCAGTTAGGTAACAGATACTCCATTTACCAATCTAACTCACATTCTCTTGTAAATAAATTAAATACGCTCATGTGAGTTAAATTATTATTCAGTGTGATTTGACGTTTTTCATGTGCGTCGAAGCGCAAACCTGATTTAAGTATAGCCGGATAGTCGGCAACACGTCACCTTAGTAAATAAAATTTTGATGTAGCCCATTAGTCTTCCCACCGAGGGGCACCGGCCTTTACCCAGATACGTGTAAGATTAAGCCGTACCGCGCTTACTCAGTGCGACACGTTAATCTATAGGTGGATATGTACAGGATGTAACAGAAAGGTGTAGTCATATTTTAAGTATTTTAAGGGGTTCTCAGGGACATCATGCTGAACAACTTTTACTTTGACACCCATTTGATAGAGCAACTTATTTTTTTTACCTTTCCATGCAAATCAGCTGACCGCCCCGGGCCAAAACGTAGCAGGAATGAAACTCAGGGCTCTATATAGGATCGAGGAGCCACCAGATGGAAATAAATAGGGTAATTAAATGTTGTCCATTAATGTACCCAGGGGCACAGACCTTAACCCGGATAAGAGTAAGATTGAGCCATACTCCAGCACGCTGGCTCAGTGCGGGTTGGTGGAGGGGTTCAACGACTACTACATAGTAGCAAGTAGTGACAGTAGCCGGGACCTACAGCTTAACGTGCCATCCGAAGCGTGGAGCGTACGATAATGTAAAGATTAATTAATTAATTATCTCTATGTATGTATTGGTACATGGTCGACACCGGGATTCGTGAAACCCATTGAACCACGGAGCTTTTCAAATATATAACGAGTCGGACTCGCGCACGAAGGGTTCCGTACCATTATCTATAAAAAAACGCAAAAAAAAAAAAACATTTTGTATGGGAGCCCCCCTAAATTTTTTTTTTTAAAGTAAATAATATACTCAATATATTGTGAACATTTTAAGTGTCTACCTGCTACCATTATCAATATCGAGCAAAAATGAGCAAAAAAAAATACGTTTGTTGTATGGGAGCCCCCCTTAATATTACATTTCTTTTAATTTTTAGTATTTGTTGTTATAGCGGCAACAGAAATACATCATTTATGAAAATATCAACTGTCTAGCTACCACGGTTCATGAGATACAGCCTGGTGACAGACAGACGGACAGACAGCGAAGTCTCAGTAATAGGGTCCCGTTTGGCACCCTTCGGGTACCGAACCCTAAGAAGGGTAGATTAGATAGTCCTAATATAACATTTTATTCTGATCTGACTTTATATAGAAATGCACTGAACCCCACTGCGGTTAAACTAAACATTTAATTTCGTCAATTAATCATTATCAATTTCGATCTCATTAATAAATGAAATTATATTGCAAAATTGAAGTTACATCATCTGACGTGGCTCTGAGGCGCCAAAGACGACGAAGAATATCTTAAGTGATGCTAAATCTATGCTAGGCGCCGCCGAACTATGACTAAAGTGGTGAATACCTAATTTAAAAGTTTATAATTTTTGTGACTGTATGCCTCCTAACCACTCTTTATTAATCTGTGCAATGAGTGAGCATGAAAATGAAATGTAAGCATATCCTTAGCATTAGAAACCAATGACAATCCTGTAAGAGTCTCACCCGTGAGAACCTTAAATTTCAAAATCGCTTCGTGCAACCGAGGGTGTGAGTGTCATAAGGCGAGATGACGGAGATGGACAAGATCGGTGACCAGAGGTCAAAGATCAGTCGGCAGACCACCTGCCAGATTGTCCGATCATAGCGAGGATAGGACGAAAACTGTGGACGCGGGTTGCACAGGACCGAGTACATATTACTTTTATATTATTATTTTTTTACAATTGTTGCAAATATGAACGGAGCCAATATTCTAAACGTATAACTGTAGATGTCGCTACTATATTCATGTACTATACTGTCAAAAATAAAACTCAAGTCATCAATGTGCTTATTCCTTTTATTCAAGATTTCCCTAGTTTATGTCTATCTAAAACCTAATTCAATCTAGTTTTCAATAGGTTATGGGCCCAGGCGCCTGATTAGTTTAAATTAGGGACAGTTTTCCTTTGTGCGAAAGTAATTTGAAGTCCGTATAACCTCAAACCGGCTCAGTCGCACATTTCTCGAGTTTCAGTTTTTCTTCAGCAATTTCAGCTATTACTTCCAGCAAATTCCTTGGTCTGACCATGGCATCAAATGGAAATTTAATTAACATAGAAAAATTGAAAGGCCGTGACAACTACGCCACATGGTGTTTTGCGGTAAAAACGTATCTGGAACACGAGGGTCTTTGGAAATGCGTAGAAGAAGAGGACGAAACAAAACTTAGTAAAAGCGATGACACAAAAGCCAGGACAAAGATCATACTTTTGGTAGACCCCATCAACTATATTCACATTCAGGAATCAAAAACTGCCAAAGAGGTATGGAATAACCTGCGCAAAGCCTTTGATGACTCAGGCCTGACAAGGAAGGTAGGTTTGCTGCGTGAGTTGATCACTACAAACCTAGACAACTGTGGAAATGTAGAAAACTACGTAAATAAGATAATTACTTGTGCACACAAGCTCAGAAACATAGGATTTCATGTTGATGATGAGTGGCTGGGTACGCTCCTCCTCGCAGGGTTACCGGAATCATATAAACCCATGATGATGGCAATGGAAAGCTCAGGTGTGACAATAAGTACAGATCTTGTGAAAACAAAAATACTTCAGGATGTCAAAGATGAAAAGACTCGGCGGCCTTTTATTCACATTACCAGAAGAATAATGCAAATGCAAGGGCTAACAAGCCTTCAGGCGGCAGAGGGCCCCGCTGTTTTAAGTGCAACAAATATGGCCACCTCGCTAAATTCTGTCACTCAAACCGAGGTTCGAGTCAAACTAAACCAGATAAACCGAATGACAAGTCGAATGGAACCTCTGGTTTTGTAGCTGCATTCTCTGCATCTCCAGTTCTGGGAAATGGTTGTTGGTATCTGGACTCAGGCGCTGCAATGCACATGACCAACAATAAAAACTGGATTTATGATTTTGAACCAGCTTCAATCAATAACATCACGGTTGCAGATAATAAATCATTACCTGTGAAGGGCTGTGGCAAGGTTAATATTAAAAGCTATGATGCAGACAGCAAGAGGTTGATTGGCACCGTACAGGTAAAGAATGTTCTGTATGTTCCAGATTTAGCAGTAAATTTGCTATCGATACATCAAATCACCAAGAACAATTGTGAAGTAAAATTTGATGAAAAATGTTGCAGAATATACCAGAGCTCAAAGCTGGTCATGACAGGATATATACAAAACAATTTATATGTGATAAACAATGATACACTTGCACTATTATCCTCAGCACATCTATGGCATCAAAGAATGGGTCATTTAAACTACCAGAATCTTCAGAAACTCAAAGATTCTGCTGATGGAATAGACTTGGACATGAATCATAAGGAAAGTGTGACTAGCAATACTTGTCTACAAGGAAAACAAACAAGAAAGCCGTTCAAGAATGAGGGCACAAGGGCTTCCGGTCTTCTAGAGATAATACATTCAGATGTATGCGGTCCCATGGAAGAAAAGTCACTCGGTGGTGCCAGATACTATGTCACATTTATTGATGATTACTCAAGAATGGTATTTGTATACTTCATGCATGCCAAGTCTCAAGTATTTGACTGCTTTAAAGAATTTAAGAAACTTGTTGAAAATCAGTTGCAAAGAAAAATAAAAATACTACGAAGCGATAATGGCAAAGAATATGCCAATGAAGCATTTGATAAATTCTGTAAAGAATCCGGTATCAAGAGACAATTTACTATACCATATAGTCCAGAACAAAATGGGATGAGTGAGCGAATGAATCGAACACTGGTTGAACGTGCCAGATGTATGCTCATTAATGCTGAGCTTTCAAAATGTTTTTGGGCAGAGGCAATTTCCACAGCTGCTTATGTGATAAACCGCTCACCAACCAAATCAATAAATTATAAATCGCCTGCTGAAATGTGGACAGGTGTGAAGCCTAATTTACAACACATGAGAATTTTTGGTTGTCCAGCTATGATGCACATACCCAAAGAGAAGCGGCTGAAGTGGGATTGCAAATCTAAAAAACTTATATTTGTGGGTTACTGCCCAGAATCTAAGGGATACAGACTATACGATGAAAAGGAAAGAAAAATTGTTCGAAGCAGAGATGTTGTATTTTTAGAAGAAAATGTAAAAAAGGATTTTACACCGATGCCACTTACAACTTCATTTCAGGAAAAAGATGAAAAAAAAAAGAAAATATAAATGAGACTGCTGACAATGACACAAGCCTCATGAGTGATGCAAGCTCCTATGAAAGTTTTAGCACTATCAAGGAAAATGATAGTTTACAAGTCAGCGAAGAAGATTTAAATGATGACCATGTTCCTGAGAGTGATGTCACCCTGAGCCCACTCCCCTCCATTACTCGAAACCTGAGACCGAGAAAGAATGGTAAAATGCCTACCTATCTGTGTCAAAAGATGTCAAAGAATAATGCTCTACTGCATGATCCTGAGACGGTAAAGCAAGCTTTGGAGAGCGAAAATGCACAAGAGTGGAGAAATGCAATGGAGTCTGAATATAATTCACTAATCGAGAACAACACTTGGACTCTCTCTGAGCTACCACCTGGAAAAAGGGCAATAGCATGCAAGTGGGTTTTTAAAACCAAACTAGATGCTGATGGGAACATAGCTAAATATAAAGCAAGATTAGTCATTAAAGGGTATGAACAAACTTATGGAGTTGATTATACTGATGTATATGCCCCTGTTGTACGCCTCACATCTATCCGATATCTATTTGGAATGGCAGCTAAATATCTGCTACAAATTGAGCAACTAGATGCAGTTACTGCTTTCCTGCAAGGTGATATAGATGTAGAGTTGTACATGGCACAACCACCACAGTATGAAAATGGAACAAAACAAGTCTGCAAACTTAATAAGAGTATATATGGCTTAAAGCAAGCAAGCAGAACATGGAATCAAAAACTAGACAATTATTTATTTCAGATTGGACTTCAAAAGTCAAAATTGGATCCATGTGTGTATTATATCAATAATGAAGGAAAAGCACTGTACTTAACTCTCTATGTCGATGACCTGCTATTATTTTACAACAATGAAGAGTTTGCAAATGATATCAAAAGGAAAATAATACAAGAATTTTATATGAAAGAACTGGGGAAAGCTAATTATTACATTGGACTAAGAATCACCTATGATGAAAAGGCAATTCATATAGATCAAACAAAATATATAGAGTCTACACTAGAAAGATTTGGAATGGAGAACTGCAAAGCTGTGGGAACACCAATGGAAACAGATCTTAAATTTTCAGAATTCTCCGAAGAAAATGTATTGCGTGAAATTCCCTACCAAGAAGCAATAGGTTGCTTATTATATATATCACAGGGTACACGCCCAGATATATGCTATGCAGTAAATACACTAAGCCGCTATAATAAAAGTCCAACGTTGGAACACTGGACTGCTGTAAAGAGGATCTTTCGATATCTGCAGGGAACTAAAGATTTTCAGCTATCATACAAAAGAAATGTCAACAAAGAAATTACAGGATACTGTGATTCTGATTGGGCTTCTTGCACCGAAGAAAGAAGGTCCTGTACGGGATATGTTTTCATGCTCCAAGATGGTGCCATATCATGGAACTCAAAAAGGCAACAAACCATTGCGCTATCAACCACAGAAGCAGAGTACATGGCGATCTCAGCAGCTACTCAAGAAGCTCTATGGCTGAGACAGTTACATTGTGAATTATGGCCTACAACCAAGGCCACTGTTATAAGTTTGTTTTGTGATAATCAAAGTGCAATTAAACTTTCAGGTAATTCTGCTTATCATGCCAGAAGTAAGCATATTGATGTACGCCATCATCACATCCGTGACAAGATAAAATCTGGTGAAATCCACATCGAGTATGTTCCTACCACATCAATGCTTGCTGACTGCCTGACCAAAGCCCTGGCGAAACCGAAGCATCAACAGTTACTCAATGGCATGGGTCTACGTTCAAGAGAGGATGTTGCAAATATGAACGTAGCCAATATTCTAAACGTATAACTGTAGATGTCGCTACTATATTCATGTACTATACTGTCAAAAATAAAACTCAAGTCATCAATGTGCTTATTCCTTTTATTCAAGATTTCCCTAGTTTATGTCTATCTAAAACCTAATTCAATCTAGTTTTCAATAACAATAAGTATGAACTTTTTTATTGATTTGATTTTTAGTAGTAAGTTAATTGTATATACATATCAATAAAAAAGTCGGACCGAGTTGAATGTTGTACATGAGGGGCCTATAATCAATGGTGGGTTCCCTGACAGACTAATGAAAATGATAAAGAGTGACATATTAAAAGTGGGAAATATCACGTGACATCCGGTTGTAACCGCGGACGATCAAGACAAGAGTTTGTCTGGAGTTCTGGGGAATACTAAGGGTAATACACAGTTTTGTTTCTTTTTTAGGGTCCCGTACCCCAAGGGTGCCAAACGGAACCCTATTACTAAGCCTCCGCTGCTGTCCGCCTGTCGTCGGTCCGTTAGCGAGCTCAATCTCACGAACCGTATTGGGTAGAGAGTTGAAATTATCTCAGAATGTGTAAGTACCTACATATTTGTTGCCGCTACAGTAATAATAATAAAAATAATAAAATCTTTTTATTTCAGGTATAGTTCAGGTAATGCAATGAACTAAAGGCCCCGTCGTCGGGAGACCGTATAATATTTGTAAACAAATAGTAAAAATATAACCCGACTAAGTGACATTGCTCGTTAGTTTCATAGACGTATGTTACTATGAGTACATTGAAATAGACACAAAATTCTACGGTGTCCTGACGGGCCCTTAACACGCCATTCGAGAAACGAGTTTTATTTTTGACAAACAATCTCTTGAGTTATGTCGAGTCAAGGGTAAATCGGATGGAGGAAACTACTATCCCCCGAACCAACCAAGTTGTCTGTGACCTTGATCTGTGCTTGATAGTGTGAAATGTCTTACGCCTTATGCTTACCCCCGGTTTAAGAGACGCTGATCAAAGATTACGATTAACTAACAGGGCAATTAACTATTTTCAGTCAATCACGTGCACGCTATTTTGAATTTATCATCGATTAGCTACCTTTGATCAGCAGCGTCTCGGAAACTGGGGGTAAGCATACACGTGTAAGGCATTTCAGACTATCACACACAGATTAAGGTCACAGACAACTTGGTTATGGTCATGGTCTTCATAAAGTGGTCGTCATCTGTTCTGTTGCTATCGAAAGTTAACCAGAGCACTTTACGCAACACGCTTGAAATCCTTCAAGTATTTATTTTTCGTAATTTTGAAAGTGCATCTTCTTTTCTCGGATTTAATTGCAATAATTGTTATGATTATTTGTTTAAATGTAATTTTGCAAAAGTTTATGGTTTTATGTTTATGTGGGTGGGGGCACATTATATTGTAAGGAGAAGGTCCGGTATGTTTGCCGAGCTCCAAATATCACAGACAAGTAGCGAGGTGGTAGCGGGACAGGTGTATCGTTCTCGTGCATTCGATATACGGCTATCCACACCTATATCGAGTGATTTTGTAGGGGAATCACTCGATATAGATGTCAATATTCGTATATGGAATCCGCGAGAATAATACAAGTGGCAAATATAAGAAACTATGAAGAATATCACACTGGAAGCGAGCTGGAGCACGATTCTCGCGCCATCGATATACGGATATCGAGACCTAAATTGACAGATTCCCTTACGAAATCATTCGATATAGGTGTAGATATCCGAATATCGAAGGCGCGAGAATCGACCCGCTGCCCCTTGTGTGCCGATATTATAACCATACATTTGAAAAAAAATTAAAACCGCCCCGCCCCATCCCGCTTCCGAGTCCCGACCCGCTCTGGATCCTGTGCTATGTCGCTTGAGAAACGATCTTGCCATATGTTTAATTAACAGGTTCACTCTCAGAAGCATACGGTCGAACAAACGCTTAATCAAAAAAATGAAAGTGCTTGTTTTAAAGTGTTGATGTGTTAGTTTCGCCCTAGATTATGCTGTAGATTCTAGCTGGTAAATAAGGCCATGGATAGAACGTCAGTTAGCACTATTCTCGGAATAACTTTGACAACTCCTACAAAATATGCCGTTATCCGATATAGATATTCGGAGAATGGTGTTAATTTCGCCTTCTATTCTATCTTCTATCTGTCCGGCTTGGGCGGGTCCGGCTTGAGCGGGCAGTAATCTATCTTCTATCTGTCCGGCTTGAGCGGGCAGTAATCACTGCATTCAATAGTTTTTGAATCTTCATCGCCCATAGACTATCTGAATAGCGCTTACTTCCACTTGCGTAACGTATAAGAATATTGTATCACGTAAAAGATCCAAGATATTACGAAGTCTGGTTGGACTCAAATAATTGCTTCTCTGAGTAATAAATTAGACTTCTGTTCTGTCTTATACAATTCGCTTTGCAATGTATACTCAATCATGTACTTAGTTTTCCATCCGTGGTAGACTAGCATAGTCTTATATGAAGTTCTAATGTGTACGTATATATGAAGCTCGAATGTATATATGTACATATGTACAGTGCATTTCCTCAAAAATCTTTGGTCGACCGTATGCCAACCGAATCCAATAAAATTCCATCGACTAATGATATCGTCGGACCATCTGGGAAGGAGATCTACCCACTGCACTAGTCACTAGATGACTGACAAGACAAAGTTGTCGCACCATTGTCGCACTAAAGCCTTGTTCGCATTAGGCTAGTGTTTAAGTCGAGTAGGCGAGTAATTTAGCAGCTAAACGTGTCTGAACACTAACAATTTAGTCGAGTAGATACTACTCTCTTCTAAACTACTCACAACTCGACTAAAATACTAGCCTAATGCGAACAAGCATTAACCCTAAGTTTCTAAATAAAATGTGAAAAGCGACTAATCGCAGATTAGTTCAAAATAGCGGCACGTGATTGGCTTAACGTGATTGGTTTGACAACATTTTACCAAGTTGTCAACAACTAATTTTCCTTACGGAAACTGGGCGTAGATACAGCTAAGATTTTTTATCAAAGCTCATACACACCCTATACCTTGACCAACTATTACAAATATTAACAATAGCCAAATAATAATAAATCGTTTCAAACATATCAACATTAACACTTTCCGTGACTATATCGTTTAAAAGAGTAAGAATTAAGAATGTACGCAATAACCACACCAAACGGTATGTGAGGTAGCGTGCTATTGGGTCATAAATCCAGTCTTATTATTTACTTGTGAAATGCGTATGTACTTACTGCACTTTGTAAGGATCTTTGTACACGTGCAAAATCATAAAAACTCAATCAAGGTCCAGAAAGATAAAGTTTAAACGAACGTTCATACGTTCATGGAACATACCGTCACATCTTTTCCCATACGGGGTGGCAGAAGAACAATAATAACTAAAATGTACATTTATAGAGTTGTACAATAATACACCAGTTACACTTTTTTCGTAAAGTTGCTTGGAGTTTTTCTCTTTGGGAAGACCACAGTAGTAGCTTTGCGGCTCGCCGAGAGGCACCAAAAACAGACCGTTTAGTTTAGGCCATTTTAATTGTTTACGTCTAGTGGCCAAATCGGCAGTTTGTGTCAAGCCGTCAGTGATGATAAGATAACTGGAGAACTGTCAAGAAATAAGGGCTTTGTCATGGAGGTGGAGCGAAGCGCAGCGAGCGAAGTGATACCTAGGTACATGGGCTATACTAACAAAATCCTCAAAATTACCATTTTGCGGGGCCTATACATATCTATTAGGGGTCTATTCTTTAATTAGGCGTGTGATAGGAATTAGTACCTAATTGGTCTACAGAGTAATCGGACGAGTTATGGATTACGCAGTGTTACGCAGACCTCTTCCATCCATCACCTGCCATGTTCCTGATGTGGGCTGCGCGCGCCGATCATTCCGCCACTTTCTAGCGGCTCTCGGTAATACAGCGAGCTAAATACAAGAACATCTAGAAGCGCAGCGATCGTGGCTCTGCCTTCTATGGGAGAGATTCATAATTCATAATTTCTTAATAGTAGTATAATTGTTTATTGCAAACACACAAAATTTCACAAGGTGGTAGAACAAAGTGTAGTATATTGTGACGCCCTGCTAGGGCACAGCAACTTCTTTATTGCAAACAATTAATTGCAAGGACAAAAAGTAAATAAAAACAGTGTACAAAGTCGAGCTTATCTGTAAAAAGAGAACTCTTCGAGAGATCCTGTGTTCGATTCCCGGCTGGGGATAGATAAACAATAAAAAAAAAGATACGCGTGTAGCACCGTACACGTGTTAGAAGTAAAACTTCTGTAGCTAGATCATTAAGTGGTACCTATACTATACACCTATACCTACCTATACTAAAAGAGATTTAAATTTCCAATTTTGAGATCCAAACTCTGCTTCAAGTTACTTTTAAGTTTCAGACGTCCGATTATTTGAAATTATTTAAACTTGTACTTACTTTTAATACGTCATGTCATTTATTTCCCACCATTCCTTATCTACAATTTGTCGCGCTCGTGGTGATATACTTAACTCATTCAATAGTGTCACTACTATTGTTCTGAGGTCACTACTATTTGCATCTCGCTCAGATTATATACCATCTAACGTCACGTCTTTTAGCCGTCTCGCTCAAATGTATGCATTGCTTTGCTTGTTTTAGAAATCCATATCGACCCGTGTGACATTGATGAAACTCTTTTCTTACAAACTGTATGGATCGCATCGCACAGCTGTCAAACATAAGTTCCGGTTCCAACAAAGAGGTTGAACGAAGTAGTTTTTGGTCACGTCACTTGTTTTGTTTATCCCAGCCAGTGGCGGCGGCGGCGGCGGCGCCATCTTGGCCATACCGGAAATCAAGAACTCGTGGAAGAATGCTTAAAATAATTTTTATTTCTTAACGTTTCATCAGGTTTTTCTCTCACTAATTAACATTCTTTATTGTACGAATGTATTATTATCTTATCTGATTAGTTAAAAACCGTATTGAAAATAGTTGCGGTTTTAAAAGTCTTCAGCCGACCCTGACGTCACCGATTCCAATTTCCGTTACATTTCTTAGCCACTCGTGATAGCACCCGGCTAGTAGCAATTGAAAAGCAAATATATGAATAACCCACAGTTGAGAGGTTAAATAAATTTTACCCCCGTGCCCCAAGAAGTTTTACTTCAAAAAACTCCATGTCTTGGATGTTTACACATGTTTGTGATGTCGCTGCTTCTGGTTCCCACCACACAGGGTATCCTATTGTGGGGCCAGAAGCAATGTATGTGTCTGTTTGTAAATGTGTATGTTTATCTCAACATGATATAGCGTAATGACTTTTCCCATACCGGGAGGCGACGGCACAGTTGAGGTCATTTCTTAAATTTGTTCCACCATTTGCGAGGGATCTTGCCCATTGCCGCAACTATAGAGATTCAATGTACACTGAATCTTTATAGTATAGTACTTCGATGTCCATATTCTTTATTGTACAAAAGAATACACTTGGAAATTGGAGAATACATGACAAAGGCGAGCTTATCTATATCAAGAGATAGCACTATGTATAGCTCACGTATAGCTCCTATCTCTATTGAACAAAATAATCTTGACATTTAAAATAAATGTTATTTGCAAATATGTGAGATTATCAATGGAGAGAGTTTATTACCCAGAGATTTTTGTAGATGAGGGATGTTGCTGGCAACCCCTCCTGGGCGGTGCACAATTATTAGATTGACAAGTAAAATTCAACCTCAACCACGGATACTAATATTATACTAACACAGATAGACCACCTAGAACAGAATATGACACCGGCGTAAACTGAGATGCTACGGAAGCTTCTTTAGTTCGAGGCCATTATCGCTTGGTGCAGCACCATCGAAAAATTGTTAATACCAAGATATGGCACTAAGATATATAAGATTTATTCTAAGATTAACGCCACCTAGAGGTATGTTAACTGAAACCATGGCGTTTGTACAAATCTTACTCCTCAAGCCATCTCTTTTACGAATGGTTACTAATTCTAACTTGTATGGGATGGGCACCCTGTGCCTCAACAACAAACAAACAACTCCTTTAGTTTCAACTTTGTAGTGTAGTAAAGCTAATATAATATACAATATCTCTGCGGTAAATTTCATAACAGTCAACATACATGCGTTGTGAGGCAAGTTCATTCATTTCATACTAATTAGAGTAGACCGTCTGTACAGAACAGACATATCCGCTCCAATTTACTATAGTAGGTAACTATACTATACTGTGTGGAGTTTTGGAGGTGGAACTAATTCGGAATGTCATCATAGCAAACCTTGGAAAACACTATGTTCATCTTGATCTTACTTCATTCGTGCACCCCAGGAGGGAGCACTTATCCAGTGGAGAGCGCATAGATACACTTTTCTTTGAAACACAACTCACCAATTTGCGGGCGACGGGGGACGGGGTAAGAGAACTGTGATTGGTCAGCCGCTGCGAAACTGTCTGGCGGCCCGTCATCGTACATAGGTTGCGTATGCGAACGTTTGTTGAATACAACAAACGTTTGGTGAGCCGCATTCCCCCGCAGGCGCAGTCAATTGGATATAAAGTCTCTGGTGCACCTTCATAATAATAAGTTCATAGCTGCGGGGCGATGGGGTAGCACCGTAGCACTCTGTCAAGCAGTGGAATAAACATTTCCTCTGCCAACCCGTATGGGAAACAAGGTGACGCAATGTGTTCAAACGAATACAGGCTGTTACAGAAACATTAATAATAATTGTATGGGGAAGTGTAATATTTGATTTCAATGAGCGGATGTTCCGGCTACTAAATCTCGATAGTAGTATCCGTAAGTAAGCTGTGTCAACGGCTGGTATTGCAGCTTGGTCTGACAGCCGGAATGGCTACTGCAACCCCTTTTCTCGAATTGATTAAC
The DNA here is from genome assembly GCA_963457715.1 of Argyresthia albistria. Lineage (NCBI taxonomy): Eukaryota > Metazoa > Arthropoda > Insecta > Lepidoptera > Argyresthiidae > Argyresthia > Argyresthia albistria. The sequence continues at coordinate 5,617,701 of OY735276.1, read as the reverse complement.
GCGGTTTAGGCTAAATTTATTTCATTGGAAATCTAGAGTTCAAATTGATCGTTTCCACCCCCTATAAATATTTTCTAGACATCCTGTATTTACGTAATTTGACTATAGAATGTCCGCCCCTCCCACACTTCACGCAACAACTACCGTGATGCTCTCAATCCAACAAACTTGATTCGTAACTAAACTCGGTGTTGCAATACAATTTAATATCTACATGTACATCTACATCAATCAATTTCAAGCAGTTTTACGGTTTTATTGGGACTCTAGTTGACTAATAAAGTAACAAAGTTCCTTAGCTGCGTCGATGAGATAGCCTCTGTCGGGCAGGATTGAATAATTATTCGTGCTGTTCAGCCCCGTATGGGAAAAGGCGTGACGCTATGGTATGTTACGTTAAGGCGCCTCACAAATAAATTAGGGTGCTTTTTTCATTGTGTATTTCAGGAAATACTCGGCAAATCGTAATCAATTTCCGGTATATGTATATGTAATTTGACTATACTATTTCATGTTGGAAAACGTGTTTGGATAAAAAAATCTCGATAGAAAATAAATCCAAAGTCAACGTTTCCAATATTTTTTCCTATTATACCGCAGTAGTTAATATGATCTTTCTATTGTGGGGAATTATTGTCAGCGATTGAAATATGAAATGTAATTCCTGAAATGGCTTATTTTTTTATTTATTTTTTTCGTTTTGGCGCTTACGTTGATTCAGATTAGGTGCGATCGAGTAATATTCATTTCTCACTCCCGCAATCTTCGTTGACCTTGGTTTGTAATTATTCTTGTTCGTTTTCGGAGAAAATCGGCGATGGGCCCAATTGAATTTTGCCTGAAATTGGCCTTGCCCTTGCCCATCGCCACTTCTAGGAGTAATGAATGTTTCCTCACGACGTTTACCATCATCGTTACACCGTCTGTGTAATGTTACCTACTTAACATAGATTACTTATCTCATTGGTACATGTACTGGACATGGTCAGTGTAGTAAAAGATCAATTTCTAGATTCAGACTGATTTATTTGTTGCCATGGCAACCATGCCATAGACAGACATACTACAGTCAGGACAGGGATTTTTACCTGCATCTGAGCGCGTGAAACTTCTGTTGGGCTTCCGATTGACAGCTTTTTGATTTGGTTTTATGTCAGTCAAGGTATCCTCGAACAATTTTTGAATGCAATGTTATAAACATTTTTTAATTAGGTTGACTCGAGGATAAATCGGTCGGAGGAAACGACCGGGTGTAAGACATAAAGCGATGCTTACACGAAACTGTCAGAGTTCCTCTTCATACGACACCCCTCGCCATTTCTCATTTATGCACAGCCCTAGCGCCGTCTGTGCAACAATGTCTTTGAGAGCGCCGCCCGCCAGCCAATCAGAGCGCGCAGCCAGGGGTGGCACAAACTTTGCGAGGTTTCAATTAAACTTGCCCTGCCTTATCTGATGACTCCCTGTGGAGTGTGAAGTACGTAGCGGGATGCTGCAGGGTTGGTGAAACGACTTTAAGGTTATGTAATGAATAGAAGAATAGAATAGAATATCCATTTATTTACTGTTATTATACACACCACAAGCCCATGGCCATATAGGTAAAGAGGTACACAGAGAAAATAAATGACTAAATAAACAAATCATGGTTGAACACGGTTTTTTTTTAAATAGACAGATATGACCAAATTCCCCATGTGCTATGTGGTGTGTACCGTAACAGCGAATGGGTTCCGACAACATGTTACAGACAGACAGTTGTACTACACACACATGTTTAGCTATCACTACAGTCTATTCGTGATAAGAATGCAGTGAAATTTAAATTTAAATCTGTTAACACACACTCACAGGACAGGACACAACCTTCGCGTTCGAAAGTTTGCCTTCAACTGGTCACTATGAACTTGGCTTGATCATTGGAAACGATTTGATTGGTTACGGGGCGTGGCTAGGCCGCCGGACACTGATGATTTTACTGCATTCTTATCACGAATAGACTATAGGCTAAAATCAAGCATAGGTATCGTGTGGTGGTGGTGGTGGTTAGTTTTCAAATAGCATGGAAATTTGTATTCATTATAGGTAGTAAAAAAATGTGCCAATTAATGTCCCCACTAAGGGGCACAGGCCCCGGTTATTATCTCATTGGTACCTACAAGATCAGCAACGGGATTTGAACCTCCTACGTGAGAAAAAAGCGTCACTTCAATCAAACCACTAGTCGACGGAGGTCTATTGGAGGACCATCTAACCGTCCTATCTCTTTAGCTGCGGCGATGGCATCCAGATTACCTTGTATACATGAATTCACAAAGTTAAAAACTTAAAAAAAAACAGTTTTATGACCTATCACTATCACTTAGTCCTCCCCGCTCGGTACACAAATGTCGTCTATAGACCCGAAAACGAGCCTACGAAATCTGTCTCCTGACAGTGAAGACATACGTATTACATAATTTAAACGAAATACGATCCTAACAGCCAGAATTTATCTCGCGATAATGACTATCACCAAAAAGACGGATGTATAATGTCATCCAGTTACATCCAAATTAAACTTCACAGTTTTTTCATGTAGAAACCTAACTAATGGACCGATTCCTGATTTCCAAAAAATGGGACCAAACTATTGGGCTTCCCTTTCGAACAAAGAAAGAATTTTTGAAATCGGTCTCTAAATAGTACCAGTTTCGATGTAACAAATATTTAAAAAAAAAAAAAAAAAAAAACATACAACCGAATTCATAACCATTTTTGACGTCAGTTAAAAAGGCGTGACGTGAAGTTTAATTATCCAATTTTCTATAAAGAGGCGACAACGACAACCCTGTTATCTCAATACCGTTCTAAAACCCCATCCCTCGACGCTCCGTGTCGCCTCTCACTCGTCGCCTCTGAGCCGCTGCCACCTTATCGGAGCAGCACTTAACGTTTCAGGCCGGCCCTTGCGCGCTTCTAATCCGATGGTATTTCAGGCAACACTCTGAATTTCCTCAAGTATTACGGTGTTAGAATTGATGGAACGACTCATTGATCACTTTGAATTGATAGATAGGATGAAGCGGCACAATGAAAACTTTGGACTAAAATGTCGCTTCGACCGTAGAAAAGTACCAATTTTTTTAACCTCCTGAGACCCGGGGATAGTATTTTTGTCCTAAATTTAGGACATCCAAAGAGTTCATTATTTTGTTCGAATGTACTATGCCAAAATAGTTTCAAAAAGAAATTCGAAAAAATCTACCCCGGGTCTCAGGAGGACGTGTTTAGTTGCCCTAATCCTGTCGTATTCGAGATCATGTGAGAGTCTGGGCTAGCTGTACTTATCTGAGAAACCCCAATAAACCCCAAAAGTTAACCTAGCCTAGGTGTTCTGGTCCAACATCGTGTAATCGCCTGTGTTACACAGTGTAACACAGGCGATTACTTACACTTAACCCGGCAGAAGCCCTAACTATCAGCGTCGCGTGTCACCCAGTCCCTTGGGAGGGCGGTATCGTCCCCCACAGCCGGGAGACATTTCCAGTTTCCACTTTATCGGGAGGATGCAGCAAGAGTACGCTTGGCTTAAACGCCTGTGACGTTGTCCTGAGCAATTCACGTGGGTGCGATTAAAATTTGCTATTAAGTTCTGCGAGGTGCTTTTTGTTATGAACATTGACTTGTATTTACACTCAGATATTTACATACGTAGAGGCTAGAGCTAGAGGTATGATTATGTACTCGTTGTAGTATGTTGATATTTTGATAATGAGATTTTATATGAGTTGACAAATATGATAGGTATTTTAAATATCTTAACAATTGTAATGACAGATTTTTACTGCTGTACAGAGTAGGTAGATATGTCTGCAATGCAAACCAAATGATGCGTAACGAGCCGAGCTTATCAGCGTTCGTTCAGCATAAAATAATTCTGTCACATCACATCACAATTAAATCTCATATCCACTCATTGAATCATATCCTTTCGTCTGGTGTTAAACCTGACATAAAGTTTTTAAATTACCAGTGCATTCATTAAAATAAATTAAACTATCCGTTCGAGCACGCGATAAAATACATATTAACGGACATTATATTAAGCCGGCCACGATATTAAAATATTACGAGCTGAGGACTGAGGATTTAATTCGAAAACCGCATTGCTAAACCTATTATTTGCCTGAAAACACACAAAACGCTTTACTCGTTCTAGCGAAAACCAACTCAAAGTTTATTGTCATAAGGTCTACAAACAAACGTTCTAAATCAGGGACATAGATGAAATAGCATTACAGAAGAGACTACGGGACTGTTATAGGTCGACGAGAAAAATGGGAAAACGGTGACAATGGGTTGAGTGAGAGCCGTGATAGCGAATGAAAGCGTTGCTGGGGAACAGGGTTGTCGAGAAATCAAATAGAGAAAATATTAAATATCGCCTGTCTATACCTACTCGTCATATTTTCTCCACTTTAGTTAGGCTAGTAGAATCAGACCATTTGTTTAACCTTCTTAGGCTGGTTTTTACCAACTAAAGAGTAACTTTTACTCGAGAGTATCTTCTACTTTTTCATAGACACCAGTGACACCTAGATCAGCCCCCTTATTCGCTAACTCGGTGATGATCACTCAATGATCGGATCGGATCATCATTGAGTGATCATCACTGAGTTAGCGAATAAGGGGCCAGATCACCTCATTTTGAACTGTCATTGTCATACAAGTTATCCCCGGGATAGTTATTCTCGTATAATTTTTTGTTGGTAAAATCCAGCCTTAGAGCGAGTTTTACCAACGAAGAGTAACTTTTTACTCGAGAGTATCTTCTATTTCTTCTAAGAATTACCTCATTTTGAACTGTCATTGTCATACAAATTATCCCCGGGACTATTCTCGCATAACCTGTTGTTGGTAAAATCCACCCTTAGTTACCTAACAGAGAACATCGTACGATGGTTATACTCTGTGAAGTCTGTTCTGTGGTAGGTAAATCTTTACAGATTCCCGACGACACGGCCCCACTGCTCAACTCGGATTTCTTAACTGTTTGTATAATTTCGCCAGAACCATCTTCTGTCCTTTATGTTTTATTATAGGTGATTTGATTACCATAATAGGTGTTTTCAGGGTAAGTTCTCATATATTTGGTGGGAAAACATGGGAATTTACCATGAAAAACACCCAGTTGTAAGTGTTTATCAAGTGGATTGCTCAACTGTACGTGTGTAAGTAGGTACCTAATCTCATTTAAGCAGACGAGAGACAGCCCTAACAATGAATTGAGCCCACAGGGATGCGGTTGAGTGATTTTTTTTTAATAAAAAACGAGTGCCTGCCGTATTGGGCCCTGACGTTCAATTAACTCGCGGGATTGCGGACTTCTGTCTGACAGGCGCCGTTGAACCGAATTCACTTTTCAGATTCGCTTCACACTCGGATTGGTTTGCGTTTTTTTTCTCATTACTGTAATAAAAAGGTATTTGTGTTTGTCTTTTGCACTTAGCGTTTAACGATATATTTTAGCCAAAGCGGTGTGTGTAGCCGGATGTAGAACAGAGAACATTCATAGAGAGTTGCTATAATTACGAGCAATCTTGTGTGCCTATTTTGTACCATGTATTTCTAAAGTCAAAGTAAGTACAGGGTTTAGATAGGTACAGTAAGAATTATAAAAATCCACCAAAGCACAGGCTCTTAAAAATCCGATTGCTAACCACTTGCTAACCCTCTTTCTTCCTCATCGCTCGAATCGGAATGCGATTTTCATACGAAATCTGCCTGCCAGTCTAGTTCACACAATTATTTTTACACTGCCTGCGATTTGGGAGGCGACACGAACTATACTAACTAAACTAATTAAAATGGTGTGTTTGAAAATGGAATCTGTGGCCACCGTGCAAGAGCTGTCGGATTTGAAGGTTGTCAATTTAGTGCCTTTAGTTCCTCTAGTTTAGTGGTTTTGACACCTCCCAAATAGCTCCCAATATCTGTCAAACTTTAAGATGCTATACAGGGTGACATTTAATTAGCTGACCATTTTTTGGGGAATGATAGTACCCATCATTATGAAGAATTTTCCCCTATGTACATATGGTCGCAAACGAAAAAAAATTTTGGGTCTCCTATTATAGTAACTTGAAATCAGCTGATCGGGGCAATGTACTGGTGGACGAAAATGTTTTTTCATTTGCGGCCATATGTTTCATAGTTGTCATTCCTTTAAATATGGTCAGCTAATTTAATTTCATCCTGTATAATAAGTCTGTCTTTATTAATCTGTGCTGTAAGTAAGCCAAATAAATAAAATAATAAATAAAAATAAAACCGAGGTTTCCTCTCCTTATCCAAGTCTATTCAAAGTAGGTACAGTGCTTGTCCTTGTGTGTGTGTGTCCTTGCTCCTGCCACAGCAGCCTCTCTGTTGGTTGGCCTGTATGCTTTAGGACTTTAGGTCTCAAAAATATATGATTCTCTGAGGATTCTCTATTGGCCAATGGCCAACCACTCATTCGTCCCACAAATAAAAAATAAAAAAAACCGCTGACACATGGCTGACACATCATAAATATTATAAAAGTCTACTACCATTTACAGAAATCCACATCAAAATCCATTCACCCGTTTAACTGCTATTCCTTGTGCAGAGATAGCTTTCGAGCGGCTGACCCTCAGACCAAGAACTCTGACCCAATTTTAACAAAACTAATTTGACAACAATTAGGTAGGTAGGTACTTATATGGAAAACGATGGACGCGGGTTGCACACGGGACAGGGTTGAAAGGCGTACACCAGGAAGGGAAGCCTTATCCAGTGGAGAGCGCATAGATACATTTTCCTTTGAAACACAACTCACCAATATACGGGCGGGGCGGGGGACGAGGTAAGAGAGCTGTGATTGGTCAGCCGCTGCGAAACTGTCTGGCGGCCCGTCATCGTACATAGGTTGCATATGCGAACGTTTGTTGAATACAACAAACGTTTGGCGAGCCGCATTCCCCCGCAGGCCCAGTCAATTGGATATATAGTCTCTGGCGTACACAGACATGAGGAGACCTATACTCAACAGTGGTATCTCTGACAGGCTGATGATGATGATTGATGATGATATGATATGGAAGTTTACAATTAGTATTTACAGGAAGCAGTATCAAAATGGTAAAAAACTAGTTAAAATTTGCTGCACGCGTGGCCTTTTTGGGTTATGAAAAGTTTTTGTAGTGCAGGCATGACTTATACCTATAGCCCGAAAGATTTTGGTACAGGTTTCATTTATTTGTACCTACATATTTGTATATTTTTTGGATGAGGCTGTTTAGGGTAACGATTGTTTTTTTGAAGGTCATTTAATTTCATCCCTAAAAAAATACTCTTCGGCTGTATAGATTCTAATCTTTGCCCACACCCCACACGGTGCAGTAGAAAAATATACAATATTGACGCTGTGTTCCTTGACATGTCCATCAGCGCCATAATCGATTACATTACAGCTTACAGCATCTACGATGCCATTCCGACAGTCAGTTTTGACGTGACAACGATATCTAGCGCCGCGTTCCGTGACATCGACCATCGGCGCCATAATCGATTACAGCGTCTACAATGCCATTCCGAATCAGTTTTTGACGTGACAACGATATCTCAAAATGGACGCTATGACGTCATAAATGGCATCATCAACTCCGCCATGTTGGGATATCAGTGACCATCGTCGAAAACGTGAGCACTGATAGATCGTGACAGCTGTCACTCTGACAGCTGAAATCAAACTAAGAATAGCAACCAGCAGACACTGCTGAAACTCCATATTTCTTGATTTCCTTACTTAATCACTCAATACAAAGAAAATTTAACTACTACGACTGTCTATTCCACTGACTCCAAATTCAAAAAAATAACAAAAGTTGGTTATAATGGTTTGACATCTCTCAGTGTCAACGTCTACCGAATATCCGAATGGATATCTGTGATAGACGCTGATGGTGGTGATTTCCCATTCGGAACGGTCATGATGGTCGTGACGTCACGTGAGCGATGATAGCGCTGATAGCCCGTCGCGGAACAGATAGTAGAAATGGTAGCTATGACGTCATGAATGACATCATCAGCACCGCCATGTTGGGATATTAACGACCATCGTCGAGAGTGTGAGAACTGGGTGGGGCGAGTCGGTACGGGTATGGCTTGGCATTGGCAGTGTCTATAGCGAGAGCGTGGAATTGTTTTGTTTGTAGCGCGCGCGGGCGCGTCTCGGCACCGTTGACAAGTCAAAACAAGTTTTTTTGCGCACTCGCTATTAGCCACTGGCACGCAATTCCGTACGCGACTCCAGGGCCAGATGGCTCTATCCAAAAAGTGACAGCTATCACTCTGACAGCTGACAATCAAACTTAGAACAGCCACCAGCAGACACTCAAGCTCTTTAAGTGTTGATTTCCTGACTTGGTAATCACTCAATACAAAGAAAGAACATCGAACATTTTTGTATGGTGCCGGTGCCTGGGATGCCTGGGGTACTTGCATACCCTAAAATTTCACTTTTTGGTGTACACCTTTAAAACATATGTCCATCGTTAAAGAATAATTTATTACAAAACAACAATTGTTTTTCAAAATTACATGTTAAATCTGAATTATCTCGGAAACGCTACAAATTACGACATTTTGTCACAGTACATTTTGTTGTCTGTAATTGAATTCTCTATCGATAGACATAATATGTTTTATAGGTGTACATGAAAAATCGTAATTTTAGGAAATTTAAACTGTGCGTATCCCAGAAAGGTTCGATGTTAACTACTACGACTGTCTACGTACGACCCAAAATGACAAAAACTAACGAAAGTTTGTTTAATGGTTTGTTTTATATCTGCCAGTGTCGACGTCTACCGTCGCGTTTTATTGTTCCAAATGGATATCTGTGGTGGACGCTATTGGTCGTGATATCCCGTTCGGAACGGTCATTCACATGATGGTCGTTATGTCCATCGCGTCGTCGGTCATCGTCACTTGACGTGCCGTGCGTGCGTGCGGCATGCGCGATGATACCTCTCAGTTTTGTCACGTCTCGGAACAAAGGGCGAGTTTTTGTTTGACAGCTGACAGCCAGCTGTCATTCGTGTCAAATCGTGTCGTTGTTTCTTGTTTTCCGTGTGGTTGCTCTGCTGTATTTTGCCGCGTTGGAAGTGTTTTTTGTATCTTTGCGGTAAATCGGTGTGATAGAAAGGTAAGGTGTCTTGATGACGTGTTTGTCGATTTGCTCTACCTACCTACCTACGTAATCTTCCATCTAAAGGTCAATGCCAAGATTGCCAAGTACCTACATGTTTGTCTGTTTGCGGCGAATAAGATAGCCGGCCGGTCCCGTTTCTCGAAAACTGATTTAGTTTTAATTCATCCTTGTTTATTGCAATTGGCAGCTCACCTTCCATCACCATGGCCAAGAAACAGGGGAAGAAGGAGCTCAGTAAGACAGAGACGCCGAAAAATACCAAGAGCTCGTCCTCGGTAAGTTTTGACTTCTATGTACCTACAGATTGTATTGCATCTACCGGAAAAACTGAGGCCTCAAAAAGCCATAATTTTCGACACCGTGACCGAGATTTGGTCCAGGTAAAACTTGGTCGAAGGCCTCAAAAAGTGAAAATTTTCAAAAAAAAACAAGTAGTGGCTTCCGCCCCCTTATGTACACACTGACCTAAAACTTTCATGTCTCTGAAACTTGACATTGTCACCTGCTGGAAGCAATCACATTGATTGAAGTTCTAAATGTTTTGAGTAGAGTAGGCTTGCGTCCAAGGTAATCCAATAAATCTAGTAACAAGTCATAAGTTGAAGCATTATGTACAAAATGGCTTGACATTTTCAGAATTCAGTAGATATATTTTATAAAGTAAATTTTGTGCAAAAAGACAGCATTTAAAGGGACTTTTACAGGATGTCACTCTGTCATTATTTCATAGAACTATTACCGTCAGTTGCAGAGAAGGTCATTAAGTTTTATTTGTCCATTAAACCTTAAAGATTCTGTTAAGTCGTTGCAGAAAGCAAACTAAACTGATATTATAACTGGGCGTTAATACTTATCTAACGAAACGTCAAAAGGTGTCATTAAAGCGAATTTACGTTGCACAAAAGCTCATTAGGCCTAACGGAACAATAGTTTTAACATAATGGATGTCAAAATTTAATAGGTCACCGAGCACCCATTAGTGTCCAGTAAACATTGTTTATTTGCAAGAAATTGTGTATATCACTACATACGATACAGGAATTAAAGTAATAGGTGCTTGAAACATTCCAGGTAAGAATTTAAATAAAGTTGCAGTACTACTATGCATTGTATTTTTAAGTTATTTTTTTATAACCTAAATATGTACTACAATTTCCTTGCAGGATGTCCATGTCAAGCCTCTCGTCACTTTCGGATCCAGAAATAGATATTCAGCGCCGCAATATCCCAGACAGGGTCAATTTATTTGATCAACACGATGGAGAGGATTTCCGAATCAGATACCGGTTCACGAAGAACGCGGTACTACAGATTCTAAGCTTGATTGGAGACTTGGAACCAATGACACAGCGGAATAAATCGATAAATGGCATAACACAATTATTGATATGTCTCAGGTTTTATGCAACGGGCTCGTTTCAACAGGTGATGGGGGATTTAGCAAACATCCATAAATCGACAGTTTGCCGCATAGTTCAAAAAATTACACACGCAATAGCCCAATTAAGCCCTAGATATATAAATATGCCAGACAGAAATGAATTGAGAACAGTGGCACAAGATTTTTATGAAATAGCTGGGTTTCCACGGGTGGCCGGTGCTGTGGATGGCACACATGTTAAAATAATATCTAGAGGAGGGATGCTCTCAGAAGTTTACAGATGCAGGAAGGGGTACTTCTCAATAAATGTACAGGTGGTTTGTGATGCCCAACTAAAAATAAGAGATATTATTGCTCGTTGGCCGGGGTCAGTACATGACTGCACGATTTTTAACAACTCACACTTGTGTGCAAATTTTGATATGGGTGGATATAATAACTATCATTTGTTAGGCGATAGTGGGTATTACTGCAAGAAATATTTACTTACCCCTTTCCTACAGCCCCACACACTAGCTGAAGAGGCATACAATAAAAGTCACATATCTACTCGTAACACAGTCGAAAGATGTTTCGGGGTATGGAAAAGGCGAAGCCCTTGCTTACAGAAGGGGATGACATTGACAAAAACATCAACCATTCTTAAAGTGATTGTGGCTACTGCAATATTACACAATATGTGCATAGAGCTGGATGAGGTAGAACCTCCAAATGATATTAATTTAGAAGATGAGGAAATTCTGCTACCTTTGCAGAATAGGCCAGAAACTGATTCATCCGCAAGAACTGCAATTGTCAATACAGTATTTTCTTAGTTACCTATCTATTTTGTAATAAAATAAATAAAACAAATGTATTTACATTATTCTCTTCCAATAGTTTCTATTAAACATTATTTCGTAACACTTCCAATAGGTAGTTATTATAAATAGTATATTATTACTACCAAGAGTTACTAATTTACTTATTAATTGCATCTTCATATTATGGTGCTGCTTATTCTGAAGGATTTCTTGCATTACTTTTTTCTTTTCTAAATTAGCCACTTGGCACTTCCTCTTACAATAGATTCTTTTAAAGCATTCTGCGGAGAGATTCTTTTTCTTTTTGATTGTACGTAGATCATCTGTAACAAAACAATGATAAAATTATTCAATAAGCATAAAATGTTCGTTTGTCTTAACAATACAATAATATGGTACCATTGAGCTGGTCTGATGATGGAGCTCGAAGGTGGCAGACGAAACCCTAGGATACTTATTTGTAAACCTGTCGGGTTTAGGCTCATCCGATTTCGTCATCACATGTACTATTCATATTTTAATGTGAAGTACTTTCTGATTGTCATCACCTGACGATGGAGTTGATGGAGAGAGTGGAAAACGGTACCCTGGGATTTTGGGATCATTTGATTCGGCTTGATAAAACCTCTTGAATTAGGTAGGTAGGTACTTACTTAAAAACAAGGTCTGCCAGTAATGTCTTCTCGTCGTGAGTGTAGTTGGCACCATGTTCCCTTTTTTTCACGTTCTCCATTTTCGCGAGGTCTTGAGACCGTTATTTATTACTTTCTTTGCTCTTTGGTTACACGATAAATACAGTAAACAAACCAAAACATGTGACATTTGACATTGACATTACATATTATTTTGATAATGCGTTTCGATCACGCATTTTCGTTCTTAGTTTGAAAAAGTCAAGGAAACAAAACGCAACCATTCACTCATTTGATGAAAAGATTCATTGATTTGAGTCACTGTCAATATTTTTGCTGATAACCACAGAGTAAGCTGTTTTAATGCCCGCTTTAGCTAACTAACTATATCTTGAGACAGAAATGGCTTTCTGCAACGTATGTTAGATTAACTAGTACTTTATCTTTAAAGCAGGTTTAGTTAATGGAGTAAATGAATGACCTTTTCTGCAACGGAGTGTGAGTATAATAGATAGAACTCAGGAAAAAAGTTGTGTTTTGACAGTTCTTAAAAAGTATCTATTTTGTCTAGCACTACGCTAGCCAAGCCTATTATTGTACTAGACTCTATTATCTAGGTACCTACATATATAGCATTGTTCTGAGGGTAGCTATGTTTTCCATCAAGGACATTTTATAGTTTCTAATCAAAATACTCAACATGATGTCTTCCTTCCCTATGCTTAGTCTACAGCTACTTAAGACTCCACCATACCCCAAAATTTGAATGTGTCATTTGGGATAGCGGTCCCAAAAACTGTGGTACCAAACATCACCTACCCACATTAGCTAACAATATTTTCTGAGCTACATGTTTGTAACTATAGGTAGGTACCTATTCCCTCTTATTCCGACACACACTAAAATTACTTGACAATTTGCTTGCCCTAGATTCCATTTTCGAACTCACTTTTGAATTATAATAATGTACTGATGAACTAATTCAAAAGTTAGTTAAAAAATGGAATCTACAGCAACCACATAAGAGCGTCGGACCTAATAATTGTAAAGTAATTTTAGTGAGTGCACCCTTCAGAATAAGGGGCATTGAAATTAATAAAAAAAAAAATGATTTCAGCTTGGCACAATAATCTTCCTATTATTCGCAACACTCTCTGGCCTGGCTTCATTCTACGTCTACAAGGTTGTCAACACTGTCCCGGAGCTGCCCAAGTTGGATGAGAACTACTGGTGGGGTCCCCTGCCAATGCCGCAGAAGCCGGACGTCTCCATCAGACCGTTCAAGATCGAGTTCTCGGATGTGGTAAGATGGTTCATCAAAACATGTATATTCATTTATATCTGCCCCACAAAGTTGAGAAAGCATGAGTATAGCTATAGTTTTCTTGGAGCATTCAGAGACTTTCAAGCAACTGTAAATGCCCTGTAACTTCATAGTGGGAAAAGTAAGAAGCCTGAATTTTCAGTGACCAACAACCATTTTAATGTCATCTACCCTTCTGGCTGCTCCTTAACCCACACTTCATTATGATTATCGGGGGGGAGGCCTGGATCTGATTGAAGGCACACAACCAGATAAGTTGGCACAAACGGGGTTAAGTCAGCAGTGGGTGAAAACAAGCTGATGATGATGATGATGAAGAAAGGGACATTGATGGAGTAATACATAGATAAATATGTTAATACACAATAAGCTTAGCTGGCTTACCCTAATATTTTATCACAAAAGAATAATTTTGTCCAAGACATCTGCGATAATTTGCATGCATTAGTCAGACATTCAATGTTAAACTCATAGAATATTGACAAAAACACTGATAAAATGTCTGTTGTTTTCAGATGATAAATGACCTCAAGGAACGCCTGCTCCACCGTAGACCGTTCACACCGCCCCTGGAGGACATTGGCTTCCAATATGGATTCAACACAAACTTCCTGACCACAGTTCTGGACTTTTGGCAAAACAAGTATGATTTCAAGGTAAGAAAAAAAAGTTGTGAAACATATATTTTTTTACAATAAACCTTGATGTCTCCATGGGCTTCCAGACGAGTAAGTGACGTCTCGGTCACTTACTCGTCTGGAAGCCCATGATGTCACGAGATGTCACTTATCAAATCCCTTGTGACTTATAATGAATATTATCAATAAACGATGTCTATGTCTATCCTTCCAGACTATATGGAGGCCAGGCTTACAACAGGGTCACCTTGGTGGAGGCGTTGTGTACAGAAACATTCACATCCACATCCACCGAGGTGACCCAGTTACCGGTTGTAAAACGGGCCTCCAGTCTGGAAGCCCCTTAAATCTGGGCGCAACTGTAACCGCATGCGCAAAGGTGTGACGCGAATGTCTGTATCACGAATTCTAAATGTTAAACAATTTTTTTTCCAGCATCGTGAGCAATTCTTCAACAAGTTTAATCACTTCAAGACCAACATCCAAGGCTTGGACATCCACTTCATGCATGTCAAGCCAGCTAATGTGCCGGATGGTGTCGAGGTATGAACTTACACAAACATTTTGGTTGATATTCGTTACATTGTTCTTCTTCAGTCCTTCTTATTTCCTCTACTTTAAACACAAGGCAGCACACTGTACTTACCTTACCTTACTCTTACTTACACCTGTACCTTGTCAAACCGACCGACCTGCCCCCTTATTCGCTAACTTGTGATGATCACTCAATGATGATCCATATAAATTAAGAAGTTATTGGTGCCGCTCAATTATCGTGTAACCAAAGGATTTCATAATTGAAACAAAAAGTAAACTTTAGAAAACCGACTTCCACAAACCCTATTTGATCAGATTGAGTTTAATACAAACCCCTTGCGGAATTAATTTTGTTAAATCCCATCTCAGTGCTACCCCACGCTACTAAGGAACCTCTGTCCAAAGTTTCATGGCTCTAGGTCCACCGGTTTAGGCTATGCGTTGCCCGTCAGCCACGCATTGTATTTGTACCTAGTATTGAGCAATTCTGGTGGCCATATGTGGTCTTCATTAGCAGTTCCGCAGCACAATATTATTATTATTATTATTAATCATTTATTGCAGGCATAAAAGCCCATAGAATAAATTACACAGTTTAATCATGTCAACAATAAAATCAAAAGAAAATTCATACATTACAAAATAAATAAAAATGTCTAAACTGTCAAAAACATAAATTAAAAATATCACATGCACAGCAGGGTAAGAAGGACCTAGGCTATCCACTCGCATGAAGCCTGACCCAGTGCGCCAGCAGCGGCGAGTCCCACCGTCCAGCCAACGTGCGAAGAATGGAGTTGGAGCTGCCGCGCACGCGAGCTAATAGCGAGGCGCTGCGTTTCCTAATGATCGCGGCAAAGCCGTCGACCCTTGCCTCCGCAAACATGCCTGAGGCGCTGCAGTACCGCGGCAGCCCCATCACCACCCTAAACGCATTATTGTACTGAACACGTAGGGCGCTGTATGCCCCCTGAGTATAGTTGACCCACAGGCTGCACGTGTAGTAAGACTGGCAGTATGCCCTGAACAATGTTAATTTCGATTCTTTACTACAACGAGCGAACCTGCGAGCCAGCATGTTACAGCGAACAGCCAGCGCCCTACGCTCCCTCTCAATGTCACAGACATCTTTGAGGTCATCGGTGACCCAGTGACAATATTATGCCTACCGTGAAATGCACGAGATATTACTAAAAACACAAAAATCACTATAGGTCTGCCTATAATATTTGAAAAGTTCCCTCGATTTCTCCAGGATCCCATCATCAGACCAGGAGCCCTATTTTTGAAATCGCTCGTGTGATATAATCGCTCGTATGACTTGCGCAACGAGTGGTTCTGACCAATCGTTGCAGAGCGAATTGAATATAACGAACGAAAATCATTCGTTTTTTAAAATTATATCACACGAGCGATTTCAAAAATAGGGCTCCTGGTGATTTATGGTACCAATGGGAAGGTAAACCTTTTCAAACAAAAAAAAATAATTTTCCAAATCGGTCCATCCGTCTAGGCGCAATCGGGGCACATACATAAAAAATAATATAAAAAAAACATCCGCACGAATTATAAACCTCCTCCTTTGTAAAGTCGGTTAAAAATAAGTTGGCTAATTTAACCGAGTGAGTGATCATCACTGAGTTAGCGAATAAGGGGGCTAGTCGAACCATGGTAAAGTAAATCGTAAAGCGACCGTCTTAGTTCCCAAAGACCCGATTCCATTCTTCACGCGGATATTTGTCTGTTTGTCGTCAGGTTGGGGAGCGTGGTTGAGTAACAATCGTACTCGTATATATTTCGTATATATTTATTGCACATAAAAGACAAAACACAGAAAATACAGAGAAGTAATTTACAAAGGAAAGCTTATCTCTAAAAAGAGATCTCTTCCAGCAAACCCAGGATAGACAGAGAAAAATATCCGGGTAAAGGCCTGTGCCCCTCGGTGGTGACACTAAAGGCACAGGGTGCTCACAAATTAGAATAAGTAACCCTTCGTAAAAAATTGATGGCGTGAGGAGTAAAATTTGTACTTTAAACGTCATGGTTTCAGTTAACATACTTCTACGTGGCGCTAACCTTAGAATAAATCCTATATATCTTAGCGCCATCTCGTGGTATTTGCATTTTTCGTAGGTGCTGCAAGCGATAATGGCCTCGAACTAAAGAAGCTTCCGTAGCATCTCAGTTTACGCCGGTGTCATATTTTGTTCTAGGTGGTAGGTATATCCGTCATCATATCAGCCCGTATCTTCCCACTGTTGGGCATAGGCCCCCCCCAAAGCACGCCACTCGCATCTGTCCCCCGCCATTCCGGTCCACTGCCTACCGGCCACCGGTCTATCCGTATTAGTATAATATCTTTGGTAATATATCTGTGGTACAACGTTTGTTCATCGTCAGGCTTGCCCTTCTTTGCTCCATCCCTAAGCCCACAACTTCCGAACGGGCGGTAGTATACAAAAATATTATTATTATATTGACGTTGACTAAGCAATCTGTATGATTTTATGGTCAATAAAAAAAATGACTTTTGACTTTCAGGTGGTGCCCCTGCTGATGCTGCACGGCTGGCCGGGCTCCGTGCGCGAGTTCTACGAGCTCCTGCCGCAGCTGACGACGCCCCGCGCCGGCGCACGGTTCGTGTTCGAGGTCGTGGCGCCCAGCCTGCCCGGCTATGGGTGGTCGCAGGTGAGGATATCATCAAATAACTGACGATTCGTACCTAAAAGGGACTGCCTTGTCTCGACCCTGTCACTGTCCTCCAGAGACTATATATCCAACTAGCTTTTACCCGCGGACTTCGCTCGCGCGGAAGCACGTTTTTATACAACAGGGTATTTTTTAATCAATGCTAAGCCGACCTTTAATAATAAGGATATCGGAAGGTACAGAATTTATTTCCTAAGATTGCATCCGTTTTTAGCAGTAGTAGTCGTGTGTACTTACAGCCGATCTTCAAATCTCATTTTCACATAAGTACTTAAAAAATCCGTCAAGTGCGGGTCGGAATCGCACACGAAGGGTACCGTCCATCCGTACCATCGTACAAAAAAACAAAACCACGCAAAACAACAAAAAAAATACAAAAAATAATAATAAAAATTTATGTCCTCACGATGATTTGAACTCACGACCTACGGATTGAGAGCCTACATCATACCGGCTGCGCTACCACAACCATGTGGGTTGACGCGAAATGCGGGTGTATCAAAACACATCTCTTGTATGGGGACCCCCTTCAATTTGTTATATATCTCGTATTTCAGTATTTGTAGTTGGTGCGGCAACAGATATACACATTCTGTGAAAATTTCAGCTTTCTAGCTATTACGGTTCGTGCTCTAGGACCCAATGACGCACGGACAGACGGACGGACGGACAGCGAAGGTTAGTAATAGGGTCCCGTTTGGCACCCTTTGGGTATGGTACCCTAAAAAGTACAATAAACTGACATTCACTAAACAATGATTTTTTGCACAGGGGCAGGGGTTTATTGCAGAGTTTGGCAGAGGGGTTTGGCATCGATCCTTTTTTTCGATTCTTTATTGATATGAGTACTTTATAGTGAGCATCGAATCGAATCTAGTGTATGGTTCAAAACACACAGTAATTTGCAAATGTAGACACTAATGACACCAATTGATGTCAACATTTACAGATTACTGCGTGTTTTCTACGACTTATTTGCTTTGTCCATCAAACCACGCATTTCTTGCCACGGTGCATCACGAACATTTTTATCATACAGTAAAAATGTTGGTGATTGATTTATTATAATGCTTGTTTTATTTCATAATATTTGATACTTATGTTGTTACAAATCAATTAAATCAAATCAAATATATTTTTATTTCAAAAAAGAAATGTACAGTAAGAGCAACAATTTAGGTTTTAACAAAGGAATTAACTAAATAATTAATATACGTACAGAATATTAGAGCTTTTAGTAACGTATGAAAACTTACGTAAAAGTTTGTCAATTTCCAGCACATTCAACTATTATTATTTTCTATGCAAACATAATCGATACCTTGAAGAATCGATACTTTTGATACAGATACCGATACCGCATCGATACTTTTTTTTCGATACATCATATGAGTACAATATCGATACTTTTGTTTCGATACCGTGTCCCTACGTATCGCCATATTTTTTTTCGATTGGTAATGGAACGTAACCACAGATTACTAATTAACGTAACGTACCGTAGAGGGGTGCGATCCGACAGCTACGTTCAGATTTCGCAGATCGTATCGGATCGTACGTAACTCATCTCCTCGATCCCATACGCGGTTCGGATCGCACGACTCTGATCCGATTTCTTAAAAATCGACCAAAAATCGAATCAAAGAAATGTTTACGTAAAGTGTGAAAAAACGACTAAAAATTAACTGATAAGTATCTAGTCAAATTGTGTGTAAACTTGTACCACAAAAACCGATTGAAACCTACACAGACGCCATACATTGAATATTAATATAAGTAAGCATGTGATTCGATCACTATCCGATTTCTCATAATTTTGGATCGATCCGCTAGTGGATCGTATGCCTTCGACGATCCGATCCGAAACATTAATCCATTTTGCGTGACAGGGGGCAAGCACATCGCCGCAGCTATGTTTCTGAATATGAATTGTACCTATTATTGTTTCTGCTGTAAACAACTAACCTTCCATGTCATGCAAAATGTATATTATTTAGAACTGGGTGTTGAATAGTAGTAACCGCTGAACCACAGGACATTTCACGCGATCGAAAGGTACATCAGGCATTGACACACACCAATGAGGTTTAGATACTTAGCAATCAGTATCAAACAAAACCTCATTGGTGTGTGTCAACTGTCAAGTTTGTGTTGTGTGACGAAAAACTTTTTTTATTAACATGAACAGCTGATCGTCAAAGCCGCCATTTTGTTAAATAGAATTTGTGGCTATGTTTTAGTTTTACAATTACTAATCTACGGGTGATCTTGATTGGCAGGCAGGCGGCAGTACCGCAGGATATAAAAATCTGATAAAAATGCGAAATATTCCTTTGTACTTGTAAGTTTGTTAATCTAAGAAACACAGAATTTTCTCAACTTTCCTCAACACAGTTTCTTAATTCACAATAGACTTTCCCAGCCATACAAAATTAATGGATTTATCCTTGTGTAATTAAATTACGTTTTTGACCCCCTTTTGGTCCGAATTTTCGAAAATCCGTTCTTAGTGCTCAGTTATGTTATGAAAGCAACCATTGTGCAAAAGTTTCATGCCTCTAGGCCTAACGGTTTGGGCTCTGCGTTGATCATCAGTCAGTCAGTCACTCAACACAAATATATATTAGATTGACTGCGCCTGCGGGGGAATGCGGCTCACAAAACATTACACTGCTGTCCTGGCTTTCAAAAAGAGGCATTCTCTTAAGGCCTGTTTACACAGTGCGAGCTGCTGCCTGGCCAGTAGACAGCTACTCGGTTTGTCTACTCGTACGCCAGTAGCTCGGCTCGCCTTTGCTGTCTACACGACACCAGCTACTGCCCAGTCCGAGGCGAGTCGCGATGTCCGGCTGGCACTGGCGAGCTACTGCCGAACGCGTCCAAACGATGCGAGCGACGGCCGAGCCGCTGTCATGTGCGAGTTGCTGCCGGGCGAGCAGCGAGTGAAAACAAAAAATGTTGAAGTAACTCGCATCCGAGCTACTGACCAACTCGCACGTGCGAGTTACTGGTATGTTACGTCCAAACAGTGCGAGTTACTGCAGTGCAGCTACTCGGCAGGCTGGCTCGCACGCTAGCTCGCACCGTGTGAACTAGCCATTAGCATTTATTTCAACAGGAAGTTCTGATCGTGAATGCCACATTGTCAAGATAGGGTAAATCAACAAGAACTTGACATTTTTAACTCTTAGCATTTATTTCGACAAGAAGTAACAAATACACGAGAAAAATAAGAATGTTTAGAATTTCGTCATTAGTTCACGCATATTGCGGGGAAGAACTGGATTCGATTGGCACAGGACCGGATAAGTAGTGGGTGGAAACAAGCTGCCAATGATGAAATTAATTTCAATATAACGCCTGACATTTTTTGGATAGCACAAATACGAGATGAAGATTGAACATATTGAACTGCACTTGTTTCTTGTACGATCGTGCGGAACCCTTCTTCTGCGATTCCGACTCGCACCTGACCCATTATAAGTCACTCATGCCTGTACTGTACACCGTTTCCCCAGGCCGCAGTAAGGCCCGGCCTCGGCGCGCCGGAGATGTCAGTCGTGATGCGCGGTCTCATGCTGCGCCTGCGCCTCCCACGCTTCTACGTGCAGGGCGGGGACTGGGGGCACGTCATAGCCTCGTCGCTGGTCACGCTGTACCCCGACCATGTGCTGGGCTTCCACACGAACATGCCGCTCGTGATGAACCCCAAGTCGCAGATCATCACTGCTGTCGGTAAGTGGTCGGCCCCAATGGCGGATACAGGGAGGGGGGGACATGCCCCCCCCCACGAACCAGGATTATTATTTTTAACTCAGGTGCACTTTTACACAGCATACTCAGAAGAAATATATATACTCGCTGCTTGCGCCGCCCGTTGAGTTGTTATAGGATTCTCGTTAGTTGACTAGACTTCTAGCCATGGGAAATTTCCGTGGTCGCTTTATTAGTGCCCGTTCGTGTGGGTGGAATTATTGAAAGTATGCCAAAAGCAGTTCAAGGCGCGTAACTTTATTTTGTAAACATTCAATGTACTTAGGTACTAAATGTACTTTATAAATAAGATTCTGAACGTAGTCAAATTGCCCCCCCCCCCCCCCCCACACTGAAATCCTGGGTCCGCCTCTGGTCGGCCCCACACTAAAATAGACAGAGGCTTCTGAAATCTCAGGAGCAGCAGAAGTCATAGCGTCATGCCTTTTCCCATAGTGGATGTACCACGGTTGTACACACTCCATTTTGCGTGATAGGCTGCCCCATCGCTTCGATCTGGCGCTATCGAGATACCGAATATCTCCATTGAAAACAGAAATACCTATTCTCACGATCCGACTAAAGGTAGGCTTTCGAGGCGAGCAACACTGCGTCAGTGACCTTATTTACTGGCGGATAAAGGCCTTATGGCACCCAAGAGACGGGCAGAGAGCAAGAGGCAGACCCCGGCGGCGCTGGTGCGACGACATAGTGCAGGTGGCAGGTCACACTTGGACGCGGCAAGCCAAAGACAGAGCAAAATGGCAGAGGATGGAGGAGGCCTATACCCAAATATGGGTGCCCAATTAAAATTAGATAAATAATAATAATAATAATAATTAAACAGAAATAATATTGAATTAAATGTAATAAATAAATAATTGAAATGAATGAATAAATAGAATAAAATAATTAATAAAACATTTAATTACAAATAATTATTATAAGCATGAAATATAGATAGAATAAGAATATAATTGCACTATAATTCTTTATGTTTAGATACTAATTGGAAATAAATGGCTTTTTATTTATTTATTTTATTTTATAAAGGCCTTATCCGCAAATAAATAGGGGGATGTCACTGACGCAGTGTCAACCAACCGAGATATCTCAACCCGTTTTCGTTCAAAACAAATATGTATCGAGATCGTTTTCGGCGGAGATATTCGGTATTCCGACCAATATCTTGACTACGTAGATGACCTCGATAGGGCCTGCACGACATTTCCCTACACCATCATTTCCAACAGTATTTTCTAATCGTGATCACTGGAGCCTGCAAGAATTTTTCGAAAATGGTTAACAATGTATATTTTAATTGTTGTGCAATAAGTATAACTATAATAATAATGTTATATTTTGAAATGTTTAAAATTCTAATTAGTTTTAAGATATGTTTATGTTGCAATGCCCTTGCAGGGCGCATGTTCTGGGACTCATTTTATGTAACATCCTTTTACCACATGTAAGCAATAAATAAATGAATACTGAATACTATTGCAGGTACGATCTTCCCCTCCTTGGTGGTGGACCGGGAGCTCGCGGGTCGAATGTACCCTTGGAGCGGCGTCTTGTCGCATCTGGCCGAAGAGACCGGCTACATGCACCTGCAGGCCACCAAGCCGGACACTATTGGTACGTGTAGACCACAGACCATTACTCGAGACCATTCCTGAAACAGTGCCATCCCTATATAGTCTGTGAACACTGTATTGTCGGCTTACAGGCAACGCGGTAGGTACGTGGTAGGGGATTCCCACAGCAGCGCTTATGTTTAATCGTTTAGGTGTCGCGCCTTTGACTCGGTTTCACGATTAACATGTCTACCAATCACTAAAAGGCGCTCGTGACGTCACAGTAGGTAGTGAAAAAGTTACACGCTTGGTTCTCATACATTTCAGCGTGTTTGAGTCGTCTATCTTAATCTGTGGTGTAGAACTGCCAACTGAACTGTGAAACGACGGGAGTCGTATCCTACCTATGGGCTGAACGCGTTGGTTTGGTCAAGGTCAAGCCAACGCGTCCACCCGCGATGGTAATGGGAGTTGCGTCCAGCGCCCGAATTCTACTGTTCACAAGCATACGACAAACCTGGCACAAACTTCAATACGAGGTATTTGGTATTCTGCCAAAACCGGAATCCAATTCACTAGCGCCAGCGTGAAGTCAGCGTTCTTCGTTATCTACGGCCCAAAACCTACTTACGCTGGCGTCAGCGTAAGTACGTTTTGGACAGTAGAACGAAGTACGCAGGCGTCAAACTGGCGCCAATTAGTACGTTTTGGACAGTAGAATACGAAGTACGCTGGCGCTTGTGAATTGGATTCCGGTTTTAGTAGAATACCAAATACCTCGTATTGAAGTTGGTGCCAGGCTTGTCGTATGCTTGCGAACTTAGTAGAATTAGGGCCCAGGAATGGCATGGAGATATTTATAGCGAGGCGTGAAAAAGCCGGTTTTAGCTTGTCGGCGGTGACGCGCCGCGCCGCCTGCAAACATATCGGCATTTTGCGCCCTTGCTGTAGACCTGGTACGCGAATCACGGCCCAGACGTCTGATTCTGCAAGCGAATTGCATGTTAATAACTACAGCGAGAGCCGGTTTGTTTGTAGCCACTCTGTGGAAAAGTTTTAAGATTCGTTCATATCTAATAATTGTAGATAAAATAACTTCCTGTTATATTATATTATCTACACAGCAAACCTTAAGCATGATTGAGGGTCTATTGTCGGGACCTCCTACTGTCTACTATACCCTATCAAATATAACAGACAACTTGACAGCTAACCTAAAACTTCATAAAATCCAAACAATAAATTATCTGTGCTGATAACAGTGATGGTGATGACAACTCTTCTGTTAGTTCAACTGAATAAACAATTTAAATTCTTTCCAATTGTTTTGGTGACATCCCTAGTGTCTATAAAGTGGATTTTATTAAGTTTTAGGTTAGCTGTCAAGTTACATGTTATATTGGATAGGGTATAGCAATGGTCAATATTAATTTGAATTTAAGATCACACTTGCCCATGTCAGGTGCTGCCCTCACCGACTCGCCGGCCGGCCTGGCGGCCTACATCCTCGAGAAGTTCTCCACGTGGACCAACCCCGAGTGGCGCCGCGCCGCCGACGGGGAACTACTGAAGAAATACTCGCTGACCAGCCTACTGGACAATGTGATGGTGTACTGGGCGACCAACAGTATCACGACTAGCATGAGGCTCTACGCTGAGACGTTTAACAAGAAGATGCTGCTCTATCGGATGGATGAGTAAGTGGTTTTAGTTAGATTTAGTACGAAGTAACCAGTATACTGTACAGTGTGACGGTGTACTGGATGATGATGTTATGGTATACATAATTCAAAACACAGAACTAAACATCCTTCCATCTCCATAGCTGCGGCGATGGGCTAGCCCACTTTCACGCAAAATGATAGTCGCGTACGGAATCGCATGGCAGTGGCTTTAGCGAGGGCGCGCAATATTCCGGTTTGCTTGTAGCCGGCGCGACGCGTCTCGACACCCCGTCGAGAAGCTAAAACCGGCTGCTTGCGCCCTCGTAGCTGCGACTCCTTACGCGACTCCCGGGCCCGAATTCTACTGTTCACAAGCATGTCGTAAGCCCGGCACAAACTTCAGTACGAGATATTTGGTATTCTACTAAAACCGGAATCCAATTCACAAGCGCCAGCCTGAAGCCAGCGTACTTGGTATTCTACTGTCCAAAACGTACTTACGCTGGCGCCCCAGTTTGACGCCAGCGTACTTCGTTCTACTGTCCAAAACGTACTTACGCTGGCGCCCCAGTTTGACGCCAGCGTACTTCGTTCTACTGTCCAAAACGTACTTACGCTGGCGCCCCAGTTTGACGCCAGCGTACTTTGTTCTACTGTCCAAAACGCCAGTTTGACGCCAGCGTAAGTACGTTTTGGACAGTAGAATACGAAGTACGCTGGCGCTTGTGAATTGGATTCCGGTTTTAGTAGAATACCAAATACCTCGTATTAAAGTTTCTGCCAGGCTTTTCGTATGCTTGTGAACAGTAGAATTCGGGCCCAGGTCCTGAGCCTCGATCACGAATGTTTTCGAGATCGTAAAACGTTTTCGAGAACGCAGTAAATTATATTGTATGTCATTAAGAATAAGAATCACTGACATTTGGCTTTTCGATAGTTTTCTATCGAATCTTTGTTCGTGATTGGGCTACTGGTCTGTCCGGCCTTTTTTATCATAAAGGTATGTCAGTCCTAACGCATATTCCTCATTTTAGGATCCCAACGCCGGTCCCGACCTGGGGCATCCAGTTCAGGCACGAGCTAGCCTACCAGCCCGACTGGATCCTGCGCACCAAGTACACTAACTACCTGCGCAGCACGGTGGTGGAGGACGGCGGACACTTCGCCGCGCTAGAGATGCCGGAGCTGATGGCGAATGACATCTATCTGGCGGTGAAGAGCTTCAAGGAGTTTCGTGCGGAGACAAGACAGTAATTTGTTAGTTATTTTTTGCAGCCAAAGTTGTTATTAGTTTTTTTTCCTCAAAATCCGTGTCAGGGCGCTACCACACCCAATTGATCGATCGGCATTTGGTTGGTGCAATAGTAGTAGCTTTGCTCGATTAACAAATCGGCGTTGATC
This sequence comes from Argyresthia albistria, assembly GCA_963457715.1. Lineage (NCBI taxonomy): Eukaryota > Metazoa > Arthropoda > Insecta > Lepidoptera > Argyresthiidae > Argyresthia > Argyresthia albistria. Next base: position 5,592,062 of record OY735276.1, on the reverse strand, counting down.
ATTGATTAAATATCTGCAGGTACATGGCCAAAGGTCTGATAAGTCTAGTTTTTCTACTAACATCATTAAACCGTTATTAACTCCATACTTTATATGCAGGGATCGGATCGAAGGTGTGAATTTACCTAAAGTTCGTAGTCGGACATGACAAGGAGCAGTTACAACCACTTGAGTTTAGTTGAAAAAATGACTGCACCTTTCAATTACAATCTGTATGAATGTTTTATTTACCTCGCTTGAATGATGTAAAGTACAATACTCAGTCATTTTTCAACCGACTTCAAAAAAAGGAGGAGGTTCTCAATTCGACCCGTATGTTTTTTTTTTTTTTTTTTCTATGTTTGTTACGCGATTACTCCGCCAATTATGAACCGATTTGAACAAATATTTTTTTGGCGTATAGGTAATACCTCAAGGGTGGTCCCATCGCCACCAGGTCAGGATCTGATGATGGGATCCTGGAGAAATCGAGAGAACTCTTCAAATATTATAGGCAGACCTATAGTGATTTTTGTGTTTTTCATAATAACTCGTGCAAATGCACATGGTAAGCATAATATTGTGATGCGGAACTGCTGATGAAGACCACATATGGCCACCAGATCTGCTCAATACTAGGTACAAATACAATGCGTGGCTGATGGGCAGGCAACGCATAGCCTAAACCGGTGGACCTAGAGCCATGAAACTTTGTACAGGGGTTCCTTAGTCGCGTGGGGTAGCACTGATATAGGATTTGACAAAATTAATTCCCCAAGGGGGGGGGGGGGGAATAAGGGGTTACAGTTAGTATTAAACTCAATCTAATCAAATAGGGTTTGTGGAAGTCGGTTTTTTCTAAAGTTTACTTTTTGTTTCAATTATACGAAAAATTGAAAAATAAAAAAGTTATGATTTTTTTGGGTATCAGCAGTTTGAAAATGTTTATAGTTCGGTGTTTCATTTCAAATGTAAGGAACATGTAAAACTAATAAAAACAAAAATTAACTGGTTAGACAAAAACCCGAAATTTAACAGGTTAAATTCAAACCGGTTCAACTCAAGTGGTTGTAATTGCTCCTTGTTATGTCCGACTACAAACTTTAGGTAAATTCACACCTTCGATCCGATCCCTGTTTATATGTCGAAGGTAATCCGAGTACAGTGCTAACTCGCTTTCGCTTTAGACAACCAAATTGCAAACATAATCATCTCACTCCACCCCCAGGAAACAACAAGGCGAGACCGCGAAAACAATCTACGAGTTCACTGCAAAAGACCTCGCCGGAAATGACGTGAGCCTGTCCAGATACCGCGGTCACGTGACCCTGATCGTCAACGTCGCCTCCCAGTGCGGCTTGACCGACAAGAACTACCAACAACTCAACCAGCTGTACGAGAAATTCTCGGCCACCAGAGGCCTTCGTATACTGGCCTTCCCCTGCAACCAGTTCAACGGGCAAGAACCAGGAACGCCTGAGGACATCTTCCACTTTACCAAGAATAGGGGGGTGAAGTTTGATTTATTCCAAAAAGTGGATGTCAATGGTGATGACGCACATCCGCTGTGGACGTTTTTGAAACGCACCCAGCCGGGTACTGTTGTTGATTTTATTAAGTGGAACTTTTCAAAGTTTATCGTTGATAAGAATGGGGTGCCGGTAGAGCGGTTGGGGCCCAATGTTGATCCGGTTGATTTGGAGCCCTATTTAGCTAAGTATTGGTGAAAATGTTTACACTTTAAGCTTGTAGATTATTTTTTCTTGGCTTTAACCAAGCTTATGTTTAACATGTGGTGAGAATGTATGTATTTCAGTCTGACATTTTAAGCTGTGTCCAGATATGTTCTTTTGTCCGTTCCGTTCCTCCGTATCGTATCAGCGTCGCGATCCAATAGGTCAGGACACGAAGAAAATATTCCGTACCTCCGTTCCGTATCTCTGTATCGCTCCCGTGTCGCTGCGATCATCGCGTGTTCATTGCACATGCTTGCCTGCGCATTCCGCGATCACGTCCAGACTGGCGTACCGTACCGTACCGTATTGTATCGCCTTTGAACGGGGCGAAAAAGCCGACTCGCATGGATCGGGGCGTACCTCTCTCCGATAGAGTCGCCGTACCACCGTTCCGAACCGAACAGACGTCCAAACTTGTGTTTTTGGATAGCGACCGACCTGATACAATACGGAGGTATGGAGCGGATATCTGGACCCAGCTTTATAGTTTTGGTGCTACAGATATGTAATCTGAGCGTGTAAAATGGATATCACAAACAGGTTGTGAATACCTACATTAAACAACGCAGGCTTATCAGATTTGTCCCTGGGTTCATTTAATTTGAAATTGTTTAGGAATCGATAAGTTCTAAACGCTTAACTAGATATTAAGCTAATGTCTCAATAATAATAATAATGTAAGCAATGACCGTCCGGCATGGTTGTCTAACTTTTTTATATTCACTGGTTATTTTTATGCCAGCAATGGGACACCATGGGCTCAAAATAATAATATTGTATAGAATCTATGTAATGTAGATTCCTTTACAGAAAACTCCCAGTGCATTTAATGATTTAATTGTATCGATTAAGTTTTTACTTTTTTTATAAAGTGTTAAATCGAAAATCATCTTTTTATTTTTCCAACTACAAAACCTGTGCCCGAATTCTACTAAGTTCACAAGCATACGACAAGCCTGGCACAAACTTCAATACGAGGTATTTGGTATTCTACTAAAACCGGAATCCAATTCACCAGCGCCAGCGCCAGCGTGAAGCCAGCGTACTTCATTATCTACTGTCCGAAACGTACTTACGCTGGCGCCAGTTTGACGCTAGCATACGGCTTGTGAACAGTAGAATTCGGGCCCGGTTTGTTTGTAGCCGGCGCTGTCGACAAGGAATTTTGAGCCCTCGCTATAGCCACTAATATACGATTCGCTTGCAGAATCACGGCTCAGCTGTTGCTAGCTACACAGTCTGGTCCCTGCATCTTGTTTATCACATCCTGATAGCATTCACTGATAAGCTAATTATCTACCTGCTTTCTACTCTCAACAACTCAATAGTTAGATTTAAGGACACTTATTATCAGTTTAATTGGTGCATTGTATTATTATTACATAGTTGAAATTGTTGAGGCAAGGATAAATAGAAAATAAACTCCAAAGTGAGTAATGTTAGCCTGACAATTAAAATAAATAATAATGAAGCTTGCAGGGACATACTTACAGAATGTGCCGTTACCGGCAATATTGCTATTTGTGTGAAACTAATGTATGAGGCAATATTGCCCCCATACATTTTATGACAATATTGCCGGGAACGGCACATCCATACTACAAGGCATAGTTGTGTACATCAGCGCATGTAACAGCCGGTGTTGCCAGCTACACCGTCTGGTCCCTCAGCTGCATTTTGGCCATGCCGATGGTGTTCCGCGAGCTGCTCTCGCTCGGCTGCTGTAGCTCCGGGATGCCGGCGATCAGCTGGGAGGGGGGACGGGGGGAGGTAGGTGGTTAGAGGGGATGGAGTTTAGGTTAGCACAGTTACATTGCACCGCTTCTGGTGGCAGAATGTTCATTCAAATGTAGGTTTTGTAAGCCCGAGAACAGGAATTGTGTATCTGTCGGCGGCCGATCGTAGAATTGTGTAGTGAAACATCATGAAACAATAAAATCTCTTTAGGTGAAGACTAAAGGGGGCGAGCGCAGCGAAGCCCCCGAATAGTCTTCGTGTTCGTTTGACATGTATAACACAAAAAACATCACATAGTGCTGAATAAAAATGTTTAAAAAATATCATGTTTTCGTTAAAACCCGCCATACCATGATGTGCCCGGTATTTGCTTGGGCTTATCATGAAATGGCGGGGCACATGACGGCACATCATGATGTGCCCGATTCTACGATCGGCCGCCGACATATCGATAGCTTCTTAGCTAGGGCGCAAATGCCAGTCCTCAAGTTGCCGCCGCAAACAAGCCAAATACGGCATTTTGGTTATAGGCCTCTCCCCTGTATAGTTTGTTAAAGTGTATGGGATAATGATCTAAGGATGACTAAGGATAGGAGGACGCAACTTCTACAAATACTAACTCAACGCTATAAAATCAACAATCTACAATTTATTACAGGTCCATACATCAAATAATACACTACACTGCAATACTTTCATATTGATTTATTTTAAAAACACTAATTCAACCCTATTAGCTTTTCACAGAGACAACATTACATGAGAATCTAATGACGAGCTAGTAGTAATAAATTAGTAAGTAGATACAGAAGAGGCATTCACCAGTAATGTAGCAGTTTAGCATTAGATTAGCGAGCTGTCCCATCTCTCTCTTTAACACAACCTTACACTGTGAGAAAGGGAGGTCACGGCTGACAAGGCCAAAGAAACTTGACGCGGCCGGTACTTTACAGACGAATGCCCCGGTGACGTAAGCCACATAGGATTGCCCCCCTATTGCCTAACTCTAGTATCAATCTTTGATTTCGAGTTTCGACCTAGTTCTACCTAGTCGACTAAGGGGGCAATCCTATGCGGACTTAGCCGGCTACTCACACGCCTGCCGCAGAGGCAATCTAGGATGTAAAAGTTAGTTATAGTGGAGCTAGTAGTCCGCTTGAAGCAGTGTACTTACTAGTGTTGCCGAAAAATCGATAGTTTTGCAATCGATTGTTGAACGCTAAAATCATCTACACTATCGATAGGACAATCGATAGTCTCGATGTTTCTGCTCTGTCAGTGTAATACCATCGGTAAACAACAATACTATCGATAGTATCGATAGCTTAGATCGCTGCCGACCAATAAGCTATCAATATTGAATAGACTACGATATTAACGTGTTTTCTTCAACTATCGATAGACAATCGATATTTTCGATCGAGAGGCAACACTAGTACTCACACAGCTGGCAGCTCCACTATAACACACTTTTGCACCCTAGATTTACAGGCGTGTGAGTCTCGCCTCAGCGAGCACCAATAAGAAATACCGCCACAAACACTTAATTAACCTAGTCTAATCTACGTCTAAGGTATGTCCTTGATCACCTCGGCCAGCTGCTCGCGTTTGTTCATGTGGAACATGTTGTCCGGAGTCATGGTGACAACTTCCACGTTGCTCTCCGAGAGCTTCTCCTCCATCACCTGCTTGAGGATCGTGAGGGCGGTCTTGATGGCCTCCTTGAGGGTCATCGACTTGTGGTAGGCCTCCTGTGGAGAGGATTTTTTTCTTGTTGGAATAGAATAGAATTGTTTTGTTTTGGACCGTAATTATATGCCATGCTACCTGCATTTATCATTCTACTATAATAATTATTATAGTATAATATAGATGAGCTGGATGAGTACCAGCCACAATGGTGGAGACTGGCACAAGACAGGAGAAAATGGAGGTTCTTGGGAGAGGCCTTTGCTCAAAAATGGGCGACTAAATCAGAGCAATTAAACCAAAATGCAGCAAATTAGTCATTATAAGAGGCTTTATTTATTATTATTATTTTTACTATAGTAGAATGATTAATGCATAATTATTATTTATTATTATAATAATTTTATAAATAGAAAGATATCCCATACCTTTAAGCTCTGCTGAGCGCCTTCGCTGCCGGAGCCGATAGCTTTAGCATCATACTGCACAAATGTGCCGCTAGGGTCCATGTGGAACAGTTGCGGGCCCTTCTCATCAATGCCTGGGAATTTAAGCAGTCAAATATTAGATAGATAAGTCATTATTTATACTAGCATCAATAATGAAATAAAGGGTAATGTGGTATGCAAACTGACATCTGATGATTAGAGTACCTATGTTAAAATCATAACATTTACAGTTGAATTATTAAAGATCCTTCATATTTCTTTTTTGCACTGTGTGTGGTTAAAATACACATCACATGTATTGTCAAGCAGAAAATTTTCTGAGAATCCCCACATGAAATAGTTTCAAGATAAGTTAGCTACACACTTTACTAACTAACAAGACAATTTCAACCAACCAGCAAACATAACAGCTACACCAAACGGCCGTGACATCGCTGTGCCGCTGTCGTCGTCACTGTCACCGAACTGGATGGCCAGGTTAGACACAGCCTGCGAGCATGACTCCACACTCATGCGCTCGTTGTACACAAACCAGTGGTTCTGGCATTCCACGCGTGCTCGCTCAACCAACATTCTGGAAATCAATCATAGAAAAGTTAACTCTTTATGGTTAACCCGTAAATGGCAGCTATAGGCACATTACTTGTTGACCGAGCGAGCGAAGCGAGCGAAGCGTCTCCGTTTCAGGTTTGGGCAAAAATGCTTTCGTATGTCCGGTTGTTCTCCTCTACAGGTCGCATTTATGAACCGATTCTCGTGAAATTTTGTGAGCAGGTTGGAAAAATAAATAGAATTTTTTACTCGAGCCAGTTTTTTGATTTTTTTCAAAATGGCGGAGATAAAATCGCTACAACCCAAACGGCTCGATGGATATTAACAAATGAGGTGTCGTTGGATTCGTAAAGACTATGAGAGTGAAACAGATGAGCGAGCGAAGCGAGCGAAGCGTCTCCGTTTCAGGTTTGGGCAAAAATGCTTTTGTATGTCCGGTTGTTCTCCTCTACAGGTCGCATTTATGAACCGATTCTCGTGAAATTTTGTGAGCAGGTTGAAAAAATAAATAGAATTTTTTACTCGAGCCAGTTTTTTGATTTTTTTCAAAATGGCGGAGATATGGGGTTTTAAAATGTAAAAAAATCGCTACAACCCAAACGGCTCGATGGATATTAACAAATGAGGTGTCGTTGGATTTGTAAAGACTATGAGAGTGAAACAGATTATATAATTTTAGTAAAAAGTCAATAGGTTGTATAAAAGATCGCGAAATGTAGTTTACAAAGTTATTGGTGCGGCTACTTTCATACTGCATGTACGTAACCAGGTACATTCATAAGTTTGTATGTGTTATTGAAAGAAAATTATTTGGGTTATTTTTTTATGTGTTTTAGCAGTTCAGCTTTCCCACCGACATACTCGCGAGGTCTACAGCTCACAGAGCCACTAGTTATATTATAATTGTTATAATAGTACCCACTGAGAAATTGCTCCTGTTAACTTTATTATGTGAATTGGTTGTGCTTCTAGGGTCACTTATCATCAATTTTCGGAATGAGTTAGCAAATAAAGGATCTGGACATTAACTCACCTGGAATCAGCCATCAAGCCCGACACAGCACAACCAATGTGACGGTCAACCTCCACAATCTTCTCAATCGTCGTCGACTCCATCAGCGGAGAAGTGATACGTTTCTCGACAGCCAGAACTACACCTTCCGATGTACAAATACCAATGGCTGTCGAGCCAAGTTTGATGGCTTCAATCGCATATTCCACCTGGAAAAGCCGCCCCTCAGGGCTGAACGTGTTGACTCCGCGGTCATACTCAGAACGGGTCAGGAACATCTGCAAATTTTAATTTTACTCAATTTTTCAGCGCCGGCCAAGCAGGTTAGGTTACCATGACAAAGCGATTTGTTAAAGTTGTTGCAGGTTTTGTAAGTGCTAGTTATGATAATAGAGGTTAAGGGTACTTACGTTTGGTGAGTTTAGACGTGGTTCGGGAGGAATTCAGCGAGGATACCAGAAATAGTGAGAAATCAAAATTTTACAAAACACAAATCATTCATTCACGAATAAATGCATGCAAATTGCAAACGTCAAACTTGTGGAAGCTAGCGTTCGGAAACTGAAGTAAACTATGAGTTGACCGTTTTGTCTCATTCAATGTACCTACGGATGGAAATGTTTTGATACTGATTGAAGCTGCAGAACAGAACAGATATGATTTTTTTGTGTCTACCTAAGTTTATACCTTGGACGAACTAGTTTATACATACTCGTCCAACGATCTTTTGGCGTGTACGTGTGTGTGACTGACGTTTACAGGGGGGTCACTTCTACGGCTTCTACGCAACCTCATGCAATGATCCTTCCAAAAATCGATAGTTTCACCCTGAGGTTTCACTTCACCTGTCACCGCACGACAAAAGATCGTTGGACAGTATAAGTTGAGACTACACATTTCACAATATTCCGCCATGGTTTTGTTAGATATTTCCATTCGGTAAATATTTTCTCTCAACTAGTTTCCGAACGTAGCGTTTGACCCTCAGGTTTTTTTTTTTTTTTTTTTCTTTTTTTTATGGACTCGCGCGACTAGCGCATTTGCCACTAACAAATTATTTTATTATTTTACAAAAATATAAGGTAAGGAAACGAAACACGAAAATAATAGGAGTTACGGATAGGAAAAAGGATCAGGGAGATTAGTAACTTATTGGCATTGGGTAGGAAAATAAATATTACAAATAAATATTATTTTGGTTAAGAAAATTTACAATAATATGATAAATATTTACATTGCATAAATTTAATAAACTATGAATAGAAGTAGGAAAGGGAACATTCAAAAAGTATAAAGAATTATAGAAACCGGAGTGATCAAGAAGAGGACATGAAAAGAACACATGGTTCAAATCAGCCCAGTCCGCACCACATTCACACTCAGCAGTAGTTACGATATTCAACCTGTACAAATGAGCCGGAGTACAAACATGCCCCAGTCTCATACGCACAAGTGAAGAGGTTTTAGTTTTACAAAAATTGAATTTAAAAAACCAAGGCTTTTTTGGTATATCAGCCTGGATTTTTTTATAGTGTGCTCCGTTCTTGTTTTGATTCCACTTGTCCTCCCAAGCGGAATATAAAAATACTTTTGGCAAAGAGGCCAAGTCATGACTAAAAATCTTATAAGGAAAAGTGTCTCCACACAGCACTGCATCATTGGCCAATTTATCGGCCTTTTCATTTCCTGACATGCCACAATGGCTGGGAACCCACGCAAAGGATACATAAATGCCTAAGGCATTACATTTATGAATGGCTGCTCTAATATCAAAAATTATTGGAAAGTTATATTTTAGTTTAAACGTAAACCTCTCCAACGTCTGGAGGGAGCTCAAAGAATCCGTAAAGATGACAGTGCGTTGAAATTTATAAATAAGGATATACTCCAAAGCTTTTAGAATTCCAAATAATTCTCCTGTAAAGACAGAAGTCTCTGGAGGAAGTTTAACTTTTTGCACTATACTATATTGGGAGTGGAAAACTCCTACACCCACAGTTCCCGAAGAGGAATGCTTTGAAGCATCTGTGAAAATATGATGATAACCCTGCCAATCGTTTTCTAAAACTTGTAAGAAGAGCTTGTTAGAATACTCACCAGCTCTCACACCGGTGTCTAAAATAACATTTAAGGGTGAAATTAAGGCTTCATAATCGCATTCGAAAATTGGAAGAGAAACAGAGCGATGAATAGGTGCAAGCAAAGATTTATATTTCTGGAAGCTACTGACTAAACACGGTATTTGTTTATGTCTCCAGTAAGAAGAAGAGTTTATACGTTCAGAAAGATATTCAAGTTTGGTCAAAAGAGGATGTTGAGAAAATTGTAAAATGCGAAATAAAAATTTGTCAGATAAATATTGCCGCCGTAGGGCTAAAGGGGGTTCAACACACTCAACTTGGAGAGCATTTATCGGGCTAGAGCGCATAGCACCAGTTATCAGTCTTAAGGCCTTGGACTGGATAACATCCAGACGCTTAAGGCCAGCAACATTACTCATCTCAAAAGTGAAAGAACCATAATCGATAACACTCCTTATCATAGCATTGTACAGTAATTTCATAGAAAAAGGATGAGCTCCCCACCAAACACCAGAGAGACACCGTAACATATTTAAAACCTTCTCACACTTAACTATCAAATAATCAATATGAGGTAAACCTGAAAGTTTATTATCCAGAATCACTCCAAGAAATTTGACGTGACTTTTAACGGGAATCATAATATTATCATACAAGACTGTAATAGGAGGTGGCATACGCTTTCTTGAAAATAAAACTATTTCACACTTAGCCGGGGAAAGTTCTAAGCTATTGGCATTCAACCAACACTGTAAGTTATTTAAGGAATCGTCTAATATGGAAATAGATTTTTCTATGGATTTATTGCTGGTATAAAAAACTAAGTCATCGGCATATTGAATGATATTTATATCACCAATTGAAGATTCTAAATCATGAGAATAAATATTAAATAATAAGGGGCTAAGAACAGATCCTTGAGGCAGGCCTTTACATACTGTCCTAGTATTACCGGAATCACAATTTTCGAGTAAAATAGTTCTATTACTCAATATATTTACAATAAAATTTGTTAATAAAACCGGGGCATCTAAATCGAAAAGTTTATTTCGTAGTGTGTCTAAATTTACATTATCATATGCGGAAGTAATATCTAAGAACGCAGCCAAAACAGATGAGTTGTCAGAAAATGACAGGCGGATGTCTGTTACTAGTAAACAAATGCAATCCATGGTACTTTTTCCTTTTCTAAATCCATACTGGCTTTGAGACAATAGACCATTACTTTCTATAAACCATTCCAGTCGATTCTTTACTAAGTGTTCTGCGATCTTAAGTATTACCAAAGAGAGAGCAATCGGTCTGAATCCTGAAGGATCACATGGATTTTTAAATGGTTTCAGGAATGGAATGATAGTCTGTACTTTCCATGAGGGAGGAACATTTCCAGAAATCATTACATTATTGACAATGTCTAAGTAGTACATTAGTGTACTATCGCTCAAATGAGCAAAAAAGGAATAAGGTATGCCATCACACCCTGGAGCAGAGTCTCTACAATATTTAATTACACCTTTTAATTCATGAATGTTGAAGGGGGAATTTAACCCGATTCGATGGTCAACTATTGAAGGGGGAATAGTATACTTGCAACACAATGACTCTAAAGGTACAGAGGGAGGGGCTAACTTATCCAGAAATTGTTCTGTTAATGAAGGGGGAAAAGTATTTAAAGTGGATTCCTTAAAAGCAGATTTAAACTTTCTAATATTGGCCCACACTACTGATGGATTTACATGAGGGGAAATGGAAAGGCAGAAAGCTCTCCAACTTTCAAACTTTTTACGTTTAAATAATTGCCGGGTCTTGCTAATTGAGTGTGTAACTTGAATAAAATTTTCATCTGTGCTATTACTACAGTAATTTAATTCTGCCAATTTTCGTTCCCTGACTGCTAAAGTACACTCCCGGTCCCACCAAGGCGGAGACCGAATCATTACCTTTTTAGAACTTTTACAAGGAAAAACTTCTTCTGCTGCTTCAAACATGATCTTTGATAAAGACTCAGCACATGTACTTTCATTTCCAGCAACCACATTGGGAAGAGAGTTAATTTTTTTGTCAATTATTTTCTTAAACAGACTCCAATCAGCTTCGGCAAGATTGAATTTAAAACGGGGATTAAAATTGGAGGATTTAAGAGGATATTTTGATGGGAATTGTATGAGGATAGGAAAGTGGTCACTACCAAAAGTGGAACCAATAGGATTCCAACATAATTCTGCTGCTAAGCTTGGAGAACATATTGAAAGATCAGGGGCACTAATGCCTTGGCTGGGTGCTGTTCTGCGAGTAGCTGAACCATTGTTCAATATACATAGATTATGTTTATCCACTAATTCTAAAATATTTACAGAAAAAGGAGTTGGAGCTGATGAAATAGTACTGCCCCAAGATGAGTGTTGGCAGTTTAAATCACCTAAAATTATAACAGGTTTAGGAATAGATGATATGATATGATCAAGTTCATTGATAATATCAGAAGAAGGACGAGGAATATACAAAGATACAAAAGAAATATTATTAGCCTTGACGGCAATAATAGAGAAGTTATCATTATGTGACGGAAGCGGTATATGTACATATTCACAAGGACGTTTGATAAATATGGCTGCCCCGCCATATCCATCAGATCTGTCTTCTCTAAGACTAGAGTAACCGGGGATCTTAAAAATAGAACCTGGTTTTAGCCAGGTCTCTTGAAAGGATAAAATTAATGGTTGGTATTTTTTTATTATATAAATTATATCACTTTTCTTATTATTTATACTTTGGCAATTCCATTGAATCACCTGATGATTGTAGTGAGCCATTGTACAAAGTAGGGAGAATATTATCATTATTTATGAAGTCAGCGTTGGACGGTACCTTATTGTATTTACATTGGGATAAATAAGTGGTTAGCATTTTAATTAGCTCTTGGATAGTAGTTTCATCGATTTTATTTTGTTGTTCACTAAATTTAAGTACACCACCATTAGGTGATGTCTCAATGTTTTCATTGATGATTGCATCGTGAGCCTTCCTATCATAACCTTTGGTTAATCGAGGCGGGGATTTCGGTTTCAGATAAACAGTTTTTTTATATGAGCTAAAAGGAGAAGTATTATTTACAACAGAGAGTTCATGATTTGGGGCAAAAGATGATGATGATGTTTGATGTTGTTTATTAGCCACTACTTCAGAAAATAATTTTGTTACAGGTGGATGCATTTTATTGGCCTCTGCATAGGATATGCAGCTTTGTGCCATTGAAAGTTTAATAGCTTTCTGCCTTTCAAACTCAGGACATTTCCTATTGGTGGCAAAATGTGAACCACAACATGAAGAACATTGGAAGTCACCTTCCTCTGCTGAGCATGTGTTAGCTGAATGTTTGCCTCCACACTTAAAACAAAGAGGGAGAGATCGGCATTGGTCTTTTACATGTCCAAATCGGCAACAATTGAAACACTGGATGGTTGGGAAGATATACAGATCAACAGTCAGGGAAGAATAACACATGAAGATTCGCTTTGGTAAAACTTGACCATCAAAAGTTGCAACTACTGTACCAGTTTCTACATAGGATACTATTCCGTCATTAAATACTTTTCTTTTCATATGTCTAATTTTTATGATGTTGCCACATCCTATCGGAGTGGACATATCCCTCATAATGTCCTCCTCAGTCCAGTCCAATGGGACTCCCTTAATGACGCCCATTCGGGTTACATTAAAGGTGGGAATGAAAACTTTGTACTTATTCTTTAGCTCTATGTTTTCGATCAATAAGTTTGCATCCACATGACTGGAGAAACTTAGAGAAACTTTGTTTCTACCAATTTTCTTTAGGCTGCCATTTATTATGTTTTTAATATTGTGCTGTTTTAAAACACGACCAAATGACACGGGGTGCATAGTGGAGCCAGATGAATCAGATTCTATGATTTTTTGGACATGAACAATGAAGGGAGTAGCATCAGTTTTCTCATAAAATGATCTGCCAACCGGTGTGTGTACTGGCTTGTTAGCTGTCATAGATGTTTCCTGTTGAGTTGATGGTGAGTTGGTAGTGGTTTGTGGTGCAAACTGGGAAGATTGAGACTTTGCCGTTTCAATGATAGTGTCAGCTTGTGAACAGACACAATCATGTTCTTTATTTATTTTTCCGTGTTTTCTTCTCTTTTTATTGCAAAGCTTACACACGCGAGATGGTCTCACTCTCTTCCTGGATGTTGCCTTTGAGGATACTGAGGCATCAGTATCCATACTGGATTCTATGGTAACATAATGAGCAACCGGAGGGACCGTCTCCCCTGGGTCAGAAGAGGCCGTGCCCCCCGGGTCAGGAGGGCGCTCCATATGGAGCAACAATTAAATTTCTACTTACTAGGCCACGTGGAGTAGAAAATATATACACAAATTATAATTACATACAAAATAGAAAGATATTCACAAGTTTTAACCTATCTGATCCACTAATTAATTAATTTACAAAAAATCACAAGAAAAACTACACCCGCTCAAATCGACGTTTCCCGCGCTTTTTTTTTCGACCCTCAGGTTCTGATCTGAGGTTTGACCTTCTGTGGTTTGACCTTAGTGGCAATGATATTCATTCATTCAGCCTACCTACTACACACCATCTGCCAGATTCTGCAAACCTCCTTTGTTCGATATGCGCGATATGCCCCGTTGCCGTTAGACCGACAATATTGCCATATAGGAATGTATGGGATGGGATGGGAGCAATATTGCCCCGTAAACAAATAAATATATAAATGCATTATTGCAGGCAAGGGCCTCTTGTCTGACTGACTGACTGACCCCAACCAACTCCCTCAGATGAAACAAACTCTTCCTTATTTACTCCATGCCAAATATTGCCAAATCCAGCTCCTTTGGTCCCACTCCCACCCTACCTCACCTCAACTGTATAGCTTGGTCAACTTGGTCAGAGTGGGAATTAAATCTTGATCTCAATGAAACTCACCTTGATCAAATGCGTCGTCAATGTCGGAAAAAAAGGCCAAAGAATGTTGGAAACATTTTTAATTGTTATTTTACAATATATCTTACAGGTTGGCAAGAAAGTCTAGAAATTAAATGATGGCAAAATTCAAAGACTACTGCGTGTTTTCTTTAATGTCATATTTGGATTGTCTATCAAAACACGCAATAGTGCTCTAATATGTCACTTATGTTGCCATTATTTAATTTCTAGACTTTCTTGCCAACCTGTACCATATTCCTACGTTACGTAGGTACGTACGTGTATTCTTATACGGCAGATCCCAATAATCAGTTCAGTTCAAATTTTTTATTGACCATAAAATCATACATATTACTTAGTCAACGTCAATATAATATAATATTTTTGTATACTAGGTAGGTACCGCCCGTTCGGAAGTTGTGGGCTTAGGGATGGAGCAAAGCAATCTATCTCTATCCGTGATCTGCAGATTACACGTTACATTTGACAGTTGCGCTATGGGATTTATGTCAAAATTGACACTAGCAATCTCAAATCTGCAGATTATGGATCGAAGATAGGTTAATAACGGCCGTTAAACAATACAAGGCGAACCAAAGAAAACCAAAATTACTTAGAAGAACACACCAGTTCTGTAATATACTTCGCGTCATCTAAAAAGAACGCTGAAGGCGCTGAACGGTGGTAGGCGATTTACACCAGTGTGCTATGTGTGTGTGTGTGACGCTATTGCCATCATGTGCCGCTCCATCATCTGCAGCGTTTTTTTACGTGACGCGAAGAGTACTCCCAAGCAAGTAACAGTGCTAAAATTTTGAGACACCGAAATTAAACAAGTCAATCAAATCAATCAAATCAATTAAAAACAATCAAAATCCGTTGCCTGCCTGCGTTGCGTGTCGGTAGATGTTTGTCCAGCAAAATACGACATTCAATGAGGAGAAACAAAGCTCCCAATAGTTCGCTAGAGGGCGTTAGAGAATTTAGGCTTGTGTGGCATATCAAGTTAAAATAGATACTTTTTATGAACTGTCAAAACGGAACTTTTGTCCCTGAGTTCTATGAAATAACTATAACGAAATAACCTGAGGAAATAACCACAGAGTGATGTCATGTAAAAGTGCCATCAAATGCTGTCTTATATATCTGCTGGAAATATACAGTTCTGAGAATGTCAAGCCATTTTCAACCGACTTCAAAAAAAGGAGGAGGTTCTCAATTCGACCCGTATGTTTTTTTTTCTATGTTTGTTACGCGATAACTCCGCCAATTATGAACCGATTTGAACAAATCTTTTTTCGGCGTATAGGTAATACCTCAAGGGTGGTCCCATTGACACCAGGTCAGGATCTGATGATGGGATCCTGGAGAAATCGAAAGAACACTTCAAATATTATAGGCAGACCTATAGTGATTTTTGTGTTTTTCATAATAACTCGTGCAAATGCACATGGTAAGCATAATATTGTGATGCGGAACTGCTGATGAAGACCACAATTGACCACATATGGCCACCAGATCTGCTCAATACTAGGTACAAATACAATGCGTGGCTGACGGGCAGGCAACGCATAGCCTAAACCGGTGGACCTAGAGCCATGAAACTTTGTACAGGGGTTCCTTAGTCGCGTGGGGTAGCACTGATATAGGATTTGACATAATTAATTCCCCAAGGGGGGGGGGGGGGATAAGGGGTTACAGTTAGTATTAAACTCAATCTAATCAAATAGGGTTTGTGGAAGTCGGTTTTTTCTAAAGTTTACTTTTTGTTTCAATTATGTACATAATGCTTCAACTTATGACTTGTTCCTAGATTTATTGGATTACCTTGGACGCAACGCAAGCCTATTAATTTCTGTCTTTCTCTTACTCTATTAGTTTGATCACACAAGTTCAAGTTCAAGTTCAAGTTCAAATTTTTTATTGACCATAAAATCATACATATTACTTAGTCAACGTCAATATAATATCAATATTTTTGTATACTACCGCCCGTTCGGAAGTTGTGGGCTTAGGGATGGAGCATAGAAGGGCAAGAAACTCCCCCGTACCTCTTTTAAAATATCAGAGCCTTAAAAATACAATGTTACGTATTTCTACTTAAGTCTAAGGAAATACACCGAGGAGAGACGTACTGACTCAGTCCATCGCCCCTCATTGGATTTCTGTGCGCTGAGATGGTAAAGACCATGCAGTTTTGTCATCTAAATATTCTTTTACACTGTAATACTACGCTGTAATAGGACTTCTTCAATAGGCCGTCTTTGACATAGTTTTTAGGGTACCGTACCCGAAGGGTGCCAAACGGGATCCTATTACTGAGACTTCGCTGTCCGTCTGTCTGTCTGTCTGTCACCAGGCTGTATCTGATGAACCGTGGTAGCTAGACAGTTGAAATTTTCACCTTTTCATATAGCATTTACACCTACGATCTTGATAGAGTAGTCTCCTCATTCTGCAGCGTTCTTCAGTATGCGGATGACCTTGCCCTTTACGTCCCTTTGGCCTCGATTGAGGAGGCTGCTTCCAGAATAAATTCTGCCCTTATGTATCTCGAGGATTGGCTGACGGAGCATGGTTTGTCATTATCAGCCTCAAAAAGCAAAGTTGTTATTTTCTCCAGAAAAATTCTTATCCCAAATGTGCATTTATATATTAATGGCCAAGTGGTTCCAATTTCTAATTCTGTTAAATTTTTAGGCGTCATTTTAGATTCTAAAATGAATGGTTCTGCTCATCTTAACTATGTGATTAAAAAATGCGAAAAGGGTATTAATGTAATGCGATGTCTCTCCGGTACTTGGTGGGGATCCCATCCATATTGTCAAAAGTTGATTTATAATGCCATAGTGCGCAGCCATTTTGATTACGGTACTTTTCTCCTTGAGCCCTGTAATAAGGCAGCTCTTGACAGCCTTCAGAGAGTCCAGTTTAAATGTCTACGTATCATTATTGGCGCCATGAAATCATCTCCCACGAATGCCTTACAGGTTGAATGTGGCGATCCCCCTCTTAATTTACGTAGACAGTACCTTTCGGATAGATTCTTTTATAAGGTAAACCAACTTCAAAATCATCCCCTTTTATCTAAAGTCAATCTGTTAAGTCGGCTAGTGTCAAGTTGTAGTTATTGGTCCCATAAAGACCCTCCGTGCCTTGTCAAAAGCCTCCAAAAACTTTTAGATATAAATCAACCTTTCTATCAATGTAATATGAATCCTGTCTTCAACACGAACTTTGATGCTCTTATTCATTCTCCTAACATTGTATTATCCCTTGGAATTTCGAAATCTTCTTCTGACGCCAACTCCTCATTTAAGGAAATCGTTTCTACTTCTTGGCCAGACTGGCTCGTTTTTACCGATGCCTCTAAACTTTCAGAGGCCGGTTGTGTTGGTGCTGCGGTCTGGATACCAAGGTACAAAATCATTCTGCATTATAATTATAATTCATAATTCATAATAATTCATAATTCTTTATTTGGCAGTATGTTTGGACAGTACCTAATACATAGTTTTAACAAAAGATGTTAACAAAAACATTAAAGAGGGTAGTTGTCCGGCAGCTTGCTTGCGAAGCGCGCACTAGGCGAACCTGTATCGCGCGCTTCCTATTATACCGGTTGCCAACACGACACAGCAGTTCCGCGATCGCGTTTTTAGAATTTTATTTTATTTATCTATAACGAATTTATTGTTTTAGAATATATATATTATAAATGCCCCCCTCTGTCATCTGTGTTTACTGGCGAGTCGGTAGCTATTTTGGAAGCTATCCTGTATATCCTATCGCATAAATTAAACAAAACCATTATTTTTTCAGACTCCCTTAGTTGTCTTCAAGCCATCTTGTCAAACCAGTTCAGGTCCAAAATTAAATTTCCAGTAATACTTAAAATTAAAGAATCGCTATATGACTGCCATCGTCAGGGATTAGAAATTGTGTTGGCTTGGATCCCCGGACATGCGGGTGTTACGGGAAACGAGGAGGCAGACTCCTGTGCGAAGAATGCTGTAGCTTTGGGTGGCTCTGAACATTTCCGTAATTACAGCTCAGATATATGTTCTATCTCTAAAGCGCATCTATTTAAATCATGGAACGATGCCTGGCAGGTTAGCCGTCAGCTCAAGGGCAGATTCTATGGAGACATCCAGGATACGATCCCTCTGAAACCCTGGTACTTCAAATTCCGCGCTTCGGATAAACGCACCACATCTACCATTTGCCGTCTTCGTCTAGGTCATTCCTGCACTCCGGTGCACCTGGCTAAAATTAGGGTCAGGGATAACTCTCTTTGTGAGTGTGGTCTGGCAGAGGGCTCTGTTGACCACATATTTTTTGAATGTTCTAATCTTAAAGTTTCCTTGTACAATCTTCTTCCTCCTTTTATTCCCAGACCTTCAAATTTCAAATCCCTTTTATCATATGTCAATTCCCCATTTATCCAAATCTTGTGTAACTTCATTAATGTTAATAACATCAAACTCTAACCGTAGTTGTGTTCTTGTTGTAGACTAATTAATCTAAAACTATTAAATATTTATTTATATATTGTTTTGTCTTTTTTGTTCTAGGTTCTGGAAATATTGATATTTTCATTTTACCAAAAAAAATCTTAATAAATTACCGTGCCACCTCAGATACGTGACATTGGCAGAATCATCAAATCGATGGAAGCCATTATTTAAGAAATTGAATTGAATTGAGACTTCGCTGTCCGTCTGTCCGTCCGTCCGTCCTGTCTGTCACCGGGTGCGTCTGCACGAACCGTAATAGCTAGAAAGCTGAAATTTTCACAGAATGTGTATATCTGTTGCTGCACCAACCACAAATACTGAAATACGAGAGATATTGCAAATTAAAGGGGGCCCCGATACAAGAGACGTGTTTAGATACACTTACGCAAGACTTACGCATTTAAAAATGGAGATCTTGACTGAAACTGTTTATTTATTGTCATAGCAACCATGTCATAGACACATATACTACACATTTAAATATGATAGCATATTTCGCGTCAACCCACATGGTTGTGGTAGGTATGATGTAGACTTTCAATCCGGAGGTCGTCGGTTCAAATCTCGTGAAGGCATAAACTTTTAAAATTTTCTTTTTGTTTATTTTTTATCTCAGCCAAGACGTCCGCTGCAGTCTCCGGCTGGTTGGATGTCGACCGAAAGCGAAGGTGGCTCTTCGAGGAATTTTCCTCGAGCTCCCTGAAACTTCACGTACACCGACCCGAGCAAAAAGCCCAGTCGGCGGCCGTGTTGCATCAGGGGCTGAACCACCTCCTCCGGGATGCTTGCCACGACGAACGTCTCCGTCTGCTGCTTGACCGCCTTGACCAGAAGCCATTTTCCGACTTCCGACCATGGGTTCTGGTACTTGAGCGTGCGTTTGACGGATACCATGTCTTTCCAGACCCCTGGAAGAAGGATGCCACAGCGAACCCTTTGAGGTAGCTCGCTCTGCTTTTTCACCTTGAGCCTCTTCCCTGTTGAGAGAGTCAGGCTGTCCACGCACAGTATTAGCCAGGTCAGGGTCCTTTGGTCCTCGCACCAGAGCTTGAGGACTCCTTTGGCGTGGACCGGCTTTCCCCGGAATGTGGGACCTGCTTGGTCAGCGGAGAGTTGCATGGCCTCCTGCATCACCCTCTCTTGCAGCAGCTCTTGCACCTCCACAGTTTGTTGCGGCGATAGGTGGCCGGTCCCCTCGGCTGCGACTGCAACCATGAGGTCCGCCTTGACCGCGTCGGCGAAGCTGTGCTGTGGGTCGTTCTGGCGTTCAGCCTTTGGTCCCATGGAGTCCCCTCGAGGAGATACGGTGCCAATAGCAGTTTCTGCATGATGAGCTCTGGATGTACCTAGTGAAAAAATACAGTTTTAATTCTTTAAATTTCAATCCAATATCAATCAGAGGACTCACAAAGATACAGAATATAGTTAGGGGTAAAAAGTTTGAAATATTATTATTATTATGTCACTTATGCGTAAAAATGTATGTATTCTTATAAAAGACTCCATTAAATAAATAAAATAACAATTTCACTGCGGTCTATTTTATTAATTAAAACTTTTATCTCATCTTATTTGCAAAAAGACATCTTCCTTTAACTCTGAAGCATGAGTGACACAGGCCTTTGTTCAATACAAGTAAGATAAATTGATAAATGATTGAATAAATTGCCATATGTATAGTCCAGTCAGACGTATACACAGATAGTAGTAGTAGTAGTGATGATGTTTGTAGCATGTCGCGGAAAGTAAAGTCTCAATCCTTTTTTTGCACTTTTATTGTATAAGTAGGACAGTAAAGGGTGGCAACTCCTCCGATATGCCTATGTCTTTCGACAGTTGGTGACATACTCGTTAGTTAAAATAAAATATGTAAAAATACTCGCTGCCAAGTAGGTCGCAACCTCAGCAAATAGCGGTTACTAGCATGTTAGGTAAAACCGTACATACACCATATTCAACCATGCTGGTTCAGTGCATGTTGTCTGAAACTATAAGGCCAAAATATCTTATCATACTATACTTAGGTTTATAAGTTGGTAGAATACTTACTTGACAAATTAAGAGTAGGGACTGCCAATGCATTCAGCCGATTGTTGCGATTTCTAACTTCCTCACCAAAGTGAATATCACAAATCGTCTTATTCTTGTAAGATTCATAATCAGATGGTGTCTCCAGCTTTCCTCCAACAAGTTTTACCCAAGTGTTAAAACGCTCAGGGAACTTGTCAGGATTTGGAAAACGATGCATGGTAACATCTGAAATATGAAAAAATAATGTTGAACATAGGAGGCTCAGGTGAAGTCTCCACACCAGGGTACTGGCTTTCTTGTAAACTAATCAGTAAAAGGAGTAAGATGATGCCTTGAGCTTTATCATCTGAAGAGGTTATGTTATGAAATATCATGTCGCTTTAAGTGCTATCCTAAATGCTATTATATTATCTTTGTGTACCGGCGTAATTTGCCGGGGGGTTACCGGGAAATGTATTACCAGTTAGACGGGTAGTAACTATGGAATGAATAACTCACCTGTTACCCCACATCCAAGTGCACAAGTGCTAGGCATCGTACCGATGATATCCAAAAGTCACCAAACACAACACAAATAGCGTCTATATCGCAAAACGTCCTTTTCGCAGTCTTTTCACAAAAGTCACCAAACCAAACACAACACAAATAGCGTCTATATCGCAAAGCGTCCTTTCCGCAGTCTTTTCACAAACAACACTAATGTCGAGGAAAAAGCTTTTGGAGTTTCCTTTCGCCAAGACGGAGGAGCAAGCTCAACTCAACGTTTGAAGTAAAGATATCACAAACAAAAGCTAAGAAATAACAAAAACACCACCAAAACATGCGCACAAGCAAGAAGTGGAAGCCAAGCCATCTTGTGATTATTTTCAAGTGTCAAGCAAGTCAGATATTGTTGCCAGCAAAAATAATATAGTGTATTTTGGGGTTACCATATGAAAAAAAAAATACTGCCTTTTGCCAAAACCACGATTTTAAACCACCTCGGGCCCCCCGGGAATATTTAGTAGAGTCTGGCCAGCGAATCCTGTCCTTTGGCAGTTTTCAAACTTTGATGATGGCAACATTATTTACTTGTCAAACGAATTGTTACTTTGTTTATACTTGGCTTACAACATTTTGATACTTTACTTGACTATTTATTATTTTTCTTTAATTTCAGTTACTATTCTGTTCTTTTGGATATTATACATTTATTTAAATGTGGTTGATTGCAACTATTACTCATAACTGTTTCCAGGTGGCTTAAATACGGGTTTTGAATTATTTCAGTCTGATTGTGAATATGAAACGGATAATAAAGTTTATTAATTAAGTATGTTTACTTTATACTCGAAATGAAGGCTTTTGCCCAGCAGTGGGAAACTGTATAGGCATGGTAAAAAATATATTCAGTAGGTACCTACTTAACCCATCCTATGCTCTATGAATTTACGAACGCGCGTTTTTACTTATATAATATATTCTCTTTTTCAACCAAGTCATAAGAGTAAATAGGTATCGAACAATAAAATAAAAACATCAAAGTATCAACTCCGTTAATTCGGTGTACAGTAAATGTGGCCACATTAAGATTTTTCAAATTTGCCGCGGTTTTCTTTGGACTTCTTTTACTAGCCAGACTCTAGACATAATTATATGTAAATAAATATATCCGCGCTTTTTTACGACACCAAACTCTTGAAATAATTATCTAAATTTCTGTACAGAGGCATCTGTTGACTAAATAAAGAATCTGGCTTTTACTGACACTAACAGATGTCGCCTCTATCTTTTGATATTTCTCTTTCTGAAGGACTGGTGTGAGTTTTGACTCGTCCGTACACAAAAATAGATCGATGAGTGCAAGTTTTGTGGATGTATTGTTTCTTTTTCTAAGTGTTGGTGTAGTCATTACAGTTTTATTTTTGTATGTAGGTGTGCGGAGCTGCATTTGTGTGCAAATTTCCCCCCGCAAAAAATGACAGAACTTTTTGACCGGTGTGATACATTATACATTAGCAAGGCGCCTCCCTACCGTGTTGCTCGAAGGTTCCGATTCTTGGCCACGTGCCAACGCTCCGCGCACAGAGCATTATTATCTACTGTCTGTACAGAGGCATCTCTTGACTAGAAAAAGAAACTGACTTTTTCGGACACTAGCAGATAGCGCTCTTTCTTTTGATTTTTCTCGTTCTGACTGAAGGACTGTCCCCCTCTGGCCCAGATTCTGCAAACCAAGCATTTATTCTAAGATTAGCGCCACCTAGAAGGCTGAAACCATGGCGTTAGTACAAATCTTACTCCTCACGCCATCTCTTTTTTACTAAGAGATACTAATTCTAATTTGTATGGGATAAGCAGCCTGTGCCCATATACATTACATTCCCATAAATGCCATAAACGGCAAGCAGTGGCGGATACAGGGGGGGCCATGGGGGCATGCCCCCCCACCCCCCCAAACGACCCAGGATTAAAAAATAATCTTTTATTTATCTCCTTTGGTCCCACCCACCCCACCTCACCTCAACAGTAAGTACGTATAGCTTGGTCAGAGTGGGAATTAAATCTTGATCTCAATGAAACTCACCTTGATCAAATGCGTCGTCAATGTCAGAAAAAAAAGAGGCCAAATAATGTTGGAAACATTTTTTATTGTTATTTTACAATATTCCTACGTTAACGTGTATTCTTAAAAAATAAACAATACAAGGCGAATCAAAAGAAAACCAAAATTATAAATAAGTTAAATAACACACCAGTTCTGTAGTCAATCAATCAGCCCACACCTACCCACTGCTGGGTATAGGCCTCTTCTCTACCACGCCATCCGCTCCGGTCCTGTGCGTCCGCATCCGCTGCCTGCCGGCCGACTATGGCGGTGATGTCATCCGTTCTGTAATACTCCCAAGCAATTAGCGAAAAACTTTATGTAATTATGCTGATCCAACAAAACTGGATCAGCGTAATCGCATAATCGTTCTTCGCGACTACGTACTTTCGCACAAGCGACCATTCGCGCCAGCAAGCACTATAAATAATAGGTACCAGATTATTCCAATGTCGTAGAGATTGTTCAAACTGAGGGTTGTTGTATTAATAAGCCGCTCTCAGCTCTGAGACTTGTCTGAGGTTTCACAATGACAGTTTCGCCGCAAATCTGTCATTTACACGCTCTTGAGATTGCTCAGGCCCCCAATTCTCGCGCTATCGACATCATTTTCATAGTCGAGATATCGGTTTCGATACCGTTTTTCGATTATCGATTTCCGTCGAAAACGAACTTGATTCATATTCAATACAATACGGGTCGAGGCATCTCGGTTGGTCGTAAGGAAGAATAGCTATTTAGGGTTCCGTACCCGAAGGGTGCCAAACGGGACCCTATTACTGAGACTTCGCTGTCCGTCTGTCTGTCTGTCTGTCACCAGGCTGTATCTGATGAACCGTGGTAGCTAGACAGTTGAAATTTTCACAGATGATGTATTTCTGTTGCCGCTATAACAACAAATACTAAAAAACAAAATATATTTAATATTAAGGGGGGCTCCCATACAACTAACGTGCTTTTTTTTTGCGGTTTTTTATAGATAGAGACGGAACCCTTCGTGCGCGAGTCCGACTTGCACTTGGCCGGTTATTTAGTTTTTGATGGGGATATTTGGTATCTCAAATCGCTATTTCCACCATAGAGATGATCTCCATAGCACCAGAATTACCCCACTTTGGGGCGAACAGAGAGCGATACATCAACACCTAAGAGCCGCACCCTTCCCCCCTCGCTTCATAATCCTCATCATTGAAGTCGTTCGCATCGTTCACGGCCACCACAACGCACTCCATTGCCGCGTCGCTATACGCAGCCGTGATCAGCAGCTCCTCAAACGCACACTTGTATAGGTTGGCGGGGTATCGGTTCCTGACGTACTCCGAGCGAGGGTCTTCTGCTAGGAGGATCGCGATATTGGACTTGAAGCCAGGCGCGCGCTCGCCGATTACTTGCTGTAACCTGTTTAGAAAACATGTGGTCACATCTTTTCACACAATGACATGGCGAGGACAGCCGTTTAAAGAAACTCGAATAAACAGATAGTTGGCATTGCGGTCGAGCCTCTGCCTCCCTCCTAGGTCCGGGGTTTGAATCCCGGCTGGGTATAGAAAAGTAAGTCTTGTATGTTTATGCGTGTGCTGCCGCTGCTTCGTTCTCACGGCACAGAGTATCCTGAAACCCAATCACGAATAAAGATTTTTATTCTTTATGACATAAAATATAATTTCCTGCGTTCTCGAAAATGTTAACGCTCACGAAACAATCGAGGCTCAGGAGCATGATTCTCGCGCATTCGATACACGATATCGAGTGATTTCGTATGGGAATCTGTCAATATTGGTCTCGATATCCGTATATCGAAGGCGCGAGAATCGACCCGCTCTGGTCAAAGTCAAAGTTTATTTTCTGTAGATATTTCCAACAATTATTTTTTTATTTTATTTATAACACGTAATTTCTTGCCTCATCTCTACGAGCATATTGGACCACTGTGCGAGAAGAACGGCAAAGAAACTAGTACCTATGCCTATGCAGAGTATTGCAGAGTACCAACCTATCATTAGCTTCAGTGGAGAATGTGACAGTGTAGTGTCGCGGGTTGCTTAGTATCCAGGGAGCGACGCGGATGCCGTCGTGGGTCGACCCGGCGGGGTGGGCGGGGTTAGTGGGTTGCGGGGGGCTGACCCGCTCCTGCCCGTCCGGCGAACCGCGCTCCGAAACACTAAAAGTATTTAAAAAAGTGGTTTAAAACTGTTCCCTTTCGAAAAATGAGTACAAACTCGATGGGTTTAGTAATAATTTCAGAGTTCCGTTTCAACCTTCCATTCCGTTCCGTTTCAACACCAATCGCCATTTTGATTCCGACTTGACGTCACTACGCTCGTACCTATCCCATGGACGTAAATTAGTACTTGGTCTCGCGTGTTTACTATTGGAGTGACGTCACGAGCGAAACATCATGGCGGCTAGCGTTTCCGTGCGACAATCATCGATTTAGTATACCCAAGATACAGTGCTTCCGATTTTGAAGGCACGGACAACTAGCTGCTCTAAACTATTTTGAGAACTAATATTAGTTTGAATTACGTTAATCGGTATTTGGGAGTCACGTTCTCTAAACGCGATCTAAGAATAGTTGTCGATTTTTTTTCACACTATACGCATTAGCGCCCACAGGGACTGTTCGGAACCACAATGTATCTTTTTATTTCTCGATTATGTTTGGAGAATCGAGATTATTTTATCAATGGATAATTAAAGAACCCATTAATAAAAATTACATGTTATTACTGATTTAATATAATAGAAGCATTTTAAGCTGTTTTTGATCAAATTTGTAACATCTATCGTACATTATTAACATGAGAAAACTCATTGCAAATAAACTACAATTATGTTCAATCAGTTTCCGAACGGTTAGTTAGAGCGGTTGGCGCTATGTCAAAACGTCAGTCAACATTCATTTCAGTTTTACGTTCGGCTAAATTATTTATTTTCTTTCAATATAAGGTGGAAATGTGAAAGATTACAGACAGCAAAGCACAAAAGCAGCATCATAGTACGTCTACCTAACTTCTTTGCTCCATGTCTTATAGAAATACGTACCTATGTTGCGAATTTGCGATGTTGAGTGAGGTGTCGTAATTTGTGTGTATGATTGTGTTTTAGCCCAATTATGAGACAAATATCTACCAAATATCACAAATTCTTGCATCATCGGAAGCGTAGGTGCCTATACTGCTATAATCGATCGTCATAAATGGCACAAAAACTGCCAAAAGGCACTCCAAAGCGCTGGGTCTAATTTGTTTGTTTTTGCAGGGTTTGTGTCGGATTAATGCATACGCCAGTATTAAAAGCATGTGATCAGCCTACCACGACTTATTACGCCGTATTAGAGATATTCCTATCGAACTACAAAGTGGTATGTATCCATAAAATATATTCCATACTTAGATATAATTTAGATCTCTGTTTCAAATGGCATGATATAATAAGTATGTTTGAAAGTATTGATCCCTTCTGCAACATAGCATGCGTAGTTACTGACCATGACACAAGCCTCTAAGTGCCTATCAGATGCACATTTCACAAGTCTGTCAAATTCACACAGTAAATTCCAGAGAACTTTAATATATTGTCAAGTGGCCGCTAGGCATGCATAATCTTATTACTGAAGCAACTTCATAGCGTCACAGATTCATACGGATCAATTCAATGTACCTACCTATAACAAGAATCCATTCAAGTTGAAATCCCGACTTAGTCCATTCTAATTACTATTATGTATTCTTATTCATTCGGAAGTGAGACCGAAGAACAAAATCCCTATTGTTTATTTTATTATTGTCTAGTTTTCATGTCATTTCATGGGATTTTTATGTCCTGAAATAAAGATTTATTGTATTTCAGGATTGCAGCATACACAGGCACTTACAATGGATACCTAATGTGGAAACTATCCATCCAGCTTCCAGCACCCAATCTTGAATAAATGCCTAAGCCATTAACATAAGTGGAATGCAGAGTTTTACTAATAAGGAGGTTTGCATAAGGCTACCTGTGCTGTGGTCCTAGCTATGCTAGTAGGTAAAGTCTTCACAAAATAAAAGGCCCGTTTTGACAGTTCATACCCATGAAGTTTTAACCCCTAATGCATAGGTAATAAAAGCCAACTGGTGCATACAAGCTAACCGTACAAGTTGCATCTAGGAAAACTGCTTCTATTACCTATGCATTAGGGGTTAAAACTTCATGGGCGTGAACTGTCTAAGCGGGCCTTTTATTTTGTGAAGACTGTAGTCACATAAAACTACTTTCTTTGTAATGGTATTTATTATGAATAAAGACTTCCTTGTTTTTCTGTAATTATAAATGTGTTTTGTAACAGTGAATAAAGTGATTTATTTTATCTATCCATCTTACTTTACTTTAAAATATAATTAAACAGGTTCGCCTAGTGTATGGGTGTTTACATAAGAACCATTTTGATAAATAAAGAATTTGTGTTTATGTAGAATAAATATAATTAAATTAAACTACCTATCATAAATCCATACAGAGCTTTGTCAAAACATAAATATCCAAAATTAAATCAAAAATGTTAAATAAATAACATACCTAACATAATTTACCCATATGTAAGTACAGTATTCTCCAACAAAGTCTGATAACCTTGAAACATTGGATGATTTTGATATAACCAAGGAGTTTAACTGAAAAGTAAGTAAGCAATCCCCTTTTATTATAATTATTAACCGTTAAACTTTAATATAGTTACTTGGATTTATCAAAACCATGAATATCTTTCAGTCAACTTACTTATTTGTTGGGAAATAGTGTAGTGTACATACCTTGTTGAAATGAAATGAGTTTTTCATCAAATAAATATCCATTTACATATAATGGGCACAAAATACAGAGATTCAACATTTAAATCTTGATTTTGAATAACTATGCAGTACAGAATGTCCACAAAATACATTTTCATCATCATCTTCAATTTGATGTAGGAGTTGCCTTGTACTTATTGAAAACATCAAATGTTGTTGTTCGGGGGCTTGAGATTGAGATAACTTCTGACTTTTTTCTTTGTGCATAGGTAACTGTAAAGAAAATGATTCTAGTTTAGTTAGGTGAGTACATGGAAAAATGGGTACCCTCCCTACCTACCTTGTGATGGGTGTGAAAGTTATCAAACTGGGCTTTCTTCAATTAAAAATTCAGGGTCAGTTGATCAGGGTTTCCTTGGTGTATTATCTAGATTCTAGAATAATTTTAACTGCTATTCAGATAGGTATTTCTAACAAATTGATAGGTAACTATATAGGTATACTTTTGAGGGTCTGTATGAATGAATTTCAACCAGTTTCAATTCCATTTCAATTTAGGAGAAGGGTAGGGATTGATAAGGTGTTTGCTACACGGTAAGTATCCTATTGTGGGAACAACAGAAGCAATGCAAGTAGGAAATGTTACGATGATAAGTTGTTGAATTACCTCTAAATAGTAGGTATCAACAAGTAGGTATTCTGTCCGCTCATGCCAGACACCTTTGCCCCTGGTCTGACTGTGTCGTAAGGTAAGTAGATACACACAAGATCACACGTACATACTTTTAATGTTGCAGAGAAATGAAGCTCGAAAAATAACCAATCGAGATTTTCAGCCCCCAAATTAAACGTCAAAACGTTCCGTTCGTCTAAATATATGCTAATTAATATTGAAATTCGACGGAATTCTCAAGAAAATCACATTCTATAACCCACAAAAATACATTTCCCAGTAAACTATTTTTAGTTGCCACCAAAAACCATGCCAGTTATGTTTAACTGCTATCTGTCAAAAAGGAACTAAAATTGGAGAGGTAAAATGCCTTCCGAATACGAAATCGATACAAATTGGTACACTCTAAACTAGACAAGTTAAAATTAACTTTTAAAAAGAAAAAATAATTTATTTTGGCGCCTTCCAATTACCGATTAGAGCTAAGCAACTAAGATGACGTCATGATGACGTTTAGAGAGCTTAGTTCCCCTTTTAGTTTAGTGCATCTGCCTTCAAAATCGGTGCCAGTATCTCCTACAAATCTAAGTCTCAAATGTGTCCCATCGCTAAGTTACATGTGTGTGCGTTTACTAAGGCAAATCTAAAACGCATAATGTACTTAAGAACATTTCAATTTTCCTTTTATGCAACCTTATATCAATAGATTTAAGGTGGGATTTCGATTGCGCGCGATGGGCTGTTATGTATGACATTACAAAATTAGACCATCGCGCAAGTCGTAAAATTTTATTGCTGTCAGCCGTAGGTAAGATTATTTTAATATACTGTTCCTTAAATCAATGACTATTAAGTAGAATTCAGTTTACGCAACGTGACAATCATAACAAATGTTTACTTTGGAACAGAGGAATAATAGAGTGGTCTTGAAACTGTACTCAGTACTAAACTAACTCGGTTCATTAAAATAATAAAACAGGTTGAGGTAGTTAAAATTAACTTATTTTTAAAAGCTTTTATTTAACTTGCACTGTATGTATATATGTGGGTGGGTGTGTATCATGGTTCGCGTCAAAAATGTCGGCTTGAATTTGACCCACTTCCCGTTATCCGATTGAGCCGAAATTTTGCATACGTATGTAAGTTGGATGACAATGCAATATTTTGACGTGACAACGTCTTATAAATTGGTTTGCCGGGTGACACTTCAAGAAACTGCGTTACGCTCCGCTCACGTTATGCGCTCACAATGAGAGCGAGTGAGAGGCACGCGTCCCTTCCACTCGGGCATGGTTAGCCTGCCTAAGAGCGAGAGAGACAGACATAAAAAGTGAAAGGCACGCGTCCCTTCCACTCGAGCACAGTTAGCCCGCCTAAGAGCGAGAGAGACAGAGCGAGAGAGAGAGAGTGTTTATGTAAATTAATGTTTTAAATATAATTCTTTGTATAAATAAATGTTTTAAATTGTTACTATTATTTCATCCTTCTTCCTACTATACGAATGAATATTCACATTAAAATTATTTTACCACTCAAAGTCGTTGTCACGTAAAACTTTCGCCCGTATACCGACTTTACAGGCAACCATTTTTTTTGACTTGGAGCTGATCTGATGCTGAAGCCGGAAGGTGGACAAGGGAACTCTGTAATAAAATGACGCAACCCCATCATATTTGGGCTAGTTCGATTTGTTTTGACGAATACTATGGTCCTACAATATTTTTTGATGCTGATCTGATGCTGAATACGGAAGGTGGAAATATTTTTTTACTTTTAATTTATTATTTTATTTATTTGGAAAGCAAACAAAAAAAAAGTGAATAGACACAAATACAGACTAAGGACATTCATTTATTTCCTTGATAGGTATTAACATGTGTACGTATGTTGTGTACTGACTAGATCACAATACTTTATGTAAAAACTTACTGCAATACATGGTATGACCCCTTTCTTAACTTTCCGAAAGCCTTTCTTCGTATAATACATGTCATTTTCTGAGAAGTGACAAGAGCAAACCACACTAGAATCATTTGGCTTAAAAAAATCTTCACTCCTCTCATTAGCTATAATTTTCCGCCATTTTTCCCT
This sequence comes from Argyresthia albistria, assembly GCA_963457715.1. Lineage (NCBI taxonomy): Eukaryota > Metazoa > Arthropoda > Insecta > Lepidoptera > Argyresthiidae > Argyresthia > Argyresthia albistria. Next base: position 5,561,181 of record OY735276.1, on the reverse strand, counting down.
TTCAATTTCATTTTTAGGAAATCTGGAATAATAAATAAAAACATATTTAACTATAATAAAAAACACCAATCACCATTCGAATAAATTTTGTCCTTCTCTGGACCGGCTATAGTTATTTAATATTAATTCCATATTATTGAAATACCGCAGAAAGAAAAAAAAACAATAAGCGACTCTATTCATTTAGTATTTGACTTTGTTCCACTTCATACTGCGTCGTTGGGTCAAATGAAGAGACGTTGAAATAAATTTAAAATAATTATGTTTTTAATGATTTTGAAGGCGTATTTTGCCACAAATTCACTTCATTATAAAAATATTATCTAGTACTTACCGAAAATACGATATGCCATCCTTTTTCAACGTGGTTAAGGTATTATTTTTGCACTTTTTCACGGAGCACTTTGGCATGTTCACCCGACAACGAAGCGCGCGTTACTGAGAGCGCAACTGTGCTTAGAAGTAATTTAAGCACAGTTTTATCGAGACACCTTTCAAGCGTTGACGTTGTATCTTGGGTATACTAAATCGATGGCGACAATGCCCTATCGTAAATTAATTAATGATTTTTCACAAAACTAATATTTCTATACTGATTTATCACGGCCTCAATTTTTTTTCAATTTTTTTTCCACAAAAGCAATAATACCCTAATGTGAAATGATGACTTACTCGACGTGCAGGGCGGCGGCGGCGCCGGCGGCGGGGCGGGGCGCGGGGTAGTCGTAGAGCGGGATGTAGGGCTTCAGGTCCAGCACCGGGGTGCCGCTCACCATGTCCACGCCTAGGAAGTGGATCTCGTTGCCTGGGGGAGTAGAGGGCTTGAGGTGGGGGGCGTTGTGTCTGATGTGATGCCTAATCCATATTATGCTTGGCAAACTTCTTTAAGCTGTTAGGTATGTGTGGATGAGAGAAGTTTTTTTTGTAGAAGAGTGGAGTTTACGACAAAGATGTGGATCCAGTTGATCCAGTATGAAACATTGTCAACAGCAAAGTTCTAACAACTCATTTTTAGGGTTCCGTACCCGAAGGGTGCCAAACGGGACCCTATTACTGAGACTTCGCTGTCCGTCCGTCCGTCCGTCCGTCCGTCCGTCCGTCCGTCCGTCCGTCTGTCACCGGGTCCGCCTGCACGAACCGTAATAGCTAGAAAGCTGAAATTTTCACAGAATGTGTATATCTGTTGCCGCACCAACCACAAATACTGAAATACGAGAGATATTACAAATTGAAAGTGGTCTCGGTACAAGATACGTCTTCACAACACGCTTGAAAAGTTTATACCAAGGCCATTTTGTTTTGGTAGGTAAGCCTTCTTTTAATGAAACTAAATTTAAATGATATGGCAATGTCGTCCCCGGACTTCTACAAAGACTTTAAATATTAATTGAGGAATTACCACGTCTCTATTTATTATGTAGAACTTTTAGAAAATAATTATAAAATTAATAGTTTTTAATTACTTTTGTTTTCATACAAATCTCAGAGCTCAGAAATTAATTTTTTTCCTTTTGGCCACTTCAAGTTTGGCTGCCAGTGATGTTTTAATTAAATACTCTTTGGTGCGTTGAAATGATGTTTTGCAGTCTGCATGACATTGACATAATGAGTGAGTGAACCTCATTTCACGGAAATTGTAGATGGGTGTCTCACGTTTTCCAGTAGGAAGTAGGTTGTAGACAGTGCTGCTTACGGCGGCGTTTAGTAGGTACTAAAGGCCCTAAAAGCGCGGCAAGCTTTGAATCAATTCAAATGTTATTTTTCAACTAGCTACAAAGTTATTCTGACATAGATGATAATTTGAACAAAACTTTTTGGGTATTTCATGAAAAATACAGTTACAGATCACACATATACAGGGTGGAACAAACGAATGGGCCCTGGAGGGAAAGTACCTTAAAATCTCAAGATATCCGTCCGTCCGTCCGTCTGTCTGTCACCAGGCCGTATCTCATGAACCGTGGTAGCTAGACAGTTGATATTTTCACAGATGACGTATTTCTGTTCCCGCTATAACAACAAATACTAAAAACAAAATAAATTTAATATAAAGGGGGCTCCCATACAATTAACGTGTTTTATTGCGGTTTTTTTAACCGACTTCCCAAAGGAGGAGGTTTACAATTCGTCCGGATGTTTGTTTTTTTTTTATTTTTTTTATGTATGTGCCTCGATAGCGCCTAAACGGATGGACCGATTTGGAAAATTAGACCGATTAGACCTATAGTGATTTTTGTGTTTTTCATAATAACTCGTCCAAATGCACATGGTAAGCATAATATTGTGATGCGGAACTGCTGATGAAGACCACATATGGCCACCAGATCTGCTCAATACTAGGTACAAATACAATGCGTGGCTGACGGGCAGGCAACGCATAGCCTAAACCGGTGGACCTAGAGCCATGAAACTTTGTACAGGGGTTCCTTAGTAGCGTGGGGTAGCACTGATATGGGATTTGACAAAATTAATTCCCCTGGGGGGGGGGGATAAGGGGTTACAGTTTGTATTAAACTCAATCTAATCAAATAGGGTTTGTGGAAGTCGGTTTTTTCTAAAGTTTACTTTTTGTTCCAATTATATAGATAATGGTACGGAACCCTTCGTGCGCGAGTCTGACTCGCACTTGGCCGGTATTATTCTGATTCAATACTCTTTGCATAATATACAGGGTGTAACAGAAAGGGGTGTACAAGCCGAAAGAGGGTTGTTAGGGACCTCATTCTGAACAACTTTCACTATGGGACCAACTTGATCAGAGCAACTTTATTTTTATTAACTCAGTTGGTACATTTCGGGCCTAGCGCTCAATTGATCTGTATGGTGGAGTGAAAAATAAAGTTGCTCTGATCAAGTTGGTCCCAAAGTGAAAGTTGATCAGAATGATGTCCCTAACAACCCTCTTTCGGCTTGTACACCCCTTTCTGTTACACCCTGTATATTTTTAAACTCAGATAAACGAAACTCTATGCTTACTTACTCTGTGTTGGTGTCAGACACTTAGCGCCCTCTTCATGGAACTAAGAAGATTTCTTCTCCATTGAATATAATGTGCTAAAATGCGGCCTTGACTTTGACCTTTACATAATTTCTGTAATAAAGGTATAGCCGCCATCCACGATGACACGTGACGTAGCTATTTGCATCTTTGTCTTTCAGCAGAGATTACGAAAAAATAACCATTCCAGTTTAAAAATTATTAATGTATTTTTAGAGGAATATGACAAAGTGAATCTTCAATTTATTGTTGGGTAGAGATTTTAAATAAAGGTTGAAGCCAATAGAACTCATAACAGTGCTCTTATGCCCGATTACACCAACAGTTAGGGGTCACTTAGCTCTTTTTCTTAGCTGTCTAGCGACTGTTTCGGAGCCCGGCCTCTTAAATTTAGGGGATCCCCTAGTAGCTTAGATGACCCTTAAACTTAGGCCAAAGCGAAACAACCGGTAGGTGGCCTCTGAAAGGAAATAAAGTGTCCCCTACAGATAGGGATTGTTGGTGAAATCAGCCATTAATGTGCCTATTTTAAGGAGAAAGAAACTCAAAGACACACCTTCTATCCTTTGAATCTTGACAAGTGATAACCCGATGGGGCAGGGCCGGTGAGGCGAACGGGTCGCAAACACACCCGTCCGTTCCCCATGCAGCCGGGGTGGAGAGACCTTGGCTTGCACCTTGGTGCTTAGTGTCTCATGGAAGTGGAATATTATCCTGGAATTAAGATGATTTGTTGATGTCATTTCTGTTCAGCAACAGAATATTGGAAATAGTTTTATTTTTTAATAGGCCTAGGTCTATCATTGTATATGCATAACTGTAAGTGAAGCATGGTGCACAAGGCAAGCTATTACTGTATCCAATGGGCATCCAATGTGAATTTGGGAAGTAAAAGTGTCTTGTTACAAAACCAGCAAACATCCAAATGAGTAACACTGACATACCACATATGAGAAAACTCTTCTAACCCGCATAGGGCATGATCTGGGTTATTAAACACGGCTGTATCGATCACTACAGTCCCGGTCATGTTAGCCGCCACTGATGGCTGACGGGGCACTCCACGTTTGTTCTGAAATGTAGTCACAATAGTTCCTATTGTATTGTAGGTGACGCTGCTGATTGGTCTTGTCGGTGATGGTGTTGAGTTTGACGAGGTTGGTGAGTGTTTGCCAGTCTTTGTCAGGGTTGTCGCTGTAAAAATATTAATTGACTAAGTACAATTATGAATTCATAATTCATTAATTCTAAAAACACAAATATTTCACATATAAATTGTGAGTTAGGAGTTAGTTGTGTAATTTATTTATACTGTACCTTCTGCAGCACAGTTCTTGCATCGTAGCCCGTTCAGAGTTAACTGTACCCGGTTGATCTCTTTCGCATGCTGTTGCCTAAGAGCCGCTATCTGCTGCCTGAGATGATCAAATGGAGATTAGCACAGAATTTTAGTTTAACTTATCACCCACGGTAGCGTAAGGACAAAAGAGTCCTTGGAACAATATTGACATTAAAATTATTAAAAAAAAATGACATTAAAATTATTTTGACAGTGGGGACCAAGACGTCAATGAATGTCTAATTTTTGACGTTGGTACCCACTGTCAAACTAATTTTAATGTATTTTTTTTTTACAAAAAAAATAAAAAAAATGGCTCGAGTCAACCGGTTAAGCATTTGATGAACGGAAACTAACCTCAATACTTTTATTTCACTCCGGCAAACAGAGATGCTGTCTAGATCAGAGAGTCCTTTGGTACTTTCCTCACTCATTTTATAGATGATATAACAGCAATAGTGTTTTACTTCGAAAAGTTTCTAAAATTCCGTCCGATCCTATGGAAATAGGAAGGAAAGGAAGAGGAAAGGAAAGCCCCACTCCCACTAGTCTTGTGTCGGTCATGTACGAAGAACGATTAGGAAACGTTACCGTGCAATGAACGAAAAGAAACGTTTCCCTACGCTAGTCGCTAATCGGACATTCGTTCTATTAGTACATGACCGACCGACCGACCGAGCGAGATTCTCGCTCGGTCGGTCGGTCATGTCCTAATAGAACGAATGTCCGATTAGCGACTCGCTCGGTCGGTCGGTCGGTCATGTCCTAATAGAACGAATGTCCGATTAGCGACTAGCGTAGGGAAACGTTTCAGCGAGAAGGAGAATGGCGGGGCGGGCGGGAGCCATTCATTACATTATATTATTATTATACTTTAATAGAAGTGACAAGTAGTCAAGAGACTAGAATGACAGTCCTAAGCCTGTTTAGGTATGAAGGAAAATCTAATATTATTTAACTTTTTATTTCTGCAATGCAAACTGACACGTACAATTGTATAAATATGTGAATACACTACAGAGTATAATATTCCTGAAGTTTCTGCTCTGCACGACAAGAAAGGTTAATCTAATAGCCCATTTTCAACCGACTTCAAAAAAGGAGGAGGTTCTCAATTCGACCGGTATGTTTTTTTTTTCTATGTTTGTTACGCGATAACTCCGCCAATTATGAACCGATTTGAACAAATCTTTTTTCGCCGTATAGGTAATACCTCAAGGGTGGTCCCATTGACACCAGGTCAGGATCTGATGATGGGATCCTGGAGAAATCGAGGGAACTCTTCAAATATTATAGGCAGACCTATAGTGATTTTTGTGTTTTTCATAATAACTCGTGCAAATGCACATGGTAAGCATAATATTGTGATGCGGAACTGCTGATGAAGACCACATATGGCCACCAGAACTGCTCAATACTAGGTACAAATACAATGCGTGGCTGATTGGCAGGCAATGCATATCCTAAACCGGTGGACCTAGAGTCATGAAACTTTGTACAGAGGTTCCTTAGTAGCGTGGGGTAGCACTGAGATGGGATTTGACGAAATTAAGTCCCCAAGGGGGGGGGGGGGTTATAAGGGGTAACAGTTTGTATTAAACTCAATCTAATCAAATAGGGTTTGTGGAAGTCGGTTTTTTCTAAAGTTTACTTTTTGTTTCAATTATTTATTCATCCAATCCAACGTCCTAATAGTACTAATAGAACTGTTAGAGTGTACTAGTACTCTGACTGAAATGTACTAGTACGGAGCGCTCTCTCTGATGACCGAGCAGGCACAAGACTAACTCCCACCCACACTACACCACAACACAATTACACATTACACTCGTTCAAAACCATTATGTAAAAGGTACTGCAGAGAAATGAAGTCAATAATTTAACTGGTATCTGTAAGCCGGAAGTAGCCCGGATGATGAGTAAGTATGATGATGGAGGATACTCAGGGTGGATGATATTGATGTATTCTTGTGAAAACGGGTAGGTACCTAGTCTTTTCGATTGGTGTTTTTTAGAATGATCCTGGTTTGGTTTCTGAACATTTTTTATTGACATTTTTAAATCTAACGATGCGTTCAATAATTTATAAAGAAAAGAAGATTTAGTTTTGTAACTGGCTGTTCAAAACAGTCTAAACAAAAGCCATAGAGTAATCATCATAAAATATAAAAAATGCACTTTGATTGAAAGCATATTGTGCGTCAATCAAATAAAATTGTTTCCTCTTATTACGTGAGGTCTATAACTGAGTGAGGCTGATTTTTTTTGACGAAATATTCCAATAAGGGGTACCAATGTTCTTTACAATTCTATATATCTTGAGTTATTGTTTCTAGGTACGTAATGGTTATGCTTCTCTTCTCTGTCCACCCTTACCATGGTCCACCCTCCTGAATTATTTCGTTGCGATTTTTCATCATCAAAAGAGTTCAAATCAAACATGCATGTTTGCCAAATCGGTGAATAAAATATGTACATTTCCGAACGCATCCATACCTTCCATTATTTTCGCTATACTGCGGCGGCCGCACACGTGCCGAGATTTTTGTGATATTTTTACTAAATAATTTTAATTTACAGCACAGCTGTACGCCGAAGACGGTGCTTCTAGGAAGAATACACTTTTCTACTACCGGAGCCGGTGAATTTCGTAGGTTGTGAGTATAACCAGTGTATTATTTTGACATGTAAGGGCGGGGCAAAATGTCTAAAATTCGTCGCCACGTGTCCCCTTTTCAGTTTTTCACGAATGTACCGCTATAGTTCACTTCATAATCCATCCTTTAGCCGTTCTATAGCTGCCCAGTCCATCTGGGTCCCTAAGTAGCGGCTCACAGCTCGTCAGTAATGGCCACTCAAGGTCCTCTAATTTGTTATTCCCGTGATCGATTATTTGGTGTGCCGGTTCTAATAGCGCTCGCAATGTATCTACCTATTGAGGACCACAATTATGTCTTGTAGTAAGACCCAGGAACCTTCTTAATTATTTATTTTAGTATTGTCGGGCTAACATTACTCACTTTGGAGTTTATTTTCTACTTAACCTTGTCTTATCTGTTTGCCTCATCAATTTCAACTAATAGAATACAAGGCACCAATTAAAATACTGCTATCAAGTGTCCTTATTCTATTATTGAGTTGTTGAGAGTAGAAAGCAGGTAATTGACTTATCAGTGAATGCTATCAGGATCTGATAAACATGTTCCAATATTATGTAAACCTCAAAACATTACAGTTTGATTATTTTCTTTGTTAGCATTAACTTTTCGATAATTATGAAAAGTAAAGGGTAGAAAGTAATTCAGGTATACAATACTACCCACCAACAAGGCATAGGTACCTTTCCAGTAATTTGAATTGCTGTTGGTATACTCATCTTCATCATTAGTATGGATTTATCCATTTTGGTATAGGGTAGCCAGTGTCAGTATCAAATTAGTATCTGACAGCTACTTTCAGCAAGATTAAAATAATCCAGTTAACCCTCTCGCTCCTACATCAATCATTCTCCATTGTAAGTTTGTTTGGCCTAGTACTTATTATCCGATTACACTTTTTTTTTTGGTGAGGTTTATAGGCAACAACAATAACTAACCATCCCTAACTATACTAACCTGGCTTTTCAAACTGATGCACATCTCTGGCAGGTAGCAGTGATCTGAATGGAAATGGTGTCAGAAGCCAAGTTGAACGAGTTGAACGGTGCCGAGAGGGGGGATGTGGACGATGTGCCAGCGGGCGAAGTGCCTGCAGCACTGGCGGAGAAGCCGCTGGGCCTGCCGCCCGGCAAGTACGCTCTTGTGGGCTGGGACATGGACACGACCGGACGGAGGCTTATTGATGAGGTAATTCGTAATTTCTTTAGGGTTTACGCTCCACAAAACCAGGGTTGGAAAAAAAACAGTCTTTTTTATAACAAACAGTTCAAAATGTTTAAAACTAGTGTTTTTTGTATCTTTTTTTTACCTTTAGGGATCAATTTCGAATCAATTATAGCTTATGGCGAATAATAATCCATTTCTAAACTAATTCCTAATTCACATTAGTAAAAATTAAATTTACCTTTTGTTGCATAATATCAAGTATCTCTAATCTAATTATTAAAAATTATAATTACATATTATTACAAAACACTTTGCATACACCTTGTATGTAGGTAGGTAGAGAGAGAGAGAGAGCGAGGAATACCCACTAATCCAGTGAATTACTTTCTTTCGACTTTCAAAAGAACATGTTTTTTAATTCCAAATAAAGTTATCCTTACCTTATAAAAAAAAAAAAGACACAGAGCAACAATACAACAGAGCCTCAACTTGTTAATTTATTTTAAGCTAATTTAGAGTCTTACATATTTGTTCGTTTGGATTTATTTCCATTCATTTGCAATTAAAGGTAGTTTTAAACCCTCTTTTTTCTTCATGTTTCAAACATTGTTTAAAACTTGTTTTATGCTGTGTTTTGAAACTCTAAAAAAACGGTTTTATTTCAAACTGTTTTAAACACTGTTTTCATTACATGTTTTAAAACAACTTGTTTTAATCATGCCAAAAAACAATGTTCAAAGGCGAGCTTATCTCTAACAAGAGATTTCTTCCAGCAAACCATAAGGAACAGGAAAGGTATATCATTGAGCTTGGGAAGACTAGGCTTGTGCCCAAGGTAATCCAATAAATCTAGGAACAAGTCATAAGCATAAGTTAAAAAAGTACAAAATGGCGTGACATTCTTAGAATTGTATATTTCCAGCATTATATATTTTCAATTTTGTGCAAAAAAAGACAGCATTTGATGGCACTTTTACATGACGTCATTCTGTTGTTATTTCATAGAACTCAGGAACAAAAGTTCCGTTTTGACAGTTCATAAAAAGTATCTATTTTGACTTGACAGGCCACAAGCCTATACTAGCATTTATTTATTTTGTATAAATAAATGCTGGTATATTGGTAGGAACTAGGAATGTACACGGCCTTGGCAAGAAATGCTAAGACATTAAATGATGGCAACATTTGCAGACTTTCTTTCATTAAAGAAAACATGCAGTGGTCTGCAAATGTTTCAATCATTTCATGTCATTTGACTTTGATGTCTAGCATTTATGGCTAAAAGGTGTACATGTACATTCCTACTAATGTATCAGCATTTATTTATTACAAATAACCAACAGGTCTTACACACCACATTCAAATAGAAAAATACAGTAAATATTCTTTACATCATCCGAGCTCAGAAAAGAGGTTTTGTAGCTGTCAACAGTCCTTGAAAGTTCCTTTCCGAAGCCGGGCAATGAAAACTAGAAATCGTTCCATTTTCAAACATATTACACACCCATAGATTTAAATGGTTCATGTCATGACGAAGAACCTACCACAGACTACCACTAATATTCATAAATTGTTAGGGAAACCGCGTTTAGCCGTTTTTTAACTAGACGTGCGCAAATCCTGTCCGGGATCTTTCCATACTCCGGCGATCGTTCCATACTCCGACGATCGTTCCACATTCCGACCATATCCGAGAGTTCAAAAAAATTCATAACTTTTTTATTTTTAAATTTTTTGAAAAAATTAAAAAAATATGTACGTACATTTTATGTATTCTACAAAATAAAAAAAATAAAAATCGCAAAAAAAAGAAAAATAAATAATCGTGGCTTTTTTTAATTTTCTCCAAAAGTATTTATATTTTCATTTTTTTTTTAATTATCTAAATAGAATTCAATACGCGTGTTTTGACACCCTAAACTTTCCCGTAGTCCTAAAACTTACAACTATAATTGACGATTATGTATTCAAATCTGATAAGTTACGTAAATTCGACTAAGTGTTTTGAGTTTTTGGGTTATGTATATGTTTATGGTTCTGCGGTCCTGCAGTGTCCTGTGCTGCATCGTTCCGTACTCAGTCTTTCCGTTTAATTTACCTCGCTCGAATGATGTAAAGTATTATGCTTACCTCGGGGTGTAAGTAGCTATTTCACCCCTTGTGTAACAAACTACTATTCCACCTCCCCGCAGATTTGCCAGATCGCAGCGTACAGTCCGACTAGGACGTACACGCAGTACATAATGCCGCATGGCGACCTGAACCCGGGCGCGCGGCGGCGGCACAACGTGCGCGTCGTCACTGTAGGCCGGTACCGCATGCTGAAGGACACCACCACTCACAAGGTAAGCCTTTCGTCCGTCAGCGTAATGCTGGCCTTCCACTGCGAGCGGAACGGACTCCGTCAGCTCGCAATGGCGAACAAGTGCTTCCACTAAGAAAGTTTTTTTTTGTATGCAGCCCGGTCCGGTCAGGGGCAGGTTCAGAGCAAACCAGTGCTTGTAGACAATGTTAAACGCTAAGGATAGCGAAACGAAACGATAACTTTTTATGTATGCGATTTGACATTTGGAATCGCTACGTGACGTCACTTTAGCGAAGTCAAATGTCAAATCGCATACATAAAAAGTTAACGTTTCGTTTCGCTAGCGTTAGCATTTAACTTTGTCTAGGGGGGCTGGTGTATTGCGTGAGTGATATAGGCATATACAATACATTGCTGTTGAAGATGTAGTACTAGAGAGATGAAGTACGGGGCCATTGTGTTGGCACGTCGGGGCGGGACCTGACGCGCCCCGAGTATGATTTGGCGGGAGAGAGAGAGAGAGAGAGAGAGAGCAAGACGAGACCCGAAGTGCCAAAACAATGGCCTCGTACTGTACTAGGTTTTGAGTTCAAATCCCAGATAGTCACCATATCTGCTGCACAATATCATAACATAATATGTGACATTTGTATGATATACCTAAAAAACTTATCTAATTTCCATTCCACAGATACTCAAAACGAAATCGGAGATATCAGCGCTGACAGACTTCCTCGACTGGCTGGAGAAGGAGAAGGGCGAGGCATCCAGCGTGATCCTCATCTACCACGAGCCTCGGCGGCTCAGCCCCACCATGCTGCTGGAGGCGCTCACCAGGTACCGGCCCCACACTAGGATAGTTCTTGACTGAACTTGCCTTTATTCGCTATAAGGGCAACTTCTTAAAACGGCAAATTGACGAAATGGCATCGACAGCCGATAAGTGTTATTGTGCATCGGCAGCAGGCTCAAATCGTGTGGACTTTGACGCGTCGGCAGCACACTTCGAGCGTCCGCGTACCGACTGCCGTAAAGTTACTGCTATCGGTACGCGATCGCGCTTATAACGTGCCGGCGATTGTTAACGTGTCATAAATAAGTAGCTTTAAACATTTAGGCAAAGAGGACATGCACAAAGGCCCCACACATGTGGGCCACGTGCAGGCACTTCAACCCCCTTATAGAAGAATAGAACATTTCGGCAGCAGTCAGCACGCATGCTGGGGCCGCCGCCGGATTCTGTTCGAGAATCGCAAGCCAATAGCTATCGCGAGGGCGCAAAATGCCGGTTTGTTTGTAGCCCGCGCGGTACGTCTCGTTACCGTCAACAAGCCAAAACCGGAATTGCTCCCTCGCTCCCTTACAGAATCACGGCCCTTCGTTTGCACGAGCTCTCAAACCACAACTGAAATGGAATCAATCCCACAGATACAAGCTTCTCGACCGCTTCAAGACGATCGTGTCCGGCTTCGCCGACAGCTACGCGCTCGCGGCCGACAAGTGCAAGACCACTGTCAAGTCAGTGTCACTGCGCGTTCTAGCCAGAGTGCTGCTAGACGCCGATGCGCTGTGTGTGGACAGCGCACTCGACCGCGCGACTGCCGCTTACAGCATCGTGCGCCATCTAGCGCAGGGTGAGTGTACTGACGATGTGTGTCTGTTTGTTTCCGTTTATTGGAGGAAGTATTCGATGGGAGGGCGTGAATGAGAGGTTTTTGGGTTTGTGTGGTCGTTCTGCTGGTCTTAGGATGGATTAAGTGGTCAATTTACCTATTATTTTGCAACTAGGTGATAGATAAATGTCCAGTCAATAAAGTACTCTCAATATCACCGCTTTGGGATCTATCAGCTAAGTGTACTATGGCGATGTATGTATCTGCTTGTATTTTGTTTCCGTTTATTGGAAAAAAGTATTGGATGTAGAGGCGTGAAACTTCCAACCTCAGCTGAACTTGCTTACTTACTTATTACTCTGTGTTCCTAACTAGGCCTAAGGTGGCTAGTTTCCAGTAAAAAAGCATTTAAGAAAAGAAACCCCGATTCTGCACTCTGATTAGCCGCCAACGCCATTGATGATTGAGTTGTCTCAAATAAAGCTGCGTCCACACAGGCGAGCAGCAGGAGGTGGGCGCGGGCGGCGAGGGCGGCGCCTCCACCGCGCCGAGCGCCGACATGATCGACACGGCTCGCGTGTGGACGCGCCCCGTCGAGAGCGAGCTGGACGCGCTCGCGAGGCTCAAGCAGCTGCTCGAGAGGTATGCACGAGTGGAGCGAGAGATTCAACAACACGATTCCATATGGGGAAGCCACGAAAAGGCCAGCGAAAGAGTATGGGGAGATAAAGTGACTGACCTCTTTTTAGGCTCTTAGTAGATTGTTGCCGCGTCCCAAGAATTAGTGTCGTTTGGGCGATTTGGCCAGTTTGGCCGACAAAGAAGGGTAGAAGCCTGATTGTGCATTTTCGTGAACACACTGAATTGAACCCAAAAGATCGTTATCCTGGCCACAAAAGTAAAATATTTAGGCATATTACATGTTCTTTCGCTTGCAATACAATTTTTTTACTTTATTTTTATGGAGAGTATGTTTCTGCGAGCTCCGTTAAACTGAACTGACACCATACTGAGCCACTTGTTCGTCCTCAGACAGAACACGTTCCGGCCGGTGTTCGCGCCGCTGCTGCGCACGCCGCGGCTGCAGCGCAAGCGCGTGACGGCGCTGCGCCGCCTGCTCGCCGACGCGGGGCTGCTATACGCCGAGCTGCAGGCCGCCTGGCAGGAGCAGCAGACCGCGGGTACTCGTTCACTCACCCACCCACTCACTCTCTCACTCACTCACTCTCTCACTCACTCACTCACTCAACTCACGCCGCGGCTGCAGCGCAAGCGCGTGACGGCGCTGCGCCGCCTGCTCGCCGACGCGGGGCTGCTGTACGCCGAGCTGCAGGCCGCCTTGCAGGAGCAGCAGACCGCGGGTACTCGTTCACTCACTCACTCACTCACTCACTCACTCACTCACTCACTCACTCACTCACTCAACTCACGCCGCGGCTGCAGCGCAAGCGCGTGACGGCGCTGCGCCGCCTGCTCGCCGACGCGGGGCTGCTGTACGCCGAGCTGCAGGCCGCCTTGCAGGAGCAGCAGACCGCAGGTACTCGTTCACTCACTCACTCACTCACTCACTCACTCACTCAACTCACGCCGCGGCTGCAGCGCAAGCGCGTGACGGCGCTGCGCCGCCTGCTCGCCGACGCGGGGCTGCTGTACGCCGAGCTGCAGGCCGCCTTGCAGGAGCAGCAGACCGCGGGTACTCGTTCACTCACTCACTCACTCACTCACTCGACTCACGCTGCGGAGCGTAGGCTCAATAACTCAAATGAATCATTCACATAGATGCTTGGAAATACTTGTGTTGTGAGTGTGAGCACAGGTGTCTCACCGTGACGAACTTAATGCGTCACGACTATTCCCATACGGGGTGGCAAAGGCACGATTGTGGCTGGTTTTAGCCTGTCTAAACAGGGTGTAAATGAATTAACGCTAAGTGAGAAACTACTTTGTTAGGGACATCATTCTGCGCAACTTTCATTATGAAACCGATTTGATCAGAGCAACTTTATTTTTCACTTCCCAGTACATTTTGGCCTGAGTGGATCAGCTGATTTGTATAGAGAAGTGAAAAAAAAAAAGTTGCTCTGATCAAATTTCTCATTTTGCGTTAATTCATTTACACGTTGTATAATACTCCATTTCCGCATCGAGAGTGTAGGTGTTTTCCTTTATCATAATAAACATTTTTAGGAGTCATCTGTGTGTCTGTTTATTAAAGCACTGTTCGCTGAATTTAGACTACATTGGCACACACAGTTATCCCTATCGCATCCACGGAAGGACCGACTCGAGCCGAGACATGGGTGTCAAGTCTCTAAAGTTTCAAGCCATATCGCCACGCCATCGATATAATACGGCTATACAATGGCTATTAGTTGCCAGCCGTGTTAGTCCACTGTTACATTCAATAGAATATCAACAGAATGGCTCTAGCAATGACACACATATACAAACAGACCCTCCACCACAGATTACTTTGCCACTTTCCTCTATAATCGATCGATCGATAGGTTTGTCTTTGGTTTTCGGCATACGTATTGCTGCAGAATATCAATTTTGACAGCCACTGCCATGCTACAGCCACCCTGGAGCCATTAGCACATGGGACTTCCAATTTGCCACGCCAATGCTATTGAGAAGCCGATAGCGTCGAAGGCGGCCATTTTTGTTTACCAGACTACCGATTGTGTCATTTACTGTATTTTTGAAGCAATCGCTACACCACTGGGAGGCTGCAGCGGTACGGGACTTGAGGCCCAGGCATCATCATAAACTACAGAATTCAACTCTGTTCCCTGCTGCGACCCACATCTATGGTGCTAACAATAGTAATTCCTCCAGGTCTGGAGAAGCAGCTGGAAGCGCTATCTCTGACCGCGAAGGAAGAGGACATCAAGGAGCTGATTGAGATCTTTGACTGCCATTTCGACCCCGCGAAGGAGCCCAAGGGTCCCAAGCCGCGCGCGCCCAGAAATCACAACCAGGTAGGTGCACGCAGGGCCGAATACTGTATGAAGAGCCTTCGTCTTGCCAGAAATACGTTTTAAACACATATTAGTCGTTTCCTCCCAAATTACCCTCGACTCGACCTAGCTGAAGAGAAAACAAACATTTACATACAGGCACATACATTGCTTCTGGCCCCACACTAGGATACCCTGCTTCGTGGGAAACAGAAACAGCTACATCACAAATATGTAAACATCCAAGACCTGGTTTTTTTTTACCCAGCCGGGATTCGAACCCGGGACCTCTCTCATGGTAGGTCGGCAGACTAAACTGTAAAAATAGACGGTCATGGTGCGAGTAGGACTCGCGCACTAAGTGTTCACACTTGGAGAGTGTAACATGTGTGATTAGGTTTCCACATAAAAAACTAAAGTGTGATGTCATCTAAACCAAATTGCATATTTTTGTAGAAAGACAGATTCTTGCAGTTTTCAGATTTTTCCCTTTACTTGTGCTTATAAGAAATTGCTTTGTGCCAAATTTCATTATTGTAGGCCTACGGGACCTACCCTATAGGTTTTTGGTCCATTGCGATTACTATGAAAATACAACAATTTCACAGCATAAGTGTGACTATCTGTCAAAACTGACGTCTTTTCATGGGCTGACGTTTCTTTTACTGTCAATTAATATGACGTCTGTGCGACTTTCATCCACCAATTTCACGGGTGGGGGGGGGGGGGGCTGACTTTCTGAACGGGCTGGTGCGTCGGCGGGCGATGATGTAACTGGACGCAACCCTGGTTTTAGTTTTTGACCCTATCCTCTTGTGTTGTCTATGCCCACTAGTATATTGTCCTATTACGGATAGGATATGTAAAGTGGTGTGTTGTGTCCCGCAGGCGGGCGCCTCTGGCTCGGCGGAGGGCTCGGGCTCCGGCAGCTCGGGGGACCACACGCCGCTACCCTCGCCCTCCAAGGCCGGACAGGGTGAGCTTACACTATTACACCTACACTGCATGCCCCCACCACACCTCGTACACTCCATAGAACGCTCGTAAAATAATCACCTATTACTACTACATAACCAAATGATGTTTGTATTCGTGCAAATGTTTGCGTAAACTTTGCTAGGGCTGGTGGCGCGGCAAATGCAGCGATATTAAGTATACGCGTCGTCACTCGTCTGGCGTTCAGCCCTGTCTATTGATCCTCTAACCAAATCCTTTGACGCCAGGGGTGGGGTGCGGTATCTGAGTGGCCGTTCTGTACGGAGTACTATTATCTCTTCTGTGCCCCCACTAGCATAAACCAGTGTTGCCGTATAGACTGTCTAGTGTAAGTTGGCGTGTGGAAAAAACGTACTAATTTTGCCAGTTGTGTCTGACAGTTCTCAAAGCTTGGTGGCTTGTAGGAGGCGCCGCCACAGGAACGCCAACTTATACTAGACAGTCTGTACTATCGATTCCAGTGATTCAATACTCCACTTTGCGTGACAGGGTGCAAACCCATCGCCGCAGCTAATGGAATAAAAAGGTTTCCTCTCGATGTTTTCCATTGCCGTTAGATGATGATGATGATTTCCGATGTTAGAACATCCGCATAACATACCTAAGTAACCTATATGATTTATCTCATTGGTACGGTCGCGTGGTCTAAAAGATCCCGCTTATACTGCTTGTATACTTTTTAGGCGCAGGCGACCGTACATGGTCATCACCGGGATTCGAACATGCATCTCCTGAGAAGCAAGCAGGAAACCCTCTATAGAGCACGGAGCTCGATCATACATCAAATTCTCACTCATCAAGCAGGAATCTTCAATAATATAGTGTTTGTTCCCAGATGAGGCGGCAGAGGAGTCTAGTCAATCAGCGGCAGCGCCGGCGGCAGTCGCCGCGAACTAAACGAGTCAAATAAGTAACATTAACATTTACAATTCAAGTTAGATTTTTCTACAAACACTCCTGTCGTTTAGTAACATAATCCCGGATTCAATACCGTTGTCGCGAACCCGCAGTTGTAATGCTGTCTTGCTCTAATCACTTGTGTGAGAAAGAGAGCGGTATTATAATTAGGGTTTAAAAACAACAGAGCCTGTAGACAATGTTTCTAAACGCTAAGGAAAGCGAAACGAAACGATAACTTTTTATGTATGTGATTTGACTTTTGGAATCGCTACGTGACCACGCCAGGTTCACTCACTTCAAACAAATCACCGAGAACAGCCGCACACACACAGCTACATTGCATTCCGTATAAGCACGCGCCGCCACACGCAGACATTGCCGAATCTCGCGTCTTTTCGCGTGCTCCGAGACAGGACTACGCAAGCAATGCATGCGACGAGTCAACGTCATCCGTCCGGCCGGGCGGCACGTGTTAACTTGTTTTTGCTTACAAACAAGTGTGATTTCCGCGCACAGATATTCTTATTTTGCAAGATGGTTAAATATTGTGCGGTATACGGTTGCCTCAATAAGGATTCCACAAATAAGATCTAGTATTTTTCAAAGTACCCCAAGATAAGGAAATGTGAGTATCCATACCTAATAGTACCTATATATTGTTTGTAAAGTAAGTTTTAGGTTTTGCATCGGTGAAAACACAAAAATGCTACTTGCTTCACTCTCTAATCGCTAATAATAATAACTTATTGCAATGTATGTTGTCGTAGGTATGTTTGGTCGGGTGGAATCTTGCAACTTAAGTTTCAAGCAGATATTTTTTTTAACCGATTGAGCTGTAATTTTGCATTAATATAAACTCGGGTAACAGTCCCAGTAGGTAACTATAACTACCTATAGCGTCCTATAACACCAGGACACACACATACATAGCTAAGCGACAACCCTACCCGTTTGAGCAAGAGTAGATAGTTATCATGCGAACAGGGGCGTAGTGAATTTACTATTTCTTATTTATACTATGACGTGACGTCACCTTAGCGAAGCCAAATGTCAAATCACGTACATAAAAAGTTATCGTTTCGTTTCGCTAGCGTTAGCGTTTAACTTTGTCTACGGAGCCAGATGAGTCTGGGGTGGCCATAGAGAAGTGACAAACAAAAACACACATTTATTCGTATTATTACATTTAGGTTAAGTCTTCTTTGGAATTGAACTGAGTTTAAGTTTGCGTACATTTGGTGAACGAGTTTACATATTTATTTTTTTACTTCACTTCCGGTTTATCTAACTTTGCATTTTATTTTTCTTTAAACTATTGTATAGATAGTATTGAGTGCCTTAGCGTCTCAGTATGTAATAAGATGTGAAATGTTTTGTACCCACAATACGACGATTCGCAATTGTATTTATTTTCAGCATAATGTATAAAGCTATGAGACGTTTTCGTCTACAAAATATTGTTTTAAAGCCCTATTTAGATGGAACATTAATGTAAGGCTACAGAAGCCATTTATAACGTTTTTATACAAAACATTGGCATACACGAACAACTATATCAATAAGTACAACTGAGTACTTTTATTTATTTTAGCGTGAGTGCAATCACATTGGAACGGATGGACTGATCTAGCATCCGATGATTTATGCATTTTATATGTATTTCCTGCACCTGCAGTGTATTTTTTAGGTTTTGCTCAGGCTATTAAGTTTTGCAATTCAGTAATCATACCGTTGTTTTCAAAGTTGAAGCAAGCCGCGTGTACCTACCTATATTAACTTACCTCGTATTTAGTTAGTTTTAACATAGACTGTACATATTATTTAATTTCTTATTTTGTTCAGATCTCTAATAAATATGTAAGTCTATATGAAATGCGTTTTCTTTAGATGCGATGGGTTCGCGAGTTTTAAGCTGTACGTCGACCTACCGGCCCGCAACGCAGGCAGGCACTCGCTACCGCTCATCTGTCACCAGCAAATATTAGCAAGAAGTTCGTTGCGTACCGTAGACAGAGAAAGGAATAGACGGAGTGCATGCGTACACCTTTGAGATGGAGATAGAGTTGGTTCTCAATAAGCATAAGGTTCAAAATCAGAGATTTTTCTGCCACACATCTGTCAAAACAAGCATTTGACAATTCTGTGGCTCGATAAAAACGCATACGCGGGTAAGGGACAGGTGATCGTTATTGTTTCTCGCTTAGACAATAATGATTCGTATTGTGTGTCATCTCTTTCTTTTCTTTTTTTTTCTGACGATGTGTCATCTCTATACTATACTCCCCCTACGTTGCGTACCGACCTATTACGACCTCTATATCTATAGTTATATGCAGTGAGTCATCACATCAGTGTTTTTTTTAAATTTAAATCTTAATACACTCACAGGACCTAGCAATGTGTGTGCCTGTACATAAAGGTTATGTTTTAATAGTTCTATTATGATATTATATGATATTGAATTGGGTCAAACACCTGTAATGATATCATGAATTGTTATTGTAATGAATAAATAAATAAAGGACAGGACACGACCGTCGCGTTCGAAAGCGTGAACATGGCTTGATAATTGGAAACGATTTGATTGATTACGGGGCGTGGCTAGGCCGCCGGACAGTGATGGATGGATAACTCACTGTATTCTTATCACGAATAGACTGTAGCTTTATAAGACAAACGTCTTACGTGACGTTAGAGGCCAAAGCAGGCCCGAGGCAGGCCCCATCTAGAACATTACTGTGACCACCAATCAGCATGTACAATACAGTCGGCGTTTGATATGGCACGTCGGCTCTCGTCCCCGAGACGTGCCAAATCAAACGCCTAGTTAGGTAGGTACAAACAATAGTTAACAGTCAAGATATTGGTGCTTACGGTGCTTGGGGCGCCGTTCCGGGCCAACACCGGCCTTTACACCTACGCTCTATCGCGCGTGAAAGTGCGACCCCCTGCGAAAGCGCGCGCGTGTAATGGTGGCGACTTGGCGAGGGAAAAGGAGCGTAGGGGCGGGGCATCTCAGTCGCGCGCAGTAGGTATCCCGCGTTCTTCATGGTCTTGGAGGAACGCGGCCTTTCCTACGGAAATGCTCAAAGTTCATGGTGGACGATCGTTCAGGGCCCGAATTCTACTGTACACAAGCATACCACAAGTCCACAAGCCTGGCACAAACTTGAATACATTTGGTATTCTACTAAAACCGGAATCCAATTCACAAGCGCCAGCGTGACGCCAGCCTACTTCGTATTCTACTATCCAAAACGTACTTACGCTGGCGTCAAACTGACAGTAGAACAAAGTACGCTGGCGTCAAACTGGCGCCAGCGTGAGTACGTTTTGGATAGTAGAATACGAAGTAGGCTGGCGTCACGCTGGCGCTTGTGAATTGCGATTCCGGTTTTAGTAGAATACCAAATGCCTCGTATTCAAGTTTGTGACAGGCTTGTGGTATGCTTGTGAACAGTAGAATTCGGGCCCAGGTCATGTAACTCTGTTGTTTAGTAAGCATAGATGGTGACCCTCGCTCTCTCTAGATAACGTGGCGCGTTTCATGCGAACTTTATTTGCGTTTTGCATGTTGACTAGACCCACAGGTTCGAATCCAAGTGCTCACTATGTACAAGGAGAAAGTCCGCGCCGCACCGCTCATTGCTGCATCATGCAGCCTGCATGCAATGCAAGTAATGCAACACGCCGGGAATGACGGTGTGGTCTGCCGACCGATGTCGGTCACGGGGATAGCTTCAACTTGTCGTCTGAGTTGTGGCTCTTTGCTTTGCTATATGTACCGATCATTACGGATGTCCTACCGGTTATGGAAAACATCATGAGGAAACCTTCATTACTACTCCACTCCTGCCTGACCTGAGACGCAATATTGGAAACGCAGTGGGAAATGGAGTAATGAATAACGGCTAACTTAGATTTTTTTGAACGCGAATTATTACAATGAACGGTGAATGAACGCGACTTAAAATTTTGACAAGTCGCGCAACATCACCCCCCTGTTCCAAGTCACGCCAAAATCGATTACCTACAGCGTCTACGATACGAAGCCGTTCCGAAGTCAGTTTTG
Organism: Argyresthia albistria; assembly: GCA_963457715.1. NCBI lineage: Eukaryota > Metazoa > Arthropoda > Insecta > Lepidoptera > Argyresthiidae > Argyresthia > Argyresthia albistria. The sequence goes on along the minus strand of OY735276.1, from coordinate 5,540,174 downwards.
CCGATACAAAACGATGGCATCGTTGATGCTAAAATCGATTATGGCGCTGACGGCGATGTCACGGAACGCGACCCACATTGTCAATGTCAAAATCAGCTGATTGTTGTTTTTGTCTTTTTGTCGAAATTAGGTACTCACAGTGTTCTCGAATGTAAAATGAAGAGCCTTCTAAATACTCTATCATATGAAGAACATACGAAAGCTGTGCAACTACTGACAAGAGAACGGTGTGAAAACATTCTAAGAATCGTCAAGAATAGTAGGCCAAAGATGAAGTAAGCTAATAGACATAAAAAAAAAACATTTACATAGAGGTACTTAGATTGCTTCTGGCCCCACAACTAGGATACCCTGTGTCGTGGGAACCAGAAACAGCGACTTCATCACATACATGTAAACAATATCATATTATTATCATATCATACTGCCTCTGACGGTCAGTGTGTACATAAGGGGGCGGAAGCCCCTACTTGTGTTTTTTTTTTTAATTTTCACTTTTTGAGGTCTCCACACGTTAGCGTTAGGGTGTAGAAAAGGGGGTTGTCTCGCGGCGAAAAATTTTCTAAGTTTTTTTTTTCTTTGGCACCCCCTTATCTACACCCGAACCAACCAAATCATGTACTTATTGCTTTCTATTGTGTTTTTAACTATTAAATAATTACTTTTTCAGAAATGTAAAGCTGGAAGAGCAAGAAACTGCCAAGAAACTCATCTCAACACTAGACCAATGGGGATTTGATTTAGAAGAATTCAGAGAATTAGTTTTCAAGAGCACAATAAAAACAAACATGGTTTATCATCAACCTCAAGCGAAAGTTGCCATTCTAATTGCTAATGACCAATATAAATATCAACGAAAACTAGCAACACCTTCTAAAGACTGTAATTCATTGTCAGTGATCTTGAAAGAACTGGGTTTCATTGTGATCAAACTGATTAACAGTAATATTGTAGTGTCAAAGAGGATTCTAATAAAGTTATTTGAGGAAGTTATACCTGCAGACTCATACTGTAAGTATACATTATAAAAATAGTGTAAGTATCAGCAAATGTATTTTGTACTTGTAAGCAATTTGTCAGATGAAGTAACGAAGAAAATCTTAGATACTTACTCCTTTATTATTTTTAGTTTAGCCAGTACAGGCTAGAAGACAAAGCTTAGAGTCACACCTTTTCCCATATGGGACAGCAGAGGCACAGTTATCCACAGAGCTCTAACAGGGTACCTAATCCACACACTAAATTATACTAATATTACAGAAGCCTTCATCCATAAAATCACAAATTATTTTGTTGTTATTTCATAGCTTTTGAACATTATTACCAAGTGATAAGGATGAGAATCGCGGGCCGTCGTTTTTTTGATAGACGGTTGAGTGATTAAGGCCCTGTTCCAAACCATGTCTACAACACCCTATTAAAACAGAGTAAAAGTTTTCTGATACACACAGTTTTTGCAAAATCTTCTCCATATCCTAGGTTTCATCTACTATGCCGGGCATGGTTGTGAAGTAGGCAACGTCAAATGCCTAATGGGAGTCGACTGTCCCTTGGAAGACATCCGAGGTCAGGAGGATCTGGTAACGGAATACTTTCTGCTGCAGCAAGTTGCCAAGTGTAGACCAGAGCTGTGTGTACTGTTGATGGACATGTGCCGAGTTCATTTGGAAAGGTAAGGTAGCTGTGGTTAAATAGCCCATGACTTGGCAAGAAATCTTAGAAATAAAATAATGGAGAATTAAGTGACATATTAGTGCGCTAGGTACCTACTGCGTGTTATGTATGATTGACAATACAAATATGTCATTATTTAATTTCTAGCATTTCATGCCAACCTGTAATTAAGACCAAAATGGTTAAATAACTATAAATAAAAAATTCAAAACACCCACACGATAAAGGATCGCGCACTTTAGGACGGGACGCAGCTTGACGGGGCGGGGCGGGCCGCATCGCCGCATACAATATCATGCGGTCGGTTGCGCCCCGACCCGACACCGTGTGCGATAGTGCGCTGCGACCCGGCACGCTGCGGCCCGTCCTAATGTGCGTGATCCTTAAATGTAACCTTAAAACTGACTTGTTGTCATGTTAAATTGATAAGTTTCGATCTACAGAACCAAGTGAACAGGGATGTCTATAATATATAATTTACAAAAAACCTCATTAAAATCTGACCACCTGTTTGAGCGCTAGAGTGCCACAGACATACACGCACAGACAGACGCGTAGACGCATCAATCAAACTTATTTTTTTTGCCAACAAACAACTGTAAGTATGTCACTTATTAAATTTCCCAGATCAACAAACCCCCGTCTCCAAAGCGAAATATCCCAATCTGAAGAGTATACCATCCACAAGAACCTCATAATCGGATATTCCACCTCCGGGTCAGAAAACGCATACGAGCAGGTGCTAGTAGAATGCTCATCTTCTGTGATGGAAAATGCCACGATGGAACTGAAGACCGATGATTGTTTTGTGGCTCAAAACAGTTTGTATGCTAAGTCGTTGTGCGAGCATTTGAGAATGAACTTGGATGTTAGTTCTATGTTGGATAAGGTGCATGAAGGTGAGAGCACTATTATTCAACTGTCTTTATAAATGTATACAATAGCGTCACGCCTTCTAGCAAACGAGTTGGCAGAGGCACAACGGTGCCGACTTTATAGTTTTAACCATTTATTCAATAATAAATTTTGCGTGACAGGGGGCTAGCCCATCGCTGCATCTATTGAGTAATGAAGGTTTTCTTACGATCTTTTCCTTCAACGAATTATTTTGAATGTCTATGGTTTATTTTAAAACAGGCTTTTACCACAGGGTGCTGATCCCATACAAATTAGAATTAGTAACCCTTCGTAAAAAAGAGATGGCGTGAGGAGTAATATTTGTACTTTAAACTCCATGGTTTCAGTTAAAATACTTATAGGTGGCGCTAATCCTAGAATTAATCCTATATATCTTAGCGCCATCTCGTGGTATATGCAATTTTTCGATGGTGCTGCACCAAGCGATAATGGCCTCGGACTAAAGAAGCTTCCGTAGCATCTCTCATTCTAGGTGGTCTATCTGTATTAGTGTAATATTATAGTATCTGTGCTTTTACTCTACAATTCTTTGCAGATGTCGAAAACGGCCCAAAGGAGAAGCAAAAACCCATTAAACTTCAGTTCGGTAGTGACAAAAGGTCCTTACATGACCCAGCCTTAGGTATGTATTGTAATTGCACTTGCCGACAGATGGCGTTAAGGTAGAGAATACTATTTTGATACAATCCTAAATCGCGTAATCAAGGGAATTGAACATTTTATTAGGGTGGATTCATGCCTTCTCATTATTTTATTCTAGCCTTTGGACATATTTTAATAACACATTTTGCCTTTTTCAGGTGACATAAACGAGCTATATGAGGAATTGAGCAAAGCCCAGATTTTTTTTAACTGATGGATGGTACTAAAACTTGAATCTAAAGAATAGTGATAAGAATATTTTAATAAGCTTTAACCAGAGATAATAATTATAATACTACTCTAGCTTTTACTAACACTTATATTTTATATGGCAGTTTCAAAATGAACAAATTAAAACATTATATAAAGAAGTACGCATTTACTTTTTGTACATTTGTCTCACTACCTAACAAAACGTATTTCAGTCCACACTTTTATATTACAGTACGGTGTACAAGGTGTAACAGAAAGGTGTAGTCATATTTTAGGGGGTTGTTAGGGACATAATTCTGAGCAACTTTTACTATGAAACCAATTTGATCAGAGCAACTTTAATTTTCACTTCTCTATACAAATCAGCTGACCGCCCCAGGCCAAAACGTAAAAAAAAGAAAAAGTTGCTTTGATCAAATCCGTTTCATAGTAAAAATTGCTCAGAATGGTCTCCCTAACAACCCCCTAAAATATGACTACACCCTTCTGTTACATCCTGTATAATATATTGATCGGAAACTTAACCACTATTACAACTTTTCTGAAACTTGAATGCCGGTAAATACACAGGAGCACAATCGTTTATCAACAATATGTAGAGTGACAGATATTTCTCTGCTCAAGATGATCCTAGTTACACAAATAGCATAGGAACAGAGTAACTCCCCGGTCCGTGACGCTTATCAAAGGTTACAATTAACTAATCGATGGTCATCGATTCCCAATAGAGGCACGTGATTTGTTGAAATTAGCTTATCGCTCTGTTAGTGTAAGCTATTCGTAACCTTTCATTAGCGTCTCAAAAACCGGGGGCGAGTATGGTACAGCACACCTAGACAAGTTAATAACGCAACGAAAACGAATAGAAACGAAAACTCAAAATGTATGCGATTTGACATTTGGTGACGCTAGCGTAGCGTGACGAACTGTCAAGTCGCATACATATTTTTTGCGTTTCGTGCGAACGATAATAGCGTTTTGCATCTTGTCTAGGGGGCAGTTCACGCTAAGTTTCTTTGGCTCTGAGCGAGCTGTCGTCACTCTTTCTCATCCCTACTTATTTTATGCGAGAAAGAGAGGCCACAGCTTTCTCAGACTTGACGAACTTAAGAACTTCAGTCTACAGGGTCTAACAGAAGGGTGTAGTCATATTTTAGGGGGTTGTTAGGGAGATCATTCTGAGCAACTTTTACTAAGAAACCGATTTGATCAGAGAATTTTTATTTTTCATTGCTCCATACATTTTGGGCAGGGCGGGCGGTCAGTTGATTTGTAATTTTGTATAGAGATAAAAACAATAGATACACATTTAATCATTTACATACAGGCACACACATTGCTTCTGGCCACACACTAGGATACCCTGTGTCGTGGGAACCAGAAACAGCGACATCACAAACATGTAAACATCCAACACCTGGGGTTTTTTTTTGTCCCCAGCCGGGATTCGAACCCGGGACCTCTCGCATGGTAGGCAGACGCGCAACCGCTGCGCCACAGAGGTCGTCAAAATTAAAGTTGCTCTGATCAAATCGGTTTCATAGTGATAGTTGCACAGAATGATGTCCCTAACAACTCCCTAAAATATGACATCACCTTTCTGTTACACCCTGTACACCAGATGGTGAACAAAAGTATTATACTTCACATTACGGCCTCTTCATGAGTGTGTGCGGTTGAAAGTGGTTGACTATGTTAACCCACCAGCTGTCTTCCACTCCCTTGGTGAACTCTCGGATGAAACGGTAGTTCAGCACGAAGATCCTGTCTTGGTACTCCGGTTGGATACTGGGAAATGGAGAGAAACTAGTTATTTATTTTTATAAGCAAAAGCTTATCATCATAGTGGGTAATTTTTAACCGACTTCAAAAAAGGAGGTTCTCAATTCGGTTGTATGTTTTTTTTGTTTTTTTTTTTAATGTGTTTTGTCTCAAAACTGGCTCTATTTATGAACCGTTTTCAAAAATTCTTTTTTTGTTTGAAAGGGTTACTCATAAGCTTGGTCTCATTTTTTGAAAAACAGGAATCGGTCCAGTAGTTAGGTCACTAGCACTACATGAAAATATCTGAAAAGTATTGTCTTACTTATCATATTAACGTTATCCCGTATTGTTTCCTTTCCGTTACTGTGGGCTGACTGAAGGGATAGATATTCGTCTAAGTATGTTGTGTAATATGTGTGGACTTAACAGCCAGAACACAGATGTTGTTGGCTCGTGTTCGTGTCTTGCCAGAAATACGTTTTAAACACACTCTTATGTTAGTCGTTTCCTCCCAAATTACCCTCGACTCAACCTAGCTGAAGAGAAAACAAACATAAACATTTACATACAGGCACATACATTGCTTCTGGCCTCACACTAGGGTACCCTGTGTGAACCAGAAACAGTGACATCACAAACATGTGAACATCCAAGACCTGGGGTTTTTTTTTTGTGCCCAGCAGGGATTCGAACCCGGGACCTCTTGCATGGTAGGCAGATGCGCAACCGCTGCGCCACAGAGGTCGTCATCGTTTTGGAATTCATTATGAGGATAACAACGCTACATCAAGGTCTGTCTATGTGCTTACGGTATCACTGACCCGATCGACAGCGGCGGCAGGTCCCCTGTGTCGGACATGCTCTTCATCCCGCGCAGCACATGGTAACACATCGTGATCTCCACCCAGCGTTTGTCAGCGTCGTCGAACATCACGCCGACCTGCGAAAGATTCAGCGGAATCGGTTCAGCCGGTTGCGATCTGGGATGCCACCGGGATTGGATTCTGCAAGCGAATGTCGAGCGAGCGAAATACCATTTGTTGTTTGATTGTGTGTATCCATGGTATGGGGTTAACCTATTTTGGACTCCTGTCTCCCACTGTTTCTTAGATAGCATGATAAATTACAAATTTGACCTACCTACTATACATAATTCCTACAATATGTTTTTCTTTTTGGGAGAAAATAAATAAATTTTTCATTTTCATTTTTTCATTGTAGCCGGCGCGGCACGTCTTGGCGCGGTCGACGAGCCAAAACCGGGATTTTGAGCCGTCGTTATAGCCACTGTCATAAGATTCACGTAGAGAATCACCGCCCAGGTAGTTTACACAACAGTACACAGGGTAATGAGAAGTGCGTCGTCTAACATCATGCCGATCTGCGAGAGTGAGGGGAAAAGTTAAGCCGAATTTATTCTGCTGTTTGCGAACTGTGACGCCACAGACAACAGTTTACACAGCACACAGAATATTGTGGAGAAAACAAACAAGAAATTCCGAGAGTAAAGTTCTTTTTAACCGACTTCCCAAAGGAGGAGGTTTACAATTCGTCCGGATATTTGTTTTTTATTTTTTATGTATGTTCCCCGGTAGCGCCTAGACGGATGGACCGATTGGGAAAATTATTTTTTTGTTTGAAAGGGTTTACCTTCCCATTGGTCCCATTGACACCAGGTCAGGATCTGATGATGGGATCCTGGAGAAATCGAGGGAACTCTTCAAATATTATAGGCAGATCTATAGTGATTTTTGTGTTTTTCATAATAACTTGTGCAAATGCACATGGTAAGCATAATATTGTGATGCGGAACTGCTGATGAAGACCACATATGGCCACCAGAACTGCTCAATACTAGGTACAAATACAATGCGTGGCTGATGGGCTGGCAACGCATAGCCTAAACCGGTGGACCTAGAGTCATGAAACTTTGTACAGAGGTTCCTTAGTAGCGTGGGGTAGCACTGAGATGGGATTTGACAAAATTAAGTCCTCAAGGTGGGGGGGGGGGGATAAGGGGTAACAGTTTGTATTAAACTCAATCTAATCAAATAGGGTTTGTGGAAGTCGGTTTTTTCTAAAGTTTACTTTTTGTTTCAATTATAATTATTTAGATAAATGGTTTGAAATCATGGTTTCTTTCTGTTTCAGCAGGAAAACCAGTTCACAATTATTTACAATTCTTTATTGCACATAATAATTGATATGGTTACATTAATAGAAAACACATGTACAAAGGCGAGCTTATCCCTAAAGAGATTTCTTCCAGCAAACCAAGAGCCCTATTTTTGAAATCGCTCGTGTGATATAATCGCTCGTATGACTTGCGCAACGAGTGGTTCTGACCAATCGTTGCAGAGCGAATGAATATAACGAACGAAAATCATTCGTTATGATGGCTCGTTTTAAAATTATATCACACAAGCGATTTCAAAAATAGGGCTCCTGGTGTGAAAGGAAAATGTATAGTGAAAGGGAAGGCAGTGCACAATAGCTACTTAGTTCATCATTCATTCTACATCAGCCTGTCGGGGAACCCGTTGTGGAGTAGAGGCCTCCTCGTGTACGCAGTTACGGTCGGTCAAAAATAATATGGTTTTCTTTTACTGTACATTTGAAACGAAATTTAAACACTCTTGTATTCTATCAAGCCTGGACCATATGAGACTTCAACTTCAGCTTTTGGAAATGTAACATAAATGAATGACTAAAGATTTAACAAAAATCCAGACAAAATATGTATATCTATGTATGTACATATCTATGTATTATAGGTACTAGAATAGTTTTATTGTACGTGCAATTCTTCCCCTTACCTATCATCTCCGTCTCCTACCCAACGGTTTGCTGGAAGAAATCTCTTATTAGAGATAAGCTCGCCTTTGAACATATTTTTTCTATGTTAAGCCATTTTTACTGTCATGTGAGTACAATAAAGAAATTACTTTAAGATTATTTTCTGTACATGCAATGCAAGATTACCTGGTAAGGGAAAGCATAGAATATGTCGTCCTTATCAATGGCCAAAAGTTGTCTTTGCGACATGGACAGATTCGAGGTTGCCGTCTTCAATGACTCAATAGCATCCTTCTCCACTAGGCCTTCTAGGGATTTGAAGTCGCTGTTCTTTAGTGCGTCTGAAACAACCTAACACACAAATTTAGTTTATATCCCACATAGATAGATAAAAATTATCCTTTATGACCAAAAATTGAGTAAATATGTGAAAATTAAGGTATTGAAATAGTAGATTGTTACACAAGGGACGTAAGAGAGCTATTTCGAATAAAATTACATTGTTAAATACTTTCCCTCTATGTAGAAAAGCCATGGGGCGGCTCTAAAATATTCTTATTTTGTACATTGACCAATACACATAATGTATACCTTCCACAGAGCCATGGGTATGACTCCACCCGGGTAGATGGCTAAAACTAGTCAGATACATTGAGTTATAATCACATACATACCTGAACAGCATATTTGGAAGCCTCTATGAACTCGTGAAGTCTGAAATCTTGCTCAAAGTATGGCCTGATAATAAAGTTAGCGAACATCCAGTTTTTAACGAACTTTAAAAAGGAAGGCCACACGATTGGAGGGAACTCCATCAACTGCGGCAGTCTCTTGCTATCTGTCTGCTCATGGGAATAACTTCTCAATTGTATAACCGGACATGTTGAGGTTATAGATATTAGGTGATTTCCCAGTATGCCCCTGTTAGCTTGTTTGCACAACCTATAAGTACGTCTGGAAAGCACTTGCCTTAAAGCTAAACTCATATTTCGTTAGTATTTGGCTTTCTGGCTGCAGTATTTTCAAGAAAATAAAACAATTTCGTGCTGTTGTTTTTTGACGTAAAAATAAAACAAACAGAATTGGTAATATTGTTGTCAATTACAAGAGGTTGCTGGTAAACGTTGGTGATTTGTCAAGGGTTTTTGAATTTTTGATCTAAAGTTTTAATTGGTTAAAAGACTGCCAATAGAAAACAAATTAAATCATATTCTTGAAAACTGATACGGATTATTATTTATATTTTTGTACAGCTCATTTCTTCACCCGTCACCACTGCTCATCTAGATTACTACGAGATTGCTCTACAAGTTGAGCAGCAAAATAGTGTTCAAAGGCGAACTTATCTCTAATAAATAAAAAGATATTTCTTCTAAGAAACCAACATCACTATTTCGTTTTTAAGTGCATACCATAACAACCTTCATAAACTTGCTAACTCAGTGTTGCCAAGTTGTCAACTAATTGCTAGTCTTAGCGAATGCAGGCGTAGTCGTGTAGGCAAAGCGGAAATAAACACAGTATTCATCAGAATATAAGGTTGGTTTGGCCAGGCAAACCTTGTATTTAGGGTTTCATACCTAAAGGGTAAAACGGGACCCTATTAGCAAGACTTCGTTTTCCGTCCGTCTGTCTGTCTGTCCGTCTGTCACCAGGCTGTACGTTATGAACCATTGGCCTTGGACCGTGATCGGTTGTACGGTGGATCAAAAAGAGACGTCCAAATTTTTTTTTAGTTTCCTCATGCCTGGGTGTATCCGAAAATACCTCATGTATGTTCCGCGATTTTTAGCGGTTTAGAAGTTATGATTTTTTAAATGTGATTTGCAAATTTTCTACCGGAGCAACTTAAAATTATTATAACTTTTTTAATAATCAGATATTTTATATTATTTTTCCTTAAGAATGATGGTCTTACAGCATCCATTTATAAATTATAATCAATTACACAAAAAAATTCACCGAAAAAAGGATCGAAAGTGAAAACTTTAGGTTTGAGTTGGACGGAGTAATATTTTCAAAATTCTCTTAGTAATACAAAATAATCATAGATCAAATGATCATAGGTTTAAACTAGTTTTAAAAACTTGGTCAATTTATGAGCTTACCAAATATCAAAAATAAAGTTGTCCTTTATAGTAATTTTTTCAATGAAATCGGCTTCCAAACTTATTAAGGTGAAAATAAGCTAAGAAATAATGTTAACCAAAAACATTGTTTTAGCTTTTTTATGGCCACCATTAGTGAGAAATCATTATTTCTTTATAACGTTTATTCATGAAAAAAAAAGCACTTAATTATGTAATTTAAGTCTGCCAAACTGCTAGGCAGTTTGTCGGCAGGTTGGTTTGGCTCCTATAACAGTATGTACTTTTTTATAGTAAACCCATCCCCAGTTCCATTTTTAAGGATATTTAAAGGTTTTTAATATAATATTGTTTCAACATACCTACATTTAAACTTTCTCTTGGGAATTGCATCTGTAATGAACTTATCTGGCATATTATTTAGTATCTTAGGCAGCACCCTACAAGCTGTTCTAGACCCAATCCAATCAGTGACACATTAAAATAGAAAATAGTAGTTCATGAAACTGTTGCATAATGAGGGGTGATAGAGTCTGGGCCAGTGAGTCCTGTCATCTCAAAAGCGCGGCAAATTTAAAAAATCTAAATGTAAATCTATACACCAAATTAACGGAGTTGATACTTTTATGTTTTTTTTTTTAATTAAATTTTTGATAAGTACCTACCTATTTTCTCTCATGACTTGGTTGATTGGTGGAAAAAGAGAATATTATATTAGTAAAAACGTGCCTTCGTAAATTCGGGATGGGTTAATATATTTTTACCATGCCTATACAGTTTCCCACTGCTGAGCAAAAGCCTTCATTTCGAGTATAAACTAAACATACTTAATTAATAAACTAATTGTGGTGAAACCAAACGCTTTTGACATCTGTCATTCGAGCTGTCACTCGGCATCGGCTATCTTACTGTTCCACATCATCACTGCTTTGAATCTAACCAACCTACGAGAAATACAGTCCAATCTTTTATTGAAAACCACACCAGGATCCCTACTCTACGAGGAAGGACTGGTCCCAACATATGGTCCATCATCGCCGTCAACTGTTGGATTTGCTCTCTTCTACGAGCGAGGCTTCCCGCCTTATTACGACGAGCCGCCGCGTGGAGATCCTGGCCTTGGCTCTCTTCATCGAGCACCGCTTCACGTCTTACTGCGTGCCGTCGTCGGGAGGTATCATACTTGCTCTCTTCTCCGGGCAAATTTCATCAACTTAACAACATTACAACACGAAATCCGTACAGAGCCAACCTACATTGTCTACGCAGCTGTCTACCGCAACGTTAAACGAAGACAAGAACAGCCTACATTGTCTACGCAGCTGTCTACCGCAACGTTAAACGAAGACAAGAACAGCCTACATTGTCTACATAGAAGTCTACTGCAAGTTGCAACGCAAAACGAAGTCAGAACCACTATTTCCAGTGCAGTGTGTTCATTGTGGAGATAATACCAACCACCAAATCACTTCTGAAATCAAGTTGAAGAGAATCGGCAACAACAAACATCTTGTAAGATCATTCCATACCTCACCTTTTATTCACATTCATATAACCTTTCATATCGTCATTATTCCAAATTATCTTCTGATTTGACTGAGCATAGAATTCATTCTCAATAGAATAAATACCTACATAGATATAAACAGCAAGCTATCTATCACAATTAGCATCTATTTACTTAAATACCTACCACAGTATTCATCATTGGCGCAAGTTCAATAATAACTTCATTGTCTTATCAATATCATCATCATAAAAATCAAACTAACTACCTAGCTAGTATTCACTTAGCCTCTGTAGTCGACATATTTATTTGCAACAACAGATGAAACCACCATAATTAATCACATAACTTCATAGTTAACTAAATTCATTCTTATAATATCACATCAATAATAATAATCAATAAGTGAAAACTTGAACAATTGTTGGTTTTGTAAACACAAAACACTATTGTTTGGGTTAAAATATCCATTCCTATGTAATATAATATCTAATTTCTAATCTAATTCCTAATAATAATCTCATAATATTGAACGGCTGCACGTTTTGAATTTGCAAAACGCAGATTAGTTCATAATAATCATCACCAAAACCTATCTAATAACAAAATTCATCAATTACAATACAGCTTTCGAACGTACATTTGCGTTTCGTTCATGCAAACTGCAGTTTAGCTTGAGAGGATTATAGCAATACTTCGTCTAACTTTCAAACGCCCATTAGTCACCCACCTTATTGTAATTGCAAAACGCAGAATAGTAAACATACAAATTACTTGAAACTCCAGTTTTATACATAAAATAAGTTGTTTATTTAACTTTCAGCAATAAAATATTGTTAAAACATGGAAGACGAGGACAATATCAAACAACTAATCAAAAAAAGAGCCTCCGTGAAGTCAAAACTCACGCAATTCGCAAATTACGTAAGAACAATAACAAGTGAGGAATTATCCGAAATACAGGTCATTGAACTAGGTGCTCGATTGGCAAAATTTGAAGATTTATATGCTTCTTACGATGACTTACAGGTGGACATGGAGACATTATCGGAAACGCCTGCCGAACAATACAAAGAACGCGAACAATTTGAAGTTAACCACGTCCAGGCTCTTTTTAACGTCGAGCACATCCACAAAGAATCTAGTAGTGCACTTTGTCACTTACTAGACACTACAAACAAAAATCTTAGGGCCTTATCCACCCTTGATCAGCCCACTAAACACTGGGACACGTTGATCATTCATATGATGGCAAGTAAACTCGATAACGTAACTAGTCGGGAATGGGAAGAGTTTCGTAATGAACTTTCCGCTCCTCCTGCCTTATCCGATTTCACGACTTTTCTTTGCAACAGAGCTGACCTCTTAGAGACTCTTGACGAGTCCCGACCTTTGAAGCAGAGGTTGGATACGGTCAGCACTCATCAAAAACCGAAGAGTTTTCTCTTAGCCAACAACACAACTAACACCAGAAAGTACACCAAAAGTGCTTGCCCTATGTGTCAACAATCGCATCTGCTGTACGCTTGTCCTGCTTATCGCAACTTACCCGTCGCTACACGCATACAAAAGGCTAAAGAATACAAGGTCTGCCTAAATTGCCTTCGCTTTGGTCATGCCGAGACACGGTGTGCGCTTAGTCATTGCAAATATTGCAAATTAAAGCATAATACCCTACTGCACATAGATAGGGAGCCAGAGCATTTAGCGCATGAAAATGTTGTCTTCACAGCAAATCAATCAACTCAATCAAGTGTCGTTTTTCTTTCCACAGCACTTGTCAAGGTACTGGACAACAAAGGGAAGCAGCACACTGCCAGAGTCTTATTGGACAACGGGAGTACAGCAAACTTCATATCCAAGGAGTTTAGTCGAAAACTCCATCTTAACATAAATGCTGATAGGTCTACAACGGTGACAGGTATAAGTAGCCAAGTTATGAGTAGTTCACAGTCTTGCTCATTCAATATGGGGTCTTATAATGGGGACTACAACATGAACGTCGACTGCTACATACTGCCACAAATCACCTCTTCAATACCTAACACATACATAAACATAAACGATTTACCTCTTCCGTCAGGGATTTGTCTTGCTGACCCCACCTTCAATGTTCCCTCTTCAATCGACATCTTACTGGGAGCAGAAATATTCTGGGATCTTATTGGCGCAAATCGCATCTGCATGGGTAAAAACAAGCCGTCTTTAGTCGAAACAAAGCTCGGCTGGCTTATTTCGGGGGTTGTTCATAGAGCTTCATCAAACACCCCACAATCACCGATGTGTTTGTTCACTAACACTGACAACACACTTACGGACTTAACTCGCTTTTGGGAATTAGATACAATTTCACCAAAACACAATCTTACCAGTGAAGAACGCACGTGCGAACAAATATTCGTGAAAACAACAGAACGAGACTGTGAGGGCCGCTTTATGGTTAACGTACCTCTTCAAGAACCTCGTCAAGTACTGGGTAACTCATTCGAAATGGCTAAACGCAGATTTCTATCCCTTGAGCGCCGTCTAGAAAGAGACCCAGAATTAAAATCGTTGTATGTTGATTTCATGAATGAGTACATAGAACTCAAACACATGACAGAAAATACACAATACGCACCTCGTTTAAACACAAGCGTTTCATATTTCATACCTCATCATGGGGTCCATAGAGAATCAAGTACAACTACAAAACTGCGCGTAGTCTTCGACGCTTCAGCAGTCACTACGTCAGGCAAGTCCTACAATGATATACAAATTGTTGGGCCAACTGTACAAGATGACCTTCAAGCAATTTTACTAAGATTCCGACAGCACAAGTACGTCGTATCTGCGGACATCGAAAAGATGTACCGACAGATGTTAGTGAAAGAGAGTTTTCGTGAGTTGCAACAAATATTATGGAGATCAGATCCCACACAACCACTTAAAACTTACACTCTAAACACAATCACTTACGGCACTGCTTCGGCACCCTATCTTGCAACGCGTTGTCTTGTGGAGTTGGGCCAGCAATGTACAAACAAGGACGTACAATATTCAATACTTCATGACTTTTACGTCGATGACTACTTATCAGGCGGAAACACAATCGATGATACAATCAAACTCTGTCGTGATGTAGCAACGACCCTTAAATCAGCTCAGCTCAACCTTCGGAAGTGGCAATCAAACTCCCCAACTATCTTGCATGCTATTTCACAAAACAGCCACATGCCTGACTTATTGAACTTGAGCGAGAACGAACTGTCAAAAACATTAGGACTTCATTGGAAATGCTTTTCAGACAAATTCACGTACGTCATCAATATAAATAACAAAGGCACAGTGACAAAACGACACATTCTATCCACGATTGCGCAAATATTTGATCCACTTGGTTTAGTCGTACCTTGTATAGTAGAGGCCAAAATCATAATGCAACAATTGTGGATCAGCAAATGCTCATGGGACGACCGTGTACCAGACAACATACACAAATCATGGTCACACTTCGAAACAACATTGCCACACTTAAACAATATAGAAATACCACGCTGGATAACATGTGATACACCCATAACTTGCCAACTTCACATATTTACTGACGCTTCGGAGAAAGCTTATGGGGCGTGCGTGTATCTACGTACCTTAACTAGTGATGGTGCAGTCGAGGTTCATCTTGTGGCAGCAAAGAGCAAAGTAGCACCCATAAAACCTACAACAATGCCCCGTCTTGAGCTTTGCGGAGCATTATTAGGAGCAAGACTGTGCACAAAAGTTCTTGGTTCACTTACCTTATCATTTCAACTTTTCTTCTGGTGTGATTCGACGATCGTGCTGGGATGGCTCTCTTCGTCTCCCACGCAGCTTAAGCCATTCGTTCGCCATCGAATTTCTGAGATACAGGAAGATTTCAGGGACCATACTTGGCGATATGTTCCATCTCATGAAAACCCCGCAGACATCGCCTCACGCGGTTTGAGCGCCGATCAGATGGGCTCCTGTAGCATGTGGTGGACAGGGCCTTCATTCTTAAAATTGGATGAGCCAGAGTGGTCAACCTTCCCTAGCTCTTCAGAAGTCGAGTTACCAGAAACCGTCCTTACCCTTTGCGCCAGCAAAGACGACAACAATAATCTTGAGTCAATGATGCATGCTATATCCTCTTTAACTAAATTGCAACGCATCATGGCCTACGTTTTTAAATTCGTCAACAAATGTAGAAAACGCGTACATAATAACAATTTCCTTACTTCAGCAGAGCTTTCTGAGGCCTTACACTTCCTTTTGAAATCGTCTCAAAAGGAAGCCTTTTCCGAAGAACATGCAGCTCTGTCTTCAGGTAAAGATCTACCATCCAAAAATCGCCTTCTTTCCCTTTCGCCCTTTCTTGATTCGAAAGGTCTTATACGAGTTGGTGGTAGACTTTTCAACTCATTTTACGACTACAATATCAAACATCCTATCTTGCTTTGTAGTAAGCATCCATTAACTAAACTAATCTTCGACAAATACCACAAAAATCTCCTCCATGCTGGTCCTCAATTACTTCTAGCCAGTGTCAGGCACAACTATTGGGCTCTTGGTGGCAGAAATCTAGCCAAGAAGACAGTACGTTCTTGTGTTAGGTGCTGCAGGCAAAGAGGAGAAACAATTCAACCCGTTATGGGGAATCTTCCAGAACAACGTGTTCACCTTGAATTTCCATTCTTATAGACAGGCGTCGATTACGCCGGTCCAATTATGATCGCTGACCGCAAGGGCCGTGGCTGTAGGCTAGTAAAGGCCTTCATATGCGTGTTTGTTTGTCTAGCTACTAGAGCCGTTCATCTTGAACTCGTCTCGGATCTGACCAAAGAAGCCTTCATAGCTTCTCTTCATCGTTTTGTCTCTAGAAAGGGAAAACCGCGAAATATTTTTAGTGATAACGGCACCACATTCGTTGGTGCGTTCAATGAACTTTCACGACTTCTAACCCAAATGTCAAATTCAGAATTCGAAAGCGAAAGCATTAACTTTTCATTCATTCCCGCTTACACACCACACTTTGGTGGCATATGGGAGTCCGCGGTCAAGTCCATAAAGCATCACCTTAGACGGATCTTAGGTCAATCCAATCTGTCATTCGAAGAGATGTCTACATGCTTATGTCAAATCGAAGCAATATTAAATTCCAGGCCCTTGACTCCTATATCCGACAATCCTTTGGACCTCAGTCCTCTTACTCCCGCACATTTCCTTATCGGCCGATCCCTCCTAATGTTGCCGCATCCACAGATCGACACGGTTAACGTCAACAGCCTTCAACGATTCAAACGCATCGAATGCCTTAAACAACATTTCTGGGCCCGCTTCTCCGACGAATATGTTTTGTGGCTGCAGAAGAAAACCAAATGGTACAAATCCACAGGCAATCTGACAGAAGGGAGTCTAGTGGTCATCAAGAACAAGACATCACCACCCTTGATGTGGCTCTTAGGACGTGTTGTTCGCATCATACCAGGAAGCGATGGCATCGCCAGGGTCGCAGATATCCGAACCAAAAATGGAATCATCCGACGTGCTTACAATACAATCTGCCCACTACCAGTTCATCATTGAAGATCCTAGGATACTTCAAGGCCGGGAGACTATGGTGAAACCAAACGCTTTTGACATCTGTCATTGGAGCTGTCACTCAGCATCGGCTATCTTACTGTTCCACATCATCACTTCTTTGAATATAACCAACCTACGAGAAATACAGTCCAATCTTTTATTGAAGACCTCACCAGGATCCCTACTCTACGAGGAAGGACTGGTCCCAACAAATTGTTATTCTGTTTTATAATCACAATCAGACTCAAATAATTCTTAATCCATATTTAAGCCACCTGGAAACAATTATGAGTAATTGCAATCAATCACATTTAAATAGATGTATAATCAAAAGAACAGAATAGTAGCTGAAATTAAAGAAAAATAATAAATGGTCAAGTTAAGTATCAAAATGTTGTAAGCCAAGTATAAAGAAAGTAACAAATCGTTTGACAAGTAAATAATGTTGCCAGCTTCAAAGTTTGAAAAACTACCAAATGGCAGCAGCTGGCGAGACTACAAACCAATTTAGAAAAAATACAAACACTATGAAAAACAAAGTTACAACACAAAACATCCAGTCTAATAATTACTTGCTACTACGGAACCCTTCATTGACGAGTCTGACTCGCACTTGGCCACTTTTTGTATATATAATGATACAGACAGAAACCTTCGTGCGCGAGTCCGACTCGCACTTGGCCAGTTTTTAATGTTATAGCGGCCACACTGCTGTCTAAAAGCCGTTAACGACATCCCTGCTCCTGCGGCGATCTAAGGGGGGGGCGGCCGGCGCAATGTCGGAGCTGCACTGCACATACGCCTACAACCAGCAAGGAAGGAATCTCTGCTTACCCCACCCAAAATCCACCTCAAAGTCTAAAACTCTATTATGTCATTTTAGCTTGATCGTCTCTCGAGATTAACGCTGCCTGCCCCTGCCGCAGGGCGAGCCATAAAAGTTGCCCCTGCTTGACACTTCATATTCAAGGAAGCAATTCAAGGTCATCCCCCTTTTTACTCAGGTTGCCCCTGCAGCAGGCAAGTCTGTAGTGGCTTTAAGGGAGAGATCGCAAGCGGGCGCCCGAGCCCTCCTTTGCCCTTCCCCCGAGCTTTGCCAATATTAGGAAAATCCTAATTTCTAGCAGAACTCTTGTACCTCAGGCTGGCAACTCCAAGTCAATATTAAAAATGGCTATCGGTGTTGACACTTCGAAATGGAAACCTAGAAAATTAAAAGGAACTCCTGCCGCAAAGACCGTTCAACTACTCGGTATTGGTATTCTTGGATTTGGTCTACTATGCGGAGCATTTCTGCAGTAAGCGAACCCTGAATCTTTCCATGGATTTAACTAAGTATACATTTTTTTAGGTTATAAATTGGTGTTTATTTATTTGGTTCCAGGTTCGGCGGTATCCTTGAAACACCTCGAAAAAACTTTGAGACACTTTATGAGGATCCTGTAGAAGAGGTCGAGAGGAGGCAGCTAATTGGAAGCGGGCTCATGCTAAGAACGGGCGATCAAATACGTAAAGACATCAAAGAGTCTCAACGAATTGATTTACCTGATAGATAAATTTGATTATGAGCATCAAAACTTCTAGTAATAATAGGTAGGTGTACTATCTGTAATGTAGTAGAGAAGAATCAATAAATAAATGCACTATTAAACTATTACTCTGTTTTATTTCCCCAGCAAAACAAGATTCACTCGGTGGAATGAAGTAGTTAGCAAATACTTCGTGGAAGGAAAGTCTGGCATGGATGACTCTGCAGAGTTCCAAGAGCCAAAAAAGAGTTATAAAGGCCCTAAAACTGGACCAAGCACTTCAACTGATAAAAGTAAAGGTAAAAGAACTACAAAAAAACCAAAGGGCCAAAAAGACATAAGAGTTGCTCTGAAATCAAAGAAAAATGAACTCATTGCTTATTCGGAAGACTTTGAAAAAGTCTGCAAGACTTCTGGCATAGACTTGGATTGTGAACAGCTACAGTTAGCAATAGCCTTGTCGAAGTCTCTGCAAGAAGTCAGTAATGACCAGTCTTCATGTTCAGTACCGTCAACTTCACAACAAAGAGTGCGGAACATTAGAACTACTCTTCAAGAATATGGCTTCCAAGTTCCAGAAGTCAAGATTATGAAAAAGCGGTCTAAAAAAATTAGGAAGAATTCAAAACTTCTTTTTATCACTGATGAAGAAAGAAAACAAATAATTGCTGACCGATATGCACAGGTATTAATTCAAGATCTCAAATATTGTGTTAGCAATGAGAATTTGAATAAGACTGACAATACCATATTTCCATTGTATCATATCACATCAAACACACCTTATGAATTGTTGAGAAATGATACTGCATTTTATGTTGCAAACCTTTTAGAAATATCACTAAACAAAATTGGTAGTTTGCTCAAAGACTGGTCTAAAATTCCTGGAAGGCCTAAAAGCCCTAATCAGACCAGGCCTACAGAAGTAAAATTTTGGGATATCCAATATACACAAGAAGAATTGGATACAATTCTAAGTGGTAGCATTCAAAGAGCTCAAGAAGTTGTATATTGTAGAATGGATTCAGTAAAAACAAAGTTTCAGAAAGATCCAGGACAGATGAAAGATTATGAAGATACAGAAATGACTACAGACAATAATGAAGACGGAAATATACAGAAATTTTTAATAAAACCACTTAATATTTCCAGATGTGGGTCTCCTGACCTTTTTGATGATGACATGTCTGAGATAGAAAATACCAGGGAAAACAAACAATTTGATAAAACATTTTCTCAAAGAAGTTCCCAAGATGATCTTGAAATATGTAAAATAACATCAAATGTTACAAGAACTACGAGCAATGATTTTATGGATCTTACTAAATGTGTGAATGGTCTGTCACAGCCTAGTGCTTCAAGAATTGAACAAGATAACACACCACAACCAACAACTAAACCTCCTGATCATATTGATATCACTAGAAGAAAATCAAATGACTTCACGGAAATAACCAATTGTGTTGCAGCTGTAATACAACCCAAGTATGCAGAAAACAATAATAAGATTGACCTGACACAGAATTCGGATGAGGATGAAACAGAAAATACTATTATTGGTGATGATGCAAATGTAACTGTTAAAAGAGTTATCGAAAATATGGATTTGACGCAATCATCAAAATCAGATGATGACACTTTACCATTCGTTGAAATAAGTGGAAAGAGAATAGATGCTAGTTTTCCAATAGCTGAAAACAATATTAGAATGGCAACATCAGAGGTTGAAATCGTAATTGATGATGAAGCAATAATTATCCCTGTCACTCTCCAAAGTTGTGTACCAGATACATTTGACAAGTTAAACCCTGTCAAGGAAAGAATGAGTAAATCTTCCGAAGAAAGTAGCGTTTTTGCAGAATATAGTTTAGTTCATTCTGACCAAGATAATAAGAGTGCAGATAATCCGAAGTTTGACAGTTCTAATGATGTCAATGTTAGTGTAGAATGTGATGATATTCATTTAACACAATCATCAGACACTTCACAAGTAATACCTCTAGGTAAAAGCAGTTACTTAACAGTAGTGGAAGACAATAATAGCTTAGGAAAGAAAGATGACATATCTATTGACTATGACGAAGTTACTGTAATAAATGAAAATAAAAAAAGCCTCGAGTTAGGTAGAAATACTAATGAATATAACGAAGAACTAGTCGATAATTTCATTGAAAATAACCAAGAAAACCAATCTATGCTTAAAGATATATATGTTATTTCAACTAATTGCAGAGAAAATATCATAAAAGGTAATAGCAACACTTCCATTATTGAAGAAAAACCTGTAACATCTGATAGCAATATACTCTCAGACGCTGCTTCTGAAGTGTTCGAAATATCAGATGAAGAACTCAATTATTCCATCCACAAATCTAAGTTAAATAACACGCAAGAACTCATTGAATACGACACAAATTTAGACAACATGAATTTCGATTTGGGTGGAGTTTCCTCACTTATGGAGAACATGTCAAGTTTCCAAACTCATAGAAAATCAAGTAATTCATTGAATACTACAGCAAGAGATAGTATTCTTCCCGAAGTAGAAATAAAAGGAACGAAAGTCATAGTCAAATCAGCAGCAAAAGCTTCCACGTCTAAAACTACACCAGTCAAAAACAACAATAAGGAAGAATTAGTGCAAACACCAAGTAATAATGAGTATATTATAAAGACTAATCAAGTGACACCAATGTTGGATTACGAATCCATGTCCACCCCTCAGAGAAATGAAGAGTTAGAGAAATATGGACTGAAGCCATTCAAACGGAAAAGAGGTACGTGCGTAGAAAACTTATTTAATCATAGGTTCAGAAGGCATATACATATTTGGTCCTGCATTCCTCCTCAGTACCCTGAGTTCGTGAGTTACAAGATACATCAATCATACTCCCACAAAATCTGAAATGAAGAAAGTAGATATAACTCCTATACATGCTATATGATGATAGTACTCAGAATATGATATCACATTTCTACAATAAATCAATTCTATTTGTTCTAATCTCTTTCTCAGCGATCAAATTACTAACTCACTTGTACGACCAAACACATCCAGTTGTCGAGAACTGTGCGGAAGAAGACATGCCGTCGCCATCTAAAAGACACAAACCAAACGTAGAACCCAAAACAACACCTTCGAAAACAAGATCACCAAAATCTCAGTTTGCAGTAAACAAGTCACCAAAAAGCTACAAACAAAAAACTTCCAAGAAAGTTAAAAGTAAATCTCCTAGAAAAGCAGAAATATCCGAAGAGGGTAATATAGAGAATGATGATTATGAAGAAACAAATCATAGACCAGATATTAGAGATCTTGATGATGGTGATACGGATTGGGTGTTTCAGAAAAGGGAAAAGGCTAAGGTAAGTTGTGAATTCCTTCATCTGTTCTAATCTAAAGAAATACCTTATGCCGAAGTTGGAAACTAACCATTCGGTAGATTGAAATAGATATTTAACCATTTTAAAATTTTAATGTAAAATATTTACGATTAAGCAGTCGAATCGATCGTGCGGGTAGCAAATTATGGCCGAGACGGTTACATACTGGATTTCTACTTGGCATTTGTTTGGGCGCTTCCGTGGAAGGGTTGACATTGCTGTTGGTCCTGGCTGCTACTGCTACTCGGTGGTAGGGGCAGCTTCATAACTTCAGTGAGGTTGCCACCAGCCCGACAACCTATTTCCATTCCACCTTCTACTTTACTCTACTCCACTGCTTCTAATTCTACTACAGGTGTATTCGTGTCGTGTGCCTCTCCACATCGCGTTCCACAACTACGTAGCCAGCCGTGGCAGCCTCCGCGATGCCATACTGAGATACGAGCCTGTGAGCATTGACGTCATACACAAACAGTTGGTTGGCTACGGCCATCGGTACGACCCTAAGGTGAGTTTGACTGCCGCCTGCCGCATTTATAGATTTCACTACAGATCGGGTTTCTTAAAATCTTGTCTTACCTTTTCTTATCTTGAGCTTTTCTGGATGCTCTCCATATTCGTTAAACTCCTGGATGGATTCTCTCAATCTTCCTCCTACTCCTGGTGCCGTCTCATTATCTTCCAAATCCTGGATGCTCTCCGTCTTCCTCCAACTCCTGTGTGTTCACAATCGTCCTCCAACTCCTGGATGCTCTCCATCTTCCTCCAACTCCTGGATTTTCACAATCTTTATCCAATACCTGGATGCTCTCCATCTTCCTCCAACTCTTGGATGCTCTCCATCTTCCCCCAACTCCTGGATGCTCTCCATCTTTATCCAACTTCTGGAGGCTCTCCATCTTCCCCCAACTCCTGGATGCCCTCCATCTTTATCCAACTGCTGGATGCCCCCATCTTCCTCCAATTCGTGGATGCCCGCTGTACACTCGCGAGACATTCCGAGACACACGCGAGACATTCCGAGGCTGATGAACATAGGCTTAATACTAACTCTTACAGCAGGACCTAAACAACCTGATTTTTCATACTAAAACATTACAAAAAATCGGGGCAGTTCAATTAGGTCTGCTTTGAGTTGGTATGATGCCCGGAAAATAACTTGTCCAGCGTTTGCTGTGTGTGACCACAGCGTGCTCATTCCATAGAGCTTAGAATTAGTAACCTCTCATAATAAAGAGATGGCGTTACGAGTAATATTAATTGTACTTTAAACGTCATGGTTTCAGGTGATACTTCTAGGTGGCGCTAATCTTAGAATAAATTCTATATATCTTAGCGCCATCTCGTGGTATTTGTAATTTTTCGATGGTGTTGCACTAAAGCGATAAAATCCTCGAACTAAATATGCTTCCGTAGCACCTCAGTTTACGCCGGTCATTGTTTTGTTCTACGTGGTCTATCTGTATATTCTGTATGAGTATAATATTATAACTATCTTTGGTATGTGTGACACAGAATTTGTGAGAGAGCGAGACACACATGAACATGAGCAAACGCTGCCTAAGTTATTTTGCGAGCATTATATTAGGCCTCCAGATTACGACTGTGTTAGGTCAATCAAATTATTTTTATTCATGCCCGGTTTTCTTTCTAACCTAGGAGCTCGTCTAAGCTGAAATGACGCGCCCCACTCCTTGGTTTTGTATGACAAGTAAATACGAAACCAAGGAGTGGGGCGCGTCATTTCAGCTTAGACGAGCTCTACTCTAAATCAGAGTCAAAATTCCGTGAGTCCAGTCTTATTAATTAGTCATTCAAACAGGATCTTTAATACAGGGTGTAACAGAAAGGGTACACAAGCCGAAAAAGTGTTCTTAGAATGATGTCCTTCTGAACAACTTTCACTATGGGAACGATTTGATCAGAGCAACTTTATCAGTCTCAGCTGATCTGTATGGTGGAGTGAAAAATAAAGTTGCTCTCATCAAGTCGGTCGGGCCCATAGTAAAAGTTGTTCAGAATGATGTCCCTAACAAGTAACAACCCTCTTTCGGCTTGTACTCCCCTTTCTGTTACACCCTGTATACTGTTAAAATAAAGCACATTTGATTATAAAAATAAATAATTTTAATTGCAGGATCTGCTGAGATTTCTGGACAAGAAATGTATAACTGTAAAGACAGCAGACAACAACACAAGAAACATTAAAAGAAGCCAGAAGAAATCATGACATTTTGTAAAGAATTTTTGTAAATAACCCATAAAATTATAAGTGACATTTTAATATCAATGCATTCATTATAAACTTCAAATTCCAAATTATTTATTGCTACTTCTTTTGTCCTGAGGTCTTTTCAGGTAGTACTTAGCTTCGTAGATCTTACTTAAAATCTAAACCTTCGTCATTCATTAACATACAAATATGTATGCATTAACATGTTAGCCTAGTCAGAGCTAACACAAACTTTCTTCAGTTCCCAGGCTTGGCCATAGATTCAAGAGCTTTAAGTAAGCTGTATAATACAGTACCTAAGTAGTTCGGTCTTTAGAGCACAATTATTTCCGGTGATTATCCAATCTATACAGACAGGAGGCCTTGTTGCTCTATGATATAGGTAACGCCATCCACGACGACGCGTGACCACACCTCGGACACTCCATAGAACGCTCGTAAAATAATCACCTACCTATTACTACTACATAACCAAATGATGTTTTGTATCCGTGCAAATGTGTGCGTAAACTTTGCTAGGGCTGGTGGCGCGGCAAATGCAGCGATATTAAAGAATACGCGTCGTCACTCGTCCGGCGTTCAGCCCTGTCTATTGATCCTAGAACCAATCTTTTGACGCCAGAGGTGGGGTGCGGTATCTGAATCAGCGCGGGGAAGGCTGTTCTGTACGTAGTACCTACTATTATCTCTTCTGTGGCGTGACGTAGCTATATGCATCTTTCTTTTTCATCGGGGCACTCTGCTGAAAGACAAAGATGCAAATAGCTACGTCACGCGTCATCGTGGATGGCGGTACCTATACAGACCGAACTTAACCCTTTCCGTTCTACCCCTTCCAAAAAAGAAAAATATTTGACATTAAAATTAGGGGAAATTCAGACAATTCAGTTGCAACCATTAATTGACGTCTTGGTACCCACTGTCAAAGTCACGGACATTATGGGCTCTACTCACGATGCAATCTGTCTCGCGATTTGTTGCTGCAACTTATATTTATCTCTCTGTCTATCTTCCTGTTCTGTCCTTCCCTAGCGGTTGCAAGGCAACCTGCCTTGTATGAGTTGCAGCGACAGATTGCAAGCCAGGTTGCATCGTGAGTGGAGCCCAGTATGTTCACTCACGCACTCGCGGAAAGGTTGTACAGTACGGGGCCATTGTTTTGGCACGTCGCCGTTGTCGGGTCCCGCCCCGAGTATGATACTCAGTGCCAAAACAATGACCTCGTACTGTACTTTAGTGTCATCGGCCCAGAGGCGCAGTTATAATTTCTTGAGCAGTCCCGCCTGTGTCAGCGCTTGCCTCGTGGCGTTGTTTATGTGCCGGAATCTATCCGGACCCAGTTGTATGCCGCCGTACCTACAAACATTATACTATACAAGCTGTATCTATCTGCCATAATCATAAGAATCACTTTGCGGGGGCCGATGTCTTTCAGTTTCACCGGAACCGTGCTCAGTTTATTTCGCAGATTGATGCGAGGTTACGTGAAATAAGTCAAAAAAGTGAACTTTACAGGAGAAAGAAAAAACTGAATAAAAAACTATGTGTGTGTTGTTTGTATATTTTATGCATGTGTAATATTACAGTATTATTTTGCCTAAACTATACAAACATTACATGTATAAAATATACAAACAACACACAGATAGTTTTTTATTCAGTTATCTCCCGACCCTTCAATTGTAATTACCTAATATTTAGAAACTTAATTACTAACCAAAAGTGGCAAAAACCATTGACGGTTTGTCTAGGCACTGTATGGATCTTATTTGGAGGCATTTTAACCCCCCGCCCGACGACGACGAAGGCAAAAGTTATGAGTTTGGCGCGTGAGTCACTCTGTGTGTCTGTCTGTCTCTCAGCACGTGGAGCGTAAACGGGTGAACCGATTTGAATGTTTTTTTTTATTCGAAAGTAAATAATTTCTTGGAGCTGGTTTTTATGGTACCATCGAGCTGCTCTGATGATGGAGTTCGAAGGTGGGAGCGGGACCCCTATGATGCTTACTAGTAAACCAGTCGAATTTGGGCTCATTAGGTTTGTTGTGACAAGCGCTTTGAGAATATGGTACCATCAAGCTGATCTGATGATGGAGTGCGAAGATCGAAGGTGGGAGCTGGAACCCTGGGATGCTTACTGGTAAACCCATCGAGTTTGGGCTCATTAGATTCATTCTGATGAGACCTTTTAATTTCACCTGGTGATGAATCTGGAAGACTGGTTTTTATGCTGGGGTTTTTTAATGCTAAAGTTATGTTAAATATAGTAGTTAAATCCAAATAATAATATCTTTAAGTGCTGATAGCAATGATGGTGATGACAACTCGCCTTTGTACATGTGCTTTCTATTAATGTGTACGGAACAAGTGCCCACCATCTAGACACAACAACGAGAGCGCATCTCTGGTCCAGGATCTGCAGCAGATGCAGCATCCTGCCCCCGGCCTGATTCTCCCCGTCGTCATCGCAGTCTTGCAGCATCGTCGAGCCCTGCAGACAGGAAATGACGTCATTCATGTTGCTAAATTACAGTTCCGGTACCAAAGCCAGGCGGGTATTAGCGAATGTTGTTCGCTCGCCGACTATACCATGGCCGCTGAGAGAATGCGATCCTGACACATGATGATGTATATGTCCCTGTCTGTCCCGCGCTACTTTTCAGTCTATCTCATTGTGGGAGTGAATATACCCGCCAAACCCGGGGTCAAACTGTATCGGATTGGGACGGGTGGTTTCTGGAGAATGTTTTCGATTTATGGTTGGTTCAAGTTCAAGATCATTTTTTTTTATTGACCATAAAATCATATAGATTACTTGGTCAACGTCAATATAATATTAATATTTTTGTATACTACCGCCCGTTCGGAAGTTGTGGGCTTAGGGATGGAGCAAAGAAGGGCAAGAAACCTCCCCCGTACCTCTTTTAAAATGTCAGAGCCATAAAAATACAATGTTATGTATTTCTGCTTAGGTCTAAGGAAATACACCGAGGAGAGACGTACTGACTCAGTCCATCGCCCCTCTTTGGATTTCTGTGCGCTGAGATGGTAAAGACCATGCAGTTTTGTCATCTAAATAATCTTTTAATATTTTATTTCTTTCTTCTTTTAGGTCCGTTGCTTCCGAGTTGTTGTTGCTTCGTCCCATAAAAGAGTGAGCAACCTTACTGAGTCTGAACGCGGGCATAGCAATCTTATTTCTATTTCTAGTGCTAATATTTACTATGATTATGACCTAAAGTCTTAAATAAACCTATGTTTTTTCTGGTGTAGATGATATTTTCATAAATGTATTGACAGGTAACAGTAAGTATATTGATATTTTTGAATTTGTCCCTTAGTGATTGCCTAGCATCTAGTTGATAGATAGCCCGATAGTTGGTGCGTTTGAATATTGGTATAATTTCAGGACGAGAGAAAGAGCTCCGTGTCCTAGCTTTTTTCGCAGGAGATGCAGATACGGCTCCGGCGCTGGGTACATGACCCATGAGATAAGTAAATTATCTTAGATACGTGATGGAAAACATCGCGAGGAAACCTTCATTACTCCTTAACTGCGGCGACGGGCGAACCCAGCTAGCGACGTCACGCAAAATGGAGTAATGCCCGATTTAACCAACAGTTAGGGGTCACTTAGCTCTCTTTCTTAGCTGTCTAGCGACTGTTTCGGAGGCCGGCCTCTTAAATTTAGGGGCTCCTCTAGTAGCCTAGATGACCCTTAAACTTAGGTCAAAGCAAAACTACCGCTAGGTGGCCCCTAAAAGAAAATAAAGTATCCCTAAAATATAGGGATTGTTGATAAAATCGGCCATAAGTATTGGATATCTGGATAAAAGCCGTAACCGTCCTTCTGCCACCTCGTATGAGGAAGTATGATTTTTTCTAGATTAATAAATGGTTGCGCGTTTGTAAACTTTACACTGCACATTTCGCGTGGTAGGTACATGGTAGCACAGATACTATTATACTAATACAGATACAGACAGATACAGACTGACTTGTAACGAATACTCTTTCTCTCTGTCTCATGTCAAACTTATGATCTACTAATTATTTATATATTTAAATATATATTCACACAACCACACTCCCACACCCACATTCACACACATACCCTCTCACATATCTATTCACTCACACATAAATATGTATAGGTACATCAATATACACTTAATATGAATTTATATTTATATCCACAAGGGTCGTTGGTCTTTGGATAAGTGTGGTTTTTGCTGTTTATTATTTTATTTTTTTCCAAACTCTAAAAGGTCTTTGGATAAGGGTAGTTTTTTTTTTTTTATTTTATTTTATTAATTCTAAATCTTTGCTCATTATATAATGAAATCCTTGTTACAGATAGCTCCACTGTTTGACTCAATTGTAATGTCTAGAATGTATGGCCTCCACGACACAGGTTTCACCTAGTGTGGAGACCATAAGTAACCATATGTAAAAAACTTTTTAGTAAATAAAGGATTTTGTATTTTTGGACAGACCACCTAGAACAAAATATGACACCGGCGTAAACTAAAATGCTACAGAAGCTTCTTTAGTTCGAGGCCATTACCGCTTGGTGCAGCACCATCGAAAAATTGGAAATACCACGAGATGGCGCTAAGATAGGATAGGATTTATTCTAAGATTAGGGCCACCTATATAGAAGTATGTTAACTGAAACCATGGCGTTTAAAGTACAAATCTTACTCCTCACGCCATCTCTTTTTTACGAAGGGTTACTAATTCTAATTTGTATGGGATGAGCACCCTGTGATGGTAGTCAGAAAATGGACTTTAAAATTACCTTGTCAGACTTTCTTTCTATCCGGTAAGCATACATGTTGTGAAAGGCATTCTGAATCTTCTTATTTTGCTTCAATTTGTGTAGCACGGCACTGAAATAGAAAATGTAAGGGTGTTATAAGGTTCCATGTCAGACAAAACCGATAATCCGTTTTATAAATAAATAAAATAAAAATAAATAAAAGTTGTTTTATTTCATAAAAACTGTTACAAAACCCAGTAAGTAATTACAATACTTGTGTTGGGAATGACTCGCAACTTCTCTTAGGATTCTAGCGTACAGTTAATAGGTAAACATTTTTTTATCACACCTGCTCTGAAAATACATACTAATTATACCAATTAGGGGGAAGAAACGCCTTTATCCCGCCCTTCAAATCCTTTCATCCCAAGGTATGGAAGTTTGTATGAAAATCCTTCCGACCCAAGGGCGGGAAGTATGTATGAAATTCCATTACATACCCGGTTTTTTTATTTTTATTTGTCACCAGTCATACTGCAAAGAGACTTTAACTGTCTACTAATTAAATTTCAAGTAAATGGGCTTATAAACTGCCTACTGCTCACTTCAGAGGTCGCCACTGTGGACCGTCTATAAATTTGACAGTTCCTCTTAGTAAACATGTAAACAAACTAATTATTTTATGAATAAATTCTTTCAATGCCTCGTTGTGCAGCTGTTGATTGCAAAAATGTGGGGATTCATATATTCCCTAAAGACGCTAAAAGAAGAAAATTGTGGGAGAAAGCTCTTCGTATAAAAAATTGGCATGCAAGTACTTCGTCATGGTTATGTGCTACCCATTTCCTACCTGACAATTATTTTGGACCAAATTCGTATACAGGTGATAAATCTCTAATCAAAGTGTTGAAGAAAACTGCTGTACCGTCTTTATTTTCACATTCTAAGGTCAAAACAATCACACAGACAACACAACAACAACAGCGATCGGATAGACAGCTTCGGAGCCTCTTCCAAGTCAGGAATGACCGGGATCTCATCCTCGAGTTCATCTTCAACTCCGAGAAGGTTATTCTTGTCGTACGCCCTTAGTCTACAACAAGAAAATGGATTTTACAATAAAACCGCAACATAACCTTTATATCATAACAATGCCAGTTTATAACTTACCTTTCAATTAAAACTGCTTTTTTACCAACGATGGACGCTTTTCTTTTTCTCAGCTCGACTTTTAATTGAATCACACTCCATGTCGCATACATTGATATAGTTTATTTTGTTATTTCAATTATTCGTGAAACAATAACAACTAGACAATATGGCAGTTCTTAGACACCCCATAGTGCTGCCCTCTGCAATTGGCTTTCAGTTTCAAACCCTATTGTTACTGGCCACATACAGTTTTTTTTTACCAGTTACCAACCTCCTTGGTGCATACAGAATATTAAAAACGAAATTATTTTTGTATATAAAACGCGCGGAATCACGGAAGAAGTGGCTGCATGACCTTATGATCTTAGCCTACTCCAGAAACATGCGAATAAATAAATTAAAAGTAAAAAAACATTTTTAAACAAAGCTTTTATTTAATGCCCTAAAAAGAAGAAAATAAAATTTCAATTCAATCAAATGCGTCATTTTATTACATTACACAATTTATACGATATAAAAGCTTGTTGCGGGATTTATCTCCAAGTCTGTGCAAATAGTCCCTACCACCTGATTAAGTCTACACAAGTAAATCTCGCAACAAGCTTTTATATCGTATAAATTGTGTAATGTAATAAAATGACGCATTTGATTGAATTGAAATTTTATTTTCTTCTTTTTAGGGCATTAAATAAAAGCTTTGTTTAAAAATGTTTTTTTACTTTTAATTTATTTTTAACTTTTTAGTCTCAGCATCAGCTCAGCTCCATGTCATAAAAAATATTCTAGGACTAAAGTATTCGTCAAGACGAATCGAACGAGCCCAAATTCGACGGGCTTGCGATGTTTTATGACAGAGTTCCCATGACCGTCTCCGTCTCCAGCATCAGATCAGCTCCATGTCATAAAAAAATATTCTAGGACCAAAGTATTCGTCAAGACGAATCGAACGAGCCCAAATTCGACGGGCTTGCGATGTTTTATGACAGAGTTCCCATGACCGTCTTCCGTCTCCAGCATCAGATCAGCTCCATGTCATAAAAAAAATATTCTATGACCAAAGTATTCGTCAAGACGAATCGAACGAGCCCAAATTCGACGGGCTTGCGATATTTTATGACAGAGTTCCCATGACCGTCTTCCGTCTCCAGCATCAGATCAGCTCCATGTCATAAAAAAATATTCTAGGACCAAAGTATTCGTCAAGACGAATCGAACGAGCCCAAATTCGACGGGCTTGCGATGTTTTATGACAGAGTTCCCATGACCGTCTTCCGTCTCCATCATCAGATCAGCTTTAAGTCAGAAATATATTGCATTGTCATCCGACTTATACACGTATGCGAAATTTCAGCTCAATCGGATAACGGGAAGTGGGTCAAATTCAAGCCGACATTTTTGACGCGAACCGTGATACCCACAAACATACAAACAAACATACATACATACAGTGCAAGTTAAATAAAAGCTTTTAAAAAAGGAAAAGCCCGCGCATTTTCGCAAAAACTTCGAGCAATACATTTTCAGAAAATGAAGTCGTTTTCTTTTCCTTTTGCCAACGTATGAAATTTTCATAAGTACTGCAGATTTCTATGCATTTATGTCTATAATTTTCCTCGTAGGTGTAATAAAAAGCACTATACATACCTCAGGATAAAGTACAATTCCATACCTCAAATGGTTTGCGCCCCTCGCAAGCTCGTGGCGCAAATGCCATAATCTCGGTATGGAACTGTCACTTTCTTCCCTCTGAAGTAATGTACTATTACTTATTTTGAATACAAATAGGGTATGTTAGTTATGTGAGGGTGTATGTGTGTGTGTGAGGGAGGGTGTGTGTGTGTGTGTGTTATATTGATGACAGCATGTACAACAATTTCACTGTAATCTTTAAGTTAGAAGTAGTAGAAAGTACAAAATAAACTTTATCTTATCTTATCTATCTTATCTTATCTGTGTGTGTGAGGGTGTGTGTGTGTGTGTGTTGTGTGTGCGTGTGTGTGTGAGTGTAGTGTGAGGGTGTATTTTTATTACAACTTATTTTACTCTATTCTACAACCTCTGGAACCGGTTATATGCCTGGTTCTTTCATACTGTAGATGGCAAGGAGATATTTAAGCTAAGGGGTTCAATTCTGAGGTAGATCCGGATGCATGCTGCCAGGGAGCACTTATCCAGTGGAGAGTGCATAGAAACATTTTCCTTTGAAACACAACTCACCAATTTACGGGCGGCTCGGGGGACGAGGTAAGAGAGCTGTGACTGGTCGGCCGCTGCGAAACTGTCTGGCGGCTCGTCATCGTACATAGGTTGCGTATCCGAACGTTTGTTGAATAAAACAAACGTTTGGCGAGCAGCATTCCCCCGCAGGCGCAGTCAATTGGATATAATAGTCTCTTATGCTGCCTAAGCCCAAAGTTCCGAATCACGCCAAATTGATTACAGTGTCTACAAGGCTGTTCCGAGTCAGTTTTAGCGATACAAAACGATGGCCCTAGTAGACGCTGTAGGTAATCAATTTTGGCGTTTATAGACGCATCACGGAACGCGCCTCTCTCTCACACTCCTCTTCAAACAAGGTTGAAACTGAAACCACTTCAATTATAGCCAGTTATTCTTTACATTATAAATAATCGGTTAAGTGCGGGTCGGTATCGCACACGAAGGGTACCGTACCATCGTACAACAAATCAAAAGCACTCAAAACAATAAAAAAATAAACAAAAAGAAAATTTAAAAGTTTATGCCTTCACGAGATTTGAACCGACGACCTCCGGATTGAGAGTCTACATCATACCGCACCGGCTAACCACAACCATGTGGGTTGACGCGAAATATGCTATCATATTTAAGTGTGTAGTATATGTGTCTATGACATGGTTGCTATGACAATAAATAAACAGTTTCAGTCAAGATCTCCATTTTGAAATGTGTAAGTGTATCTAAACACGTCTCTTGTATCGGGGCCCCCTTTAATTTGCAATATCTCTCGTATTTCAGTATTTGTGGTTGGTGCGGCAACAGATATACACATTCTGTGAAAATTTCAGCTTTCTAGCTATTACGGTTCGTGCAGACGGACCCGGTGACAGACAGGACGGACGGACGGACGGACGGACGGACGGACAGACGGACAGCGAAGTCTCAGTAATAGGGTCCCGTTTGGCACCCTTCGGGTACGGTACCCTAAAAAGAAAATAAATAAATGAAATAAAGTTGCTTACTGCACTTCATCTATGGAATGCACTTCAGCCGCGTGTCCTTGGAACGAGCTCTTTCTATCCACGATCACTTCTCCGTGCGTAATCTCAGGACAACTTATGTCTAGCTAAAAAAATAATAAGCAATTATTTGGACCATTACATAACTCAAACACAATCACACCTTTTCCCATATGGGGTGGCACCAGGACACCACTCATCACCGCAGCTATGCTTAGACTACCAGCAAAGTTAGAAATCAAGTGATCCTAGAGTCCTGTTACAGTACTTGAATAACAATAGTATATCAATCGCTGTTATTCAACTTCTTTATGATACCATACCCATACCACAGATACTATAATACATGTATTATACTATTACAGATAGACCACCCAGAACAAAAATGACATTGGCATAAATTGAGATGCTACGGAAGCTTCTTTAGTTTGAGGCCATTATCGCTTGGTGCAGCATGATCGAAAAATTGCAAATACCATGAGATGGCGCTATACAGTGTGAAACAGAAGGGTGTAGTCATATTTTTGGGGGTTGTTAGGAAGACCATTCTGAGCAACTTTTACTATGAAACCGAATTGATCAGAGCAACTATTTTTTCATTGCTCCATACGTTTTTCTCCAAGCGGTCAGCTGATTTGTATAGAGAAGTTAAAATTAAAGTTGCTCTGATCAAATCGGTTTCATAGGTAGCGAAAGTTTCTCAGAATGATGTCCCTAACAACCCCGTAAAATATGACTACACCTTTCTGTTACACCCTGTAGAATTTATTCTAAGATTAGCGCCACCTAGAAGTATGTTAACTAAAACCATACTCCTCGCGCCATTCCTTTTTTATGAAGGGTTAGTAATTCTAATTTGTATGGGATGAGCACCCTGTGGTGATACGCAGGCCCCATACATAGCTACTTTACAAATATGTAAGGACCTTATGCCTGACCTGTGCCCTGTGCATCCTAGTGTGGGATCATGTACCTCTATATTAGAAGTCTTAATTCTAGTTTACCTCTGATAGATTTACTGCAAGTTCATCATTGATTTGTTGTTTCTTTTTCTCTGTCACAGGATGTTTTATTGCTAGGAGCGATTCTCGGATTTTCTCTACCCATTGGTATATCACTGTCTCTCCTATATTTTCTCTGTAATGAGAGAACACAGTGGAACTTTTAGATAATACTTTAAAATAGTGGACTAGTGGCAAACAGTGCAGCCAGACTGTCTTAATTTCATAATTTCTTCATTACACAAAGTAAAAGTACATAAAAATAGTGTATGTCATCTTTAGAATGGCCTGATCAATTGGTTAGTTAGAGGAACACGAGGGTAGTGAACTAACACATACAAAAATGTTTTGGATAGACAAAAACATAGTGTTAGCATTCAGGGTGTCCTTTCACATTCAGGGTGGCAGAGGCACAAGTGCCCACATTTAGCCATTTATTAAATACTCGGTATTGCATGACAGGGGACTAGCCTATGGCCACAACTACCTGTGTTTGTGTACCTCACGATATTATCCTTCACCATCATAATGTCTGTAAAATTAAATTATGATAAAATTTATCTCAGTTTACATGGTCCGCAGCTGATGATTTGAATCGAAACCGCTTTTCCTGAGCGTAAAACCAACTACACCACGGAGTTCATAGATGTTCTTCAACATGGTGTCCTAATATTGTGAGGTTGTTAAAATAACTTTACTTATAGTAGGAATGCTTACAAACAAACTTCATCCAAGGCTCTATGAAGATCTTCTTTCGCCTTCCGGTCCATAGACGGCGCCGATAACTCATATTTCGGTGGCGAATCTGAGGGATACCCCACAGGCAGCGTTACATACAATATAGCCTCAATTTTGTTCTCAACTAGTCTGATGCTATACGACCGGGAACTTTCACTCTCTGTCTGCCAATCAGGACCGTAGATTGAGCTGAGGGCCTCCACTTCCTCAATCTGAAATAATGGCTCGATAATTAAGGAAATCTGCAAAGAATATAGCCCTAAGATGGGCCTTATGTTATAATAACTTCGGTATGTTTACCATTTGGTTTATGTTTACCTGTTTGGTCAAATTATCAGGTTCCATGAGTATTTTTTCGTTTTGTGTTAATTTACTGGTAACTTCGATTACCGAATTAATTATATTTTAGAGAAATACACGAGTAAAAACACGAATGAAAACAACAACTACAACCAGCTGATTTTCGACCCCCCGTCACAGAATAATTATCTCCCCGTTCCGAGTCACGCCAAAATCGATTACAGCGTCTACGAAGCCGTTCCGAGTCAGTTTTGGCGATACAAAACGATCGATCGCATTGTAGACGTGTAATTTAATCGATTATGGCGCTGCTGATGGCGATGTCACGGAACCCGACTTTTGACATTGAAAATGTGACGTTTTGCGCGAGTTGTCAAAATAAGGGGGTGCGTTCAGTTACATCGCCCGCTCAGGCCCGCCTGCGGTCAGTGCGATGAACTGCGATGCGATTAGCCGATCAATCACCCGGCCGGGCCGGTCCCGGTGCGGTGGCCTCCTACAATGAGTAAAGGTTTCTTCACGATGTTTTCCATAACTAGTCGGTAGGACATTCGTAAGTACTTACTATAATTCAATTTCTAATGAACGGGGATTCGAACCGGAAACAATCAAGTATCAAACCCACTAAAACACACCACACCACCACGCCGCGGTTGGGAAAAATCGGAACACAACAAAAAAATAAAACAATGTCAATAAAAATTTTGGGCAGCTGACCGCAGCTGCCTGCCGCGCTGCCGCTCACAGAGAAAGTAATCACTACGTTTACTGCCGCTGCCGTGCCGTCGTCTGTCTGTTTGTGTTGTGTGTGGCTTTGTGCTTGAATATCACTTGATTTCGTATTTTCTAAGTGATTGTGCCGATATTGGTGATTCTCGCATTTTCCTCTCAAAATCCAGAGAGTGCTAACTGTGGCCATGGATGACCAAGCGTGTCCTCGGTGTAAAACGACAAAATATCGAAACCCTTCCTTGAAGTTGATGGTGAACGTATGTGGCCATGCGTTGTGCGAAAGTTGCGTCGAATTGCTGTTTTTGAAGGGTAAATATTTACCATGTCATATCACTAAGATATGTTCCTCGTAACATAATATCTGTATTGTGCAGAATTCGCATTGGCCACTGTTGCACGCTAGTGCTTCTGTGCACAGAATCGGGATCCTGGACAGCTCGCTATGCGACTGCGGCCTGGAGGACGGCTCTCTGGAGCACATATTTTTTTCTTGCCCTAATAACCCTTCGCTCCCTTCCCCCAATTTGTAAGAATATGCTCCAAAATTTAACATCCCTCTCCCTACAAATTTTTGCGGCTTCTTGACTTACCTTCTCCGTGAACCGGAACTCATTGAAATTACGATGAAGTTCATTCATGTAAATAATGTGAAACTGTAGTTTATATCTTTCGCTATCATAGAATATAACGCAAGGATATATTTCTTTACAGTAACCTGTTAACCTCGCGGCTGTCTGACCAATCTCAAGCCTTACACCTGACACTGGCAGAATTTGTCGATAGGCAACAAAATGCCATATAAACAAAAATAAATAAAAATAAGATATTAACTTTCGAATCACCACTATTTCCACAATATCGAACAATTGTCTTTCTATGATTTGTCAGCAACCTGCTGGTGTAGAAAGACAATCCACTCTCGCTCCAAACAATACTAAAACCACTCCATATTGTATTCCAGGTTCCGGTTCATGCCCAGAGTGCAATGTCCCGTTAAGAAGGAGCAACTTCAGAATCCAGCTCTTCGAAGATGCTATGGTTGAAAAGGAAATCGACATCAGAAAGCGAGTACTAAAGGATTACAATAAGAAAGAGGAAGACTTTGCTTCTCTACGGGAATACAACGACTATTTGGAGGAGATTGAGACAATTATATTCAACTTGAGCAATAACATTGATATTGTCAGCACAAATAAGAGAATAGAACAGTATAAGAAGGAAAACAAGGAACTGATCATGAAGAATAAGGTTAAAATTGGTAAGTTTTCTGCAATTAGTCAAGAGTCAGGGAACACGAAAATATTAAATAGAAGTAGTTTAAGTTCAAATGATGGCTCTACTACCCTCTATGGGGAAAGTAAAGGAATATCAGCAGTGCTGAAAGTAGTATCTGTATATCCAACAGTACTGCCATAAAGACAATTCATAAAATTAACCATTGCCTACATCCACCTTTCA
The DNA here is from genome assembly GCA_963457715.1 of Argyresthia albistria. Lineage (NCBI taxonomy): Eukaryota > Metazoa > Arthropoda > Insecta > Lepidoptera > Argyresthiidae > Argyresthia > Argyresthia albistria. The sequence goes on along the minus strand of OY735276.1, from coordinate 5,502,487 downwards.
GGTCGGGAGGAGTTAGAACTAGAAGAGATACTTGAAATAGAGAAACAAATGGAGGATCTACGGCGGTCAGAGATAGCTCGCATCGAACAAGAAGCCAAAAAACAGAAGATTCGAGAGAAGGAAGCCCTTATTGATGAGCTCATGTTCGCTGAAGGGGATGCTAAAGATATACTGAACACTTTTGCACAGAATGCACTGATAAACAAACAGGAGGTTGAAGCTATTGTAGTGGCTCCAAAGGTAATAAATATTGCATTGTAAGATATTATTTGTTAACATGAGCTGAGAATGGGCAGGGCTTACAAACTGGTGCCGGTGGCGCAACCCTCAAATACTCCGTAGAACATAGCCAAATGACGTTTGTACAACGTGCAAATGTGTGCGTGAACTCGTTCGTTTGTGTTCAGCGCCTATACAAAGAGCCTGTGGTTCGCCCTCCGGCGCCAGGGGTGGGGTGCGGTATCAGTCTGCTATACCAAATCA